>BGNK01000004.1:389804-460657 GCA_003297005.1 Symbiodinium sp. clade A Y106 | reverse complement strand
AATTATATCTAATCTCTCGGTTCTTGTATAAATTTTTTTTGGTTATATTGAAAATTTTCTATATAATTCTTTTCAAATTTTGCAATTAGATAATATAATTTTTCTTCTAGATTTTGGATTCTGCATAGAAATATTTCTTCTCTTCTTCTTAATTATTGAAAACTCTGAAAAAGAATTACCGGCACCCCGATTTCTGCTCCACATCAAAAAGACTAGAGTGGTGGAAGGCATGTCAATTTTGGTATGACATATCGTTGTATGTTAGGGGACCAGAGTTTCCATGCCGTATGAGAAGAATGACGAGAAATAATTTCAATGTTTCCAATTCGAAAATTTCATATGAGGAGCGGGAATTAATATTCTCTTGTTCTAAATATTCCGAATTTTCTTTGGATATGTTGGTGGAGGAGGCGGTCTCAAATAATATTAGATATGAAAGCTAGCTTTTTTCTTCATAGAATAGATATGAATTTGATATAGAAATAATTTGATCTATTATATTTATATTAGCTTTGGAAAATTTTCCCGAGATTTTTGATATAGATGATTTAAATCTTCCATAGACAAATTAAAATTTTCAAAAGAGATATGATTTAAAACAATATTCAGAATAATCGAAAATTAGAATTTTAATAAAGATAAGATATATTCATAATATTTGATATTTATTTGGAATTATTTTTATATCTTTTTTATCTATAATATGAAATTTATTATTTTATTTGAAAATTATAAGAAATATAATCTAATTTTCGGATAATGAATAATCTTCTATATTTATAGATATATTTATAGAACGATTAATAGAAGATATATATATATATAGAATTCGATATTGATAATAAATATACAATTTTTTTGATGTTTGAAATAATTATATATATATTGCCAGAATAATTTTTAGGTTTCTTCTAAATAATAAGTATGGTCTATCGCTTTCGGGGGGGGGACCTATCGTTTTTCGGGACTGAAACCACTTGTTCTTGCAAATCTATTATTTTCCAGGTTTAGGACGAAGGAGGAATAGAAGAGGCGCATAAGAGTAGTAGTAAACGTCGTCGTGGTGTAGTGGTAGTGGCAAAGGTAATCAGTGGTAGTGGTAGAGTAGTAGTAGTAGTAGTCGTAGTAGAAATAATCACGAACGCTAGCGTAGCTAATCTTTTATTTCTATTATATTAGTAGTGATCCCCGGTCGAGCGCCAAACCGCGCAATTCTTTGGTATCCCAGCCAAACCAGGAGGCCATATCACCCCTCTCTCGCCCCTCACGCATGCACGAAATATCGGCCACACCGGTGCGAAAGGTACTTCGAGTGCAGGATGTATGGAAAAAAAATACAAACGGTATATCGGTTTTCGTATATTAATATCAAATCGGAGCCAATAATAATAGCAGTAGCAAGAACTCATATATGCACGAAATATCAGCTACACAGATGGAACGGCACTTGGAAAGACGGCATGCCGGTCCTCGCGCGTGAATATCAATATCAGAGCCAATAATAATAATAGTAACAATCATAACAACCCATTTCAACGGCTCCGATAACACGAAATACGGAAAATCCAAGGGGTTGCAAAGATGACTATTAAAAAAGGATCATTCTCCAATAAATTCCATGATTTTCATGGATTTGAGGACCTCCATCAATTTCGATATCTCCAATAGAAAATTAAAACTTGATTTTCTATTAGTAGATTCTGCTTATAAAATGAGCCATTTATTACATGAGGCCGCGGCTGGATCCCGGGGTTCCTGACGACTCCGTTGAAGATTTTTCAAGGATGGCTACTGGAAAAGGAAGCATTCGCCGGCAACTTCTATGATTTTTATAGAATTACGGGTCTCTATCAATTTCGTTGTCTCCAATAGAAACCTCGGCTTCGATTTATATTTATTAAATTCTGCTCATATAAAATATGTAATTTATGGGTGGATCTCAGGTGCCCCCCATTTCAGTGTCTCCGATAGCCAGGAACACGGCAAATCCAAGATTTATCAATCATATTTCGACATCTCCAATGGAAAAACTAGGATTTAATTTTGGATTACCGAAATTCTATTTTTCCTTGCGCCATTTATTTTTGGCCACGAGTGGATCTCGCGGCTGCGAAATTATTCAAAGATAAAAGGGAATATTGACCGTCAAATTCTCTGAATTTCGAGGATTTATAGACCTCCTTCAATTTCGGTATCTCTAATAGAAAATTAAGAATTGCTTTTCTATTACCAAATTCTGTTTATAGAAAGAACCGCTTATATAATCGCTTATATTTTTTTTTGGCCGCGACTCCAATAACCAGAAATACGAAAAATCGAAGATTTTTCAAAGATAGTTATTAGAAAAGAGAACACTCACTTATATATTCAACGATTTTCCTAAATTTACAAATCTCTATCAATATCTCCCCCGGAAAATTGTCAAATATTATTATTATAAATATTACTCTCCTTCTTATTAATAATAATATTATTATTGTAAATTATTGAATTTAGAGAGAAAAAGAGAGAAAGAGAACGAGAGAAAAAATAGAAGAGAGAAAAGAAATTTCTTTCCATATATATAATTATCAGAGAGAGAGAGAATAAGAGAGAGAACGAGTCCAACCCCAATCCCTAAGCCCACCTATCCCAACCTTACGCGCAACCTCAAAAGAGAAACGAGACAAAAGAAGAGAAAATAGAGAGAGAAGAGAGAAAAAAGAGAACATAGAGACTAGAGAAAATCAAATTATTAAAAGAGAAAAATAAAGAATATAGACAAATCGTAGAGAAAAAGAAACGACAAAGAGAGAAATACATTTCGTTAATTTAAAAGAGAAATAAAAGAAAAAGAATAAATATCGTGAATAGAAATTCTTTTTCAATTAACATAATTTTTAAATTCTATATATACTCTATCTACCCGAAATACCATTATAAATTCTGAAAATAAATAAGAATGATAAAAATATAGATAGTATTTAATAAAACGATAATAATAAAAATAAAAGAAGAAATAAATGGCCAATAATAATAAAAATATCAAATTAGTCATAGGCATAAATTGTTAATTTTCTGAATTTATAATCTTTCTTTCTCATCTGCCATAATTTAATTTACAGATTCTATCGATAAACCTTAATCAAATAATATATTCATTCTTCCGGCCCTACCCCTCAATTTATGGGAAGTTTTCTTTACTAATCGTTGTACTGAAGATTTCGATTTTATAGAATAAGGAATATTTAGAACATTTCAATATATTTGCCGATTCTTAGTCTTATGAATTGTGATTTTTTTTGAGATTTAAGATTTTCTCTGGGGTTCTAATATTGTTTCTTATCAAGGATTTTATAAGCCAGGGCAAACCATACATGTTCTTTTATGTGTGTGCCTGCCGCATCGTCTCGCTTCAGCGAAATGTCGTCGAACACACCAAGAGTGCCTGGAAGGCTTTCCTACGTTGCAAAACTGATGAACATGGTCACCCCTCGAGACGTCCAGCGTGAAAATCTGCGAACTACAGGGTTTAAATACAGAGCATCCCTCGCAGCTGCAGTGCGATGCTGATGGGAATTCCTCAGGCCCATGAGGCCCTAAGGGTATTTACCATCGGACGACAAATTCACTTTGTTTTTGGACAGCTCACAGGAATAGTGCCGGAATGTCTCTCAGCTGGTGCGGCATGTACGCAATCAGGCCCACAGACCTGGTTGACTATGCTGAGTCGAAGAGGTTCGCCATGCAACTAAAAACGTCTGCTTTACGAAGAACCCCCCGCCTGGCAGTGCTCCCGGTCGAGTTCCAGATAAGTGAGGCTGCACAGTTAGTATCACAGACCGGGTCGAAAGATAAGATGTTGCCAGTACTGCCATCAACCGCCAAGACTTTGCCATCACCTTCATAAAGGCCTCCAGTGTCACCCCGGTAGCTGAAGTTCGACAGCGATGAGCCATCGGAGTGCAAGGACTTGATGCCTTCGTCCAGCGTGACGAGAACACGGCTCCCGCCGTTCACCACTGCAATGCCAAGAGGCCACTTTAGTCCCCGGGCGAAGGTATCGATCTCACATGGGGCTTCTGCACATGCAGCCGGGATCGCTTGCACTCGGAAGTTGCTGTTGTCGGTAACAAGAACACGGTCACCCGTGCAAGCGATGCCTGCTGCGAAACCCGAAAGCTCCTGAGATCCTTTGCCGGCGGCTTTTCCTCCATCGACGAGCGAGCAGCTAGATGTGCAATCATGCCCCGGTGAACAGTTGGCGCAGCGCATGACACCACTGGGCCCTGGGTGCATCGCTGCCCCGAACACCACGAACAGCGAGTTTTGACACCAAGTGATGCCACCCAGGCTGAAATTCCCGTGAGGACCTATGAGCTCGCCAAGAGCATGCTCCACATCCACCAGCGTCTTTAACGGGCAGGAGCTGTCCTGACACCATGGGTCGACTTGCACGAGCTTGCGGCTTTTCGTAGCGGCCACAAGATGCCCGCTCCATGGCACAAGCCCACTATACGTTTCAAGGCCTGCAGCGATTGCAAGCGGCTTGGCGCATCCATCCGCCGTACAGTCGAGACGCACCAAATCACCGGTGTGCGCGCTCGTGAAAAAGATGGCGCCTTGCACTGAGTCCTGGGTTAGGACCAGGGGTTCTATCTAGGGGTTCTTTACTGGCTCTAGAAGTCGTTTGTAACGGGTCCTGTGGCAACGGCAACTGTAGCTCTGCACCTGCCATATGGCCGCTCGCAGCAGCAAGGGCCACCACAAGCTTCATGATCGGCTTCCGCGTGCTGGACATGTCGGCCTACTCAAGCTGCGTTCTACCTGCTCGACAAGAGAATCGGCCAAGCCGGGAGAAACATGTGCTCTCACTGCTTGCTCGGGACAACCACAGCCACTAGCACTGCCATCAGGTGTAGCACGCCGCACACCAGTTGCACCCATCGAGATATCGCAGTGCATGACTATGATAGGCTATAGCAAGCCACAAGCCCTTGCTTTCACTCTCTCATCGAGTCTCAGCTCACAGCTTCCACAAGCTCCTGCCTACCGACTGCTTGCATGCTTGTGTCTGTTTGTTTCAGAGTCACTGCTTCTTCGGCACCTAGAGGTGTCATGTCTCTGAAGCTTGCCTAAGCAAGGTCCCACTTGTTCACTGCAGCCAGTCCAGACAAGATATTTCAAGCTCGCCCTGCTAGCATCGCAAGGCTTCGCCTGCTATTCGTGGAATTCCTCAGCGCTGAAGTTGGAGGCTGCATCTTTTTCGTTACACTCTCGAACGCTTGCTGGCGGCTGCATCTTCGCCTGCGACCAGCAGTGAGTCTCAGCACCCCACATCCAAAACCCTATAAACCCTAAAACTCTACACCCTAGAAACCCTCAACCCTGGCATTTCTACCGGGAGCTTCTCGATTGGAGCTCGCCGGGAAGCAGCGTCCATGACGGCGCCTGCGTGACTGCCAGGCTCGAACTCGGCAGGCCTGGGCAGGCCGGGCTGCAGTTTCGTATTATAGTTATATTTACCTAGACCTCCACAAGCAAGCATAATAATATTCCAACACATCTATAAAAAGGCCATAATTCTGCACATTTTTTAGGGTCCAGGCAAGGTTCAGAACAAATTTGCCACTGCTGTTGCTATGACAGTAGTCGTATTTAACGAATTTAGGGCATAGGTCAAACCTGTGAACCCTTGACTTTTGTATAAATCTTGTAAGACTCCGCAGAAAACCCTATAGAACCTTTATAAAGCTACTCTGTGGCCACAGGAACATGCCAACCCGGCCCCCGGGTGGCTTTCATCCTCGAGTCCGCTGGCGACGAGGTGACGAACAGGGCTTTGCCGTGACATCTCCGCAGCTTTCGAATGGGAAAACTAGAAAGCGCGGCTCACTTCTCACCGAAGAAGAAGTATGGGAGGAAGTTCTGCACCTCGGCACGACAGACGGGAAAGCAGATCAACAACCGATCGGCTGTTTGGGCACCACACCTAAAACACTGAACTCCAAATCTGAAGTAGTATTGCTAGGCCAAGTCACGTACTCATCGAACTCGTCCTCGGGGGGCAGCAGCACGGACTGGTTGTCGAGCAGCAGGAGCAGCAGGTAGAAAAGGAACAGCAGAACAATGCCCGTGACCTTGGTCACTCACTGGGATACAGGCAAGAGCAGCTTGCAGTTCTCTCTAAAACCCACGGAAAGTTAACGGAACGGCCGAGCAACCATCACAAGCACGGTAGGGATGCTGTCCTCCTTGGCCACGACACCTGCCTCTATACTGAACTTGGACCCCTAGCAAAACTTCCAATTTTAGCTGTTTCTTAGCGATTATAATAACCAAAGATTAAAAAGTATTTCTAGTTCCCCTAAGGCCTCAGCATTCAAGGGCTTGAGCAAGTCGGAGAGGCCGGTGCGGATGCCGTAGCCCTCAGGGAGCGGATCGCGCTCGCCGTAGGGCGCCGTCCGCTTAGCATTGCCCACTGGGTAGACGCCGTTTTCGGCCGGCATGTCCGTTTCGTACTTCACCTCTGCAGCCGCAGCCACGTTGACCTGGCGGGCCTGTGTCGCGGGGCCACTCACAAAACTGCGGCCGCTCAGCGCCCACAGGCACATGCAGCCGAAGGCAAGGATCAACATGCCACGAGCCATGATCTGCAAGAGGAGAGAATGACAGCGGGTCGCAGGACGAGTCCCTCAAAAACACCTTGAAGCCAGAAAGCGGTGGCGGAACGGAGTCGCAGTCTTCAATGTGGCACCATTGTGCGCGTCTGCATCATTCTGCATCTATCCATCCAATGTAGACTTTTTACACAACATCTATATTATATCTGTATGTCTACACATATATACATACACACACACATACACGCATACAAACGCACACATACAAATACAAATGATGAAACAAACAAAAAATCAAAATGTAGACACAGTGTAAAATATACATATATAAATACACAGACACCTGAATCGACTTACACAAACACGCAGGTTCATGCACACAGCCAGGGTGAAGGGTAGGTATATGCACAGAGCCAAAGGGAAGGAAGGAGAGGACGAGGGAGAGGGGGCGAACGGACAAGAGGCAGGCAGCATGAATAAGCACTCAGAGTTTCCACGAATGACGATGGATTGTGGCATCTGAAAATACACGCGACGCATGCAGATGTCAGCGACTAACAGCCTCAATCGGATCTCCTCGCTCGGTCAGGGTTTACGGTTTGGGGTTTAGGGGTTTTACCCCTAAACCCCAAACCGTAAACCCTAAACCCTAAACCCCTAAACCCCTAAACCTAAACCCCTAAACCCTAAACCGTTTAGGGTCTCCTGGTGCAATTGCCGAGTCCCTGTCCACTCCGCAGGAGCAGGCGCCACATCTTCGGAAGCCTGCGACAAGATCAGTGATCCATTCGGCGTTTCGGAAAATAGGGGACCCTAAAACAATAACCTAAATAGTAGGATCCTTGTTACAAGGACCTCGAAATGGGGTACCCCTAATTTTCGGAAACTCCCAAATTTCCCACACTAAACCCATTGTCTTATACAACCCAGTTATAATGTAGCACACCAAACCCCAACTCTTTTATGAAACTCCAAAATTGAAAAACAAAAACTGCTCCTAAAGTAAACCCAGAACCATTGTATCCGACCGCCGAAGACTCATTTCAATACGGAAGTGGGCAGAATGCCACACCACAACATGGGAGAACATAGGAACCTGGAAATTCCAGTCCACCACGGGTAGATGCGGAAGCAAGGAACTGTAAACCATTGTAAACCACAACTCCACTGACAAAGACAGACACTTCTCCAGCTTCGCAGGGGAGGGTTTCAGGTTTAGGGTTTCTACAGGTTAACCGTCTGGAGTTTAGGGATATCAAATCAATTTGTCACCACTAAACCAGGCTACCCAGACGACGTAGTACAACCGCTTCGACAATCCCAAGCCCTAAACTAAATGCCTACACCCAAGCACTCTAAACCCTAAACCCCTGACCCCTTTACACAAGTGGAACACTTAGCTGAACCCCAAACCCAAAACCCCCAAAATCAAAAGCCAGAAGCCCCAACATAGTAACAGAACCCCTAAAGGAACCCTAAAGCCCGTAGATAAACCCAAGGCCTTAAACCCTAAACCCAATGTCTCATACAAACCCCAGAAGCACCTACCCGAAGGCTCCTAAGCACCTCTGTGTAGTAGAATGCAAGGGTTCTATATTAGGAATCTACTAGGATTTGGGAAAGTATCCACCATAACACCATAAACCCTGAACCCTAAACACCTATAGCCCGACGACCCTAAACCCTACGACCCCTTTGGGCCAGCAAGCCCCCAAGCCTCCGTAGGATGCAACGGGCGTGGCCCGGGAACCCTCCGGGAGAGCGTCGTCGAACATGAAGAAGGGGAAACCGGGCCTTGAGGTAAAGGGTTTAGAGCTGTTTCATTTTAAGGGGTTTAGGTTGAAGGTTAATTTTTTAAACGGGCTTCTTTAGGGTTTAGGGCTTAGATTTTGTTTATCCCTTTTTAAGGGCTGGTTTAGGGGCTGAAGCTTCTTTTTTTCACAGGGCTCCTTTGGGGGCTTAGGGCTCAGCATTTCTGGTTTTCAAAGGGCTACTTTAGGGGTTTGTTTAGGCTTAGCATTCTTCTAAACCCTAAGGGTCCAAAGGACCCAATAATTAGGTACTTAGGCTTAGGATAGTAGTTATGTAGCTCAATATTTAGGAGAGTATATGATTATTAGGTACTTGGACCCTTAGGGTAAAGGGCTCCTCTAGTTTCTTTTTTTTGAAGGCCTCCTTCTTCACCGCATGAGTACAGGGGGGTTAGGCTTGAGGGGTTTAGGCCTTAGGGTTTTGGGTTTAGGGGTTTAAAGTTTGCGGTCTACAGTTTAATTTCAGGGATGGCTGAAGGCTTAGGGCTTAGGATTGCAGGTTTCGGGTTCCTGCCTTGCTAGCGAGTTTAGGGTAGGGTTTAGGGTTCAGGGTTCAGGGATGTCTTTCCAGTTTCTATCTGTCTTACATGTGTATCTGTGCTTAGGGTTCTATTTCACTGGTGCGTACAGGCCATGTCCAAACGCAAACAAAGACTGCAGGACTTTAAACGAGCCACGGTTTTCGGCTCGGGCTTAGGATTTGTTTAGGGTCTAAGAGTTTGGAGTCAATGGCTTGGACTTAGGTTTTGAAGAGGCTTCTGGCCATGGCTTGACAGGGTTTTTCCGGGCACGAGCTTCAGGGGCTTTGGAGCGTCGAACGACGAACGACGCTGAAATGCGTGAAGGAGGTCCGGGTCTGTGAGCCCTACAGGATCCAAGTGAACAGGGCCATTCTGAGGCAAGCTCTCGGAGAAGTAGATGGCTGCGACACTGACGTTGCTGTACCTGGCTTCTCTGGTCTTGGGGTGGTGGGTTCAGTGTTTAGGTTTAGGGTTCCGGGCTCGCGTCTCAATAACAAGCTCCTGCGGATGCTGCATGCGACATCATGCGACAGGCCATACACCTAAAGCCATGACGACAACAAGGAATATCACAAAAAGCACATATGTAGTAGCAAAGTCGCAGTTGCGGGCGACCGATGGTGACAGCATCCCTATTCCATCTAGCTTATTTGAATGCTCCTGCTCCCCTCCGCAAAATAGGGCACGTGGACAGCAGCGCGGCGCATCGAGACATGATCAGCACTTCCACCAGCACATCCTACTCCAGCTTTCGGGACTTCGGAAAGTTTAGGGCTTGGGCACTTGGGCCTGCAGCCCTAAACCCTAAACCCCTAAACCATCAATCATATATGGTCTTAATCCCCAAGCAGTAACACACTTAAACAAGACTTAGGGCATCCTAAACCATGTGCCTGAACGACCGCGAACACCTTGAGTTTCCCTAAACCCTAAAACCCCGAAAGTCCAGGCCGAAGAGCCCCGTGAACAAAGATGGGATCCGTGGCTTCGGGGTGGGCTTAGGCTTCCACACAGCGTGGGCGGTTTTCAGCGCCTTCAGCGCGGGAGTAAACAAACGGCATATTTCCTTAATCCTAGACCTCAAACCCTGAAGCCTTCAACCCTCGGCCCTAACATCTAAGCCCCCCAAACACTGAAACCCGAAAACTCCGCAGCCTAAGGGACACCGAAACCCCCCGAAATCTCGAAACCCTAAACTCCGAAGCCTACGGGACACCGGATACTCCTCGACACTGCTGCAACCCCACTTCGCCCCCAGATACTCCAAATAATTCAGGAATATACCTTAAGACCATATTGGGGATCCTATTACAATGTAAGGTATATTCGTTACTTAAGGGGTTTTGGAGGCTCTTCCTCTCTGGAGGTTTGCATAACCAAAAGGATACGATATAACATCACATCCATGACTTGCATGGCCTAGCATGGCATAGCAGAGCATCGCATAACGTGCTTTATCATCACACACTGTTCTACGTCTATACAAAAATGCACAACACATAAACAGCGGATTTCATGATGAGCATGAAACACAGTGCATGCTCGCAGCTGTGTAGTGTGCAAGTACGTGTGTAGAACGGGGTTTGGGGGTATATTCTAATTAGTATAGTGACGAGATTGAGAAATGTTAACTGTTAAGGAACCCTCATGAAGTAGTATTACTAAGGTGACATGGTCTGGGGATATTGCAGGACAGTGGGGAAAGGCAGCGGGGAATACAACACTACCCATGACTAATCTTTCAGCCCTCTAAAAAGTTCCTCTACCATAGGGGCCTTAATAGTTAGACTTCTCATAAGGAACCCCCAATATAGTATCGGACTTTCTCAGGCCCCTAGAGTATCCGCTGCTGAACTGTGAAAACTTAGGGACCGACTTCCGAGCCTGCATGTTGAGGATCCGCGGGCGCTAAGCGATATTTCGAGATAAGAATCCGCGAGTCAAAAAACTACGTTAAGAGTATCCTTTTATACCTCGTTATAGGGATAATAGTAGGATATACCCCAAAGCCCTGTTCTTGGTTTTGAAGGTCCCTAAAGCACGAATTTCGGCCATGGAACCAATGTAGGGGCAATATGAATTGGAATGGGGCTTGGGCATGTGATAATACAAGTATAGTCAGAGCTACAGGGGCTCTGGTTATGTCTGATTACGAACACAAGATCTTACAAGACGTTTTCAAGTCCATTGGAGATAGCACTTATTGTATAGGCCTCCAATGCCGAAGTTTAGGGCGGACGAATGTACTTCGAGAAAGGTGAGGACTGAACGTTTGCGTCCGAATTCCCTGCCCCAAAACTGACTCCTGTAGACATCTGTAGACTGCCTCGGCATTCTGCCGACGGTCGAGCTTCTCATCTTTGTGTGAAGGGAGACCACCTTCGAACAAGTACGCGAACTTCGGTAGGTGTAGGGCAGAGGGGATCATCGGAAATGCAGCAGCCGAAGAATAGCACCGGTGGGAGCAGCAAATGCTTCCCTCCTTACCGACAGCTAACGGCCAGGGAAAGGCGGCGACATGTACCCGTGAAGTTAAGGGTAATAAACGTGGCGAGAGGTGGAATGACTGCGATTTGCCAAAGTTGAACAAAGCAAAATTTGATGGCCCGTACAGTTTTCTTGTTCTGCCCACATGTCGGGAACGAACAGACGCATTGCAATAACGGTATGGTTCGCGGCACGCTTTACTGTCCGTTCAGCCTGCCTTATATCGCAAGAACCAACAACGGACATGCAATTGCCGCTGGTGTCTTTGCAAAGCTATCGATTTCCGCGCCTGGCGTAACGACTGCCCGCTCGCCCGGCCCCTGCAAAACGAGAAGCCCTAAGTCCTGAACCATACATTAACAAACTAAACTTGACCTAAACCCTAAAATCGGTGGCTGAGACGTGCCTGAGGACAACAGAGCTTCGAAGCTAAGGACTCGCAGGCCGTCCTGTCAGGCAACATGGCGGGTTCAGTCGTTCGAACCAGGTTTTAGGGTATACTGTGCCGTAACTATATCCACGTAGCTGTAAAGGATTAATTATTAATCGTTCCAACCCTATGGTACTGCACGGATGCCATGGCCCCACGAATGAAAAGAGATAGCAGCCGAAATATGATGAAGGCAAGGCAAGCTCGAAGTTCGTGAACCTTTTTGTTTCAGGATTGCGGGGTGCAAATACGTGTCGCAACCGGTGTTTTACAACTTTGCGATGGACGTCACACCATCTGTAGACAGTCCAGATTTGGGGGGTAATTGAGTCAGTATCCATTCAACCAGCCGCATTCGTCGACACTATACATCCCAACCCTGGCCTGATGGAGGCGATTTCTGAGCCAGGGCCCGGACGCGGCCAAGCTGTCTTGCGAGCTGCCCTTTCAGTGACACATCGTCACTGCCTTGACAATTCACCCGGAGTTGGTGGTAGGATATCACGCCGAAATGGTTCATACTTGAAGTTATGGAGCGTTTGGGGGGGGGGGGCATATGAGAAGTTTGTTTGGCAATTCTTGGGTTCTCAGCAAGGTTTCTCAATGCGAAGAACAAAACGTATATAGGGTTGGCTGCGGGCTTCGGAGTCTTCCTCGCGATCATTCTCTGACACCAGCCTTTATCTTCGGCAAGATCCTGCGCGGGTGCGGAACTGAAGGCAATATCTCGTGGTTGTTAAGCCTCCATCGTCTCGAAGAAACGGAAGCATGGCACGGCATGGTCTCAAGTTCCACAGCGAAACATCAACGCTGCTGCACACTTCTATGCATCAATATCTTGCTCCAACAACACCACGACTTCATGGATGGCGAGAAACATGGCATGACACCACCGGCAACTGGTGCAGGCTTGGCAGACCCGCGCAACCGTGGTTTTCTCGAAATGCCACAACACTACATTGAAGTTCAACACGTCAACACGTATTTGTTGCGTATGTTGCGTAGACGTGACCGCTGCATGAAGCTGTGCAGGCAGTTGCAATACGGCGAATAAGACGGATGGAATTATGACCTCGACCTCTGAAGCCAAAAACCTAAAGCTCCTGCATTGCTAAGGGCTTAAGTTCCTTCTGTTTAACTTCCTCATACATGCCCTCATGTCCAAAGTTTAGGTTTGGGAGCAGTAAGACAAAGCCTAAAGCATCCTAAAACTTTAATTTAAAGCTGCGGATAGTGTCCCATGTAGGTTAACTTAAACGTGCGGGACAGAAACCTTAAACCACTAATCTAGAAGCCTACTTGGAGGGTCACGGGAATCAGTAAGTACAGTATAGTACAGATATAAGTACCGTAACTAGGGTTATAGCCATTTAAAGGTAGTTACCTTAGTTGTAACCGTACTTACTAAGTCCCGTGATCCTCCAAGTAAGGCGAGCGTAGACTTCGGTTTTTGATCCTGGCAGTGCCGGTCTTGAGATGCATGGTTTGGTTTCGGGCATCGTTAGAGATTCCTACAGGGGATCTATGGTGTCCTTCAGGCTTCGGCGGTTTTAGGGTTTAGGGGTGTCGGGGTAAGGGATCCTTGAGCCTCAGAGTTGCAAAAAGGTTTTGAGTGAAGCACTTGGTATCCGGCTTAGTATCTGCAGGTTTCCCAAACTGCAGTGAAGTCTTGAAGTCTGCGCGTTGCATGCAAGGCTCGAAGTTGCAGCATATAGTATGTAGTATATAGTATATAGTGTATAGTGTGTAGTCTATAGTATATTCGTACATAGTATGTATTATATAGTTAGTGTGTATATATATATATAGAGTATATAGCATACAGTATGGTGGTGCATGGTATATCTTCAATATTCCAGGCTTTGGACTTTAAGCAAGCGATGACAGTTGAATGGCCTGTGCCCATGAGCCTGATCGGAACTTAGGACAGCCCATTAGGGTTTAGGGTTTAGGGTTTAGCGTCAATTATTGCGACATGACTAGACGTGCTACTTTGACGGAGTGCTGATTGTCACTCTTCTTCTGGACACTACAACACTTGCCAGTCTCTACCACCTCAAACCCATATTCCGAACCCCACCTTAGCCCCCAAGCCACAAAACCACAATATCCTCAGCTCGAGCATTCAATCCATTACTCCTGAACCCTGAACCCCAAATCCCAAACCAATAGTAAACCCTAGCCCCAAGCCCCAAAACCCCAAGCGTAGCTAAGGACTGGTAGGAGTCGGGCACAGGAACACGCAGGGCAGCGCGAGGCTGGAACAGAACCTGGTCCGCTTTAGGGGTTTAGGGTTGGGGCTTGAAAAATTGCAGGCTTGCAAAGACTTCCAATCAGTGCTGTGCCCGGATTTGATGTTTCGAGTCAGGATTTAAGGTTCTGGAGTTAGGATCCATGGTTTGTTGTAAGTCACTGCTCTTGAGCTTATCGTTCGAAACTTGGGGGCGGGGCTAGGCATGCTGCAGCATAGCCCTCTTCGAAGTAGGGCATGGCCCGTAAAACGATGGGTAGTTGGAGCCACCCCCTGAGGGTCCAAGTCGTCCTTTTCTATGGTTGTGGAACGCAAAATCGACCAAAGTCCTCTGAGAGGGAGTACCCAGAGACTCCAAAACCCCTTAATTAAGGAATATACCTTCAATCTTATTAGGGATCCTATTATAATTTAAGGTATATTCCTTAATTTAGGGGTTTTGGAGTCTCTGAGTACTTGGACCCTTAGGGACTGCAAGCCCTAAACTCCCCGCCGAAAGACCCCGCTGACTCCGTCGCAAAGGCTCTCACGTGCGGATCTGCATTGCCAACTCCTTCTCCGACCATTGGTTCGATCTGCGGCGTGGCTTAACAGCTTTTAGGCTCAAGGGCACCAACCATAACCCAAAACCGTAAAGTCTGCAAACCCTACAAATCCTGAGCCCAAAACGGCTAAAGGCTGTAATTAGCTTTGGGAGTTGTCCATCGACCTGCTGGTCTTTGTTCTCAGGTTTACAGTACCCCCCACCCACTTTATCTGACAAAGTAGACTGTTACCCAATGGTTCAGGCATACATACCTACCTACCTACCTGCCTACAAACAGACAGACAGACAGACAGACAGACAGACATGTGTATATACTTGTGTACATATATGTATATGTACAGAGAGACGCCTTTTTGAGGCCAGTCAGTTTCTACTTAAGTACAACGGCCCTCTACCATCCTGTACGCACATGTGATATTCTTCGTCAAAAGACTATATTGCTACCCAGTACTATATGTCTATCCACAAACCCTGAAGCCCTAGACCCAACAATTCTGAAGGTTTCCAAACCCAAAACCCCAAACCCTAAACGCTACTATAGATCCTTTTAAGGAACCCTCTTCGGATTACACGCCGCCTGCACTGTTCGAGCTTGTCTGTGCGGCGGATGTGCACCGCGAGCGATCGAGCCACGTCCTGCTAGCATGCAGCCGTGTAGGGTTTAGGGTTTAGGGTTTAGGGGGTTTAGGGTTTTGGGTTTAACGTTTTGGGCTTATGGTTTAGGGGTTTAGAACCAAAGGGTGTTCCGGGGACATAACCTTCGGGTGGAATAGTGGCTACAAAGATTCCAAGGAGCGTTGTAGCACCCGATCGATCAGCCCAAGCATGTAAGCAAAGCGTCATTCTCAAACATCCGTGGTTTCAAAAACGAGGACGCTGCACAAAGATCTCGAGTTGAAAAGCCGAGTCAATATCGCAAAGCCCCGAACTCTAAAGCCAATAAGCCCCAGTACAGACCTCATTCTGTGCATCACACCATGCTTCGACGCGCTGTCGAATGCTCGGGCGGACTCGAATCCACCGCCTGGCCGATCTCGTGTAGACAGGGTTCAGGGTTTAGATACTAGACGGTCGAACGACGCGATACAGGTGGCTGTTATAGGATGTTGGAGGGCTTCAGAAGCTTTGCACGGGGCTTGATGCTGATAGGGCTTCACACAACTGGGATTTCGGAGCTGTGGCAGTCCAAGGACTGCGATTCCAAAAAGCAGCAGCGACCTACCTCCCCCTCAAGCCCCAAACCCTGACCCTGAGACCGAAATCCTTACTCCTGGCCTACACTAAGAACATAAGCAGCACACCCCAAACCCCAACCAACACCCCAAGGGTCCAAGTACCCAATAATCATATACTCTCCAAAATCCTAACCTACATAACTACTATCCGAAAACCGAGTACTTAATTATTGGGTCCTTTGGACCCTTGGGGGAACATAAGCAGCACACCCCAAACCCCAACCAACAGGATAATATAAGATTGTAGGAAGCCAGGCACCTCATGCGGCGCTCAAGGATCCCTTCAACCAACCCCTTTGACGGAACCCTCAAATGATCCCCAAAAAAAGGAACCCTTAAATGAACACCAAAAGGATCCCTTAAAAGAACCCTGAAAAGGAACTTTCAAGGGATCCTTTTGAGGGGCCCTTTAAATTTAAAGGAGCTATAGGAACCCTTAAAGGATCGATTTAAGTTTCACGGTTTTAGGAAAGTTTGGGGTTGAGGGGTTTAGGGCTTTTTTGTAAAGCTCACTGCGGTTTAGGGCTCAGGGTTTAGGGGAAAAAACCCTAAGCCCTAAACCCTCAAAAGAACCCTACACCCGATTCCTTGCAAACTCTTATCCCGTAAGGGATCCCTCAACAGCATCCCTTACAGGGATCCCTGAAAGGGATCCCCCTAAAGGGAACCCTGAAAAGAACCCTTCGGTTGCCTCATGGCCACCCGGCCCGCCGAGGCCGCCGCCTCATTGAGGCGACCGCCTGAAGTCTCTTAAGGGCTTTAGGGTTGCTTTAAAGGGATCCCTTAACGAACCTTCGGGCTTTAGGGGGATCCTTTAAGGGATCCTTTATGGAGTTTAGGGTTTAGGGGTTTACGGGCTTGTAAGGGTTTAGGGTTTAAGGGTTTGTTTAAGGGTGTAGGGATTTAAGGGTTTGAGGGTTTTAGTGACTTAGGGTTTCGGGTTTTAGGGAGTCAAGGGGTCCTTTTAAGGGATCCCTCAAAAGGAACCCAAAAGGGATCCTCTAAGGGGTCCTTTTAAGGGATCCCCCAAGGGATCACTTTGCGGTTCCTTTAAGGGTCTGGGATTCCCAGGAGTTTTAGGGTATTTAGGGTGTTTGGGGGTTTTTAAGGTTTTAGGGATTTGAAGGATTTAGGGTTTAGGGGTTCTAGGTTTATGTAGGGGTTTAGGCTTTCGGGGGTTTGAGGGGTTTAGGGGGTTAAGATGAAGGCTGCCTGGATTCCCTGTTCCTGAATCTTAAGGATTGGGGCTATGGGGCTTCCAACTTTTGGGCTTCCAGTATAGGGTTTTAGAGATCAGTCTGGCCCACTGCAGGCCTCGGATTCCTTGGACATCGCCGTTGCCTTCATCTGCTCCACGGAACTCGCCAAACTTCCTTGCCGGTGTAGATTTTAGGCCGCTTTAGTCTCTGGTTTTATGGCTGAGGGTTTATTGTTTAGGGCTACCCAACTTGAGGTTCATTGAGAATGGCGTCGTGGCTTTTGTTGTCACCTGAAGCAGTACGGCTTTTGACATCGTCACGGTGCTCACTGTACTGGCCACCATTGGCATGATGATTGTGATGATGATGATGATGCTGGTCATCATCATCATCATCATCCTCGACACCCTCCTCCTCATCATCATCCTGGGTGCCACTACCAGAACTATCATCGACATCAACATCACCGTTAACATTAGCACCAACATCGTCGACGGAATCTGCTCATGAATCTTCACCTTCATGTTCATGCACATCGTTATGACCATCTCACCACCACGAAGAAACAGAGGGTGATGATGAGCTTGACGCCCAGCTTCAGTAAGAGCTCCTTTGTGCAAAATGGCTTGCAGAGGAGCCTTGCGCAGCTTGATGTGCGCCGCCCAAAACACTGAACCTGTACTTAAACACCGGAGGGCCCAAAACAAGTAATCACCTCTGCAAACCTGCATCCGTAGCCCCAAAGCCCACGCAAACCCAAAGAAGCTCCTCCCAGAAAGAGCCACGACTGAGAGACAAATCTAAAGACCTGCATAGAAAGCCGGGATGCTTGAACCATGGCATTCCGAATCGAACGACCTCAGTTAGCTCCACGAGTGCGAAAGATTAGACAAGCTTTCCAAGCAACATTTACGTCCTGGAAGTTCAAAGTCTTCATGGCTACATTTTCTATAGCGTGCAGGGACCACGGAAGTGATGGCATAATAATAACCTGGACGCCAAAAGTATGTAGAATAATAGCCATTTATAGGTTTCGGGCCATTATTTTACCCACTTTGGGGGGTCTAGGAAAAGTCAACGGAGCTTAGAATCGAACGGTAAACGCCGTTTGTCTTTTCTGAGGACTAGGGTTTACAGCCGAGGATTTGGGCTGTGGGGCTTGACGGTTTGGAGTTTTACGAACATTTATGTGATCGGTTTTTGGCGACCGCCATCTGATAATGCGCAAGTGACATGTGTTTTACTATGCTCCCCAAGCTTTGAATGCTGAAACGACGGGACTACTTTCATATCAAAGGCAATGAGTATATACAGGTGGTTTAGCATTCAGCTATACGTATACAGTATTATCTATCTGTTTTATAACTTCTGACCTACAGCTACAAGAATGTAGCAACGCTGGGTTCTGTCCCGAGGTGCGGCCACGAGAGGTAATACGATGCAGTGGTGTCTCGCGCATAGTCTTAGAGTTTAGGGGCTTAGGGTCTACCTGGCCTAAACTCTGAGTTTATAGCCCTTGTTAGTTCCAGCCACAGAGAGACCTAAATCTAGAACAGCCACATGTCACAGTTGGTCGCTTGGCAAAATGGAGTTCAGGCTAATCCCCACAGCCCATTCCCCGCGCCCAAAATGTCCTACGATCTCAAAAATCCCAAACCCTAAACTCTAAACACCCTAAACCCTAAACCCCAACCCTAAACCCCTAAACCCCTGAACCCCTAAACCCCCAAGCCCCTAAACCCCAAAGCTGTAAGGCCATGGCTATCTTGAGGCGGCCATGGGCCTCTGCGGCCTGCCGAGAGAGTTACACAAACAGAAATAGAATCAAAATTCTCAGAGTTTTTTCGGGGTTTTAGGGTGTTCCAAAAGGGATCCTCTAAGGGGTGCGGTTCCTGTAAGGGTTTGGGATTCCCAGGAGATTTAGGGGTTTTAGGGTGTTTGGGGTTTCTTAGGTTTTAGGGACTTTAAGTGTTTAGATGGGCTTTAGGGCTCTAGGGACTTAAGGTTTAGGGGTTTAGGGCTTTGGGTGTAGGGGTTTAGGGTGTTGGGCTTTAGGGTGCAGGGTTAGTTGAAGAAAAAACCAAGCCTATAAACCAAAGATACATAGACAGGCAAATAGATAGATAGATAGCCAGGCAGAGATATACATGGATCGACAGATCGCATCTTTGGCGGGAGGTTTCAGATTGTTGCAGCCGTGCATGTCGGGTTTAGCAAGGGCCAAAGCCCAAAACTGCCAAGCTCTAAGACCTAAACCGCGGGGCCTACCTAATCAGCCCCAACTACCCCTTATTGTAGCCCCTACTTGCCTCTTAATTAATGAGGAATATGCAACGCCTACGGGATACTTGGCGGGGGCCCAAGCCCCAAACTCTACGCCCTAAACCCCTAAACCCTAAGCCCGTAAACCCTAAACCCCTCAACCCTGAACCCTAAACCTTAAACCCAAAGCCCTAAACTAATCTTCCCCAAGGTCTCCACACTTCTCTGCGAGGCCTCGAGGGACCCCTCTGGGAGGCCCTCTCCTGCAGGCTGCCTCAGTCGGATTTCCCGGAGCCTCCAAAAAACCCCTTAAGTAAGGAATATACCTTAAATCACTTTAGGGATCCTAGCATGTTTTAAGGGATATTCCTTCATGGAAGGGATTTGGAGTCTCTGGGTTCATGAGGGTTGAGGCTGCAGGGGTTTAGTCTTCATCAGGGTTCAGGGTTTAGGGCTTAGGGGTTTAGGGTTCCGGGGTTTAGGAGTTTAGACTTTCCTAAGCCCCAAACCGACTTCAGGTTGCTGGGTTTAGGGAGTTAGGGGATTTAGGTGGTTTAAGTTTTTTTGGGGTTTATGCGCTTCGAGTTTGGGTTCAAATAAACCCTAAACCCTAAACCCCTGAACCCTGAACCCTAAACCCTAAACCCCTGAACCCTAAACCCTAAACCCCTGAACCCTAAACCCCAAACCCCCAAACCCCTAAACCCTAAACCCTCAACCCTAAACCCTAAACCCTAAACCCAAACCCCTAAGGATTTCATGGAGCGTGGGGGACTCCGGGGGTCGTCTCTCTTTGTCAGGTGCTGATGGTACCCGAATTACAGGGGCCCTAATAATTAGAATAGGGTTATAGGGTTCCCTTTAAGGGGGTCTATACGGGTTACTATAAGGGATCTATAAGGGTACTATAATATAGGGGCCTTCATAACTAGAATAGGGTTTTGGGGCATATTATACTATAGCTATAATAAGGGGCCCAAGGAATACTATTGCTAACTATTTAGGCCCCTATATTAGACCAGTTGGAGCCCGCTACCTGAACCCTATCAAACCTATCGGTTTAGGGCTCCTTATGATGACGTCCTTATGTCAGCTCAATGGGGTTTAGGGTTTAGGGTGTACAGCTCCTTATGATGACGTCCTTATGTCAGCTCAATGGGGTTTAGGGTTTAGGGTTTAGAGCTCCTTATGATGACGTCCTTATTGTCAGCTCAATGGGGTTTAGGGTTTGGGGCTCCTTATGATGACGTCCTTATGTCAGCTCAATGGGGTTTAGGGTTTAGAGCTCCTTATGATGACGTCCTTATGTCAGCTCAATGGGGCTTAGGGTTTAGGGTTTAGAGCTCCTTATGATGACGTCCTTATGTCAGCTCAATGGGGTTTAGGGTTTAGGGTCTAGGGCTCCTTATGATGACGTCCTTATGTCAGCTCAATGGGGTTTAGGGTTTAGGGTGTAGNAGGGTTTAGGGTCTAGGGCTCCTTATGATGACGTCCTTATGTCAGCTCAATGGGGTTTAGGGTTTAGGGTGTAGAGCTCCTTATGATGACGTCCTTATGTCAGCTCAATGGGGTTTAGGATTTATAGATCCCTAAGCCCTCATCAAGGCAGTCAAGGCACTCTGAACACGCGTTCATGTTTACAACAAATTTAGGCTTCAAAGACAGCCAAGACCAGCGAGACAAATTAGGGTGTCTGCATTTATCTGTCCCAGATTCCTTTGGCCACTATACCCCTAAGAAACCTACAGGACAACCCGAAAGAAACCAGTCTCAAACCTTATAACTTCCAAGAAACGTGCATAAACCGATTAAATGCCCGAAGAAATGCCGATCAAACCTTTTTCAACGGGGAAACCCTAAACCGCCTAAACCCTGAAGCTCTAAACCCTACGCCCTCAAATATCGCTGTGCAACCCCAGCGGTTGACCCAAACCACACAGGGATCGTGAGGCTGCCACTCGAAGAAGTGATTCCAGGCATTGTTTGCGTACCTTTTCCGGGTTTAGGGCGTGGGACGTAAGGTTTGGGGGTTTAGCTTTTCTTTCTGTTGGGGTTTAGGGTTTGGGGCTTGTAGTGTTAAACTGAGCCTTAAACTAGGGCTGACGGTTTGAGATCTAGGGGGTATAGTGGTATGTACCGCGCTTGCGAGAGTAGCTTCGGTTTCGGGTTGGATGAATAAAGCACAGCCTTAACAAAATTAAGGCTTGTCGGAGACAAATTTTAAGTGTGGGGCTTTCGGGCACAACATATTTGTGCAAGTCCAGGTACTCCGTCTGCGTTGCAGCCACTCAACTAGTCGAGGCATCATGGTCCTGTCGGAACAGCCGAAGCTTCAAAGCTTGAGCCAAAATCTCTCAACCGAGGATCCTTGAGCCCCTAAAACCCTAAATCCTGAACTGAACCCCGAAAATCCCCAATCTAAAATCGAAACCACACCCAGGGTTCCAGCTCCAGCGCTTTAAAGAGAAAGGCCTGCATTTGTGGGTGTGGAAAAAATGGCCGCCGAGTCACAAAACTCCTAACTCCTGTTTAGGGTTTAGGGTCCAGGGTTTAGGGTTTAAGGTCCAGGCTTTAGGGTTTAGGGTTTAGGGGCTAGCGCATCGGATCTTTTGGGGATCATGGTCTCAGGTTTGGCTCTTCCCCCAAGGGTCCACAGGACTTAATAATTAGGTACTCGGTTTTAGGATAGTAGTTATGTAGGCTAGGATTTTGGAGAGTATATGACTATTGGGTACTTGGACCCTTGGGGTTCTTCTTACGATGATACGATGACGACTTCCTATTCCAAAACTTTCTTTGTTGCCATGCTTGTCAACTTTTTCCGCTTCGCGACTCCTCTTATCCACCAAAATCTACTACCCCTCAGCTCCCTAAACCCTAAACCCTAAACCGCACAGAACATTCCGAAGGCTTCTCTCCAAGCCTCTCGCCGCCGCCGTGCAAGAGGATCCGGGGGTCGGTCCAGTCAATGAGGAGGTTGGTAGCCTTTCCGAGAGTTCCCTGAGGGGTTCTTAAAGGAACCCTGAAAGGAACACAGAAAGGAACCCTAAAAGGAACCCATAGGGCACGCCAACTTCCAGAATTTACGTTCGGCCCGCCTGCGAAGCAGCTGCCGCCTGACCAGGTTCAGGCACATCGAAGTTTCGTGGCGAATGATAAAGGCCCCAAACCGGATTTAGGGTTGTTGGTTTAGGGTTTTAGGGTTCCTAAACACTAAACCCTAACCCTGAAACTTAATAAGCCTGAGCTAGACCTAACCGTGAACTAAATCCACACTAATATGAGGACTAGCAGGCGTCCATGCGGGGTGCCTTCGCGGGTCGCCGTGTACAGTGAATGAAGGTTTTGCTTTGAAGACACCAGAGCAGCAAGGATCAATTCGGGCACCCTACGACTAAAAAAGGAGCGAGTATGTAGTATTTTAATGCAGTAACCATACTAGGGAAACTAAGATTATAAGATTGACTGTTCAGATCCCTACTTGAGGGGCCCTTCACGTGCTTAGTATCTGGGCCTCGGTCTCCAGCCATCCGAGGGCCCAGAAGAGTAGCGAGAACAGACCTGCAAGCCATAACAGACATAACAAATGGTTGAGTTTAGGGCTGAAGCCTTAGGGTTTACGAAGGTTTTAAGGGTAAGAGCTGCAGGGCTTCAGGTTCTAGAGTTTGAAGTGGACTTAGGATGACGGCTTCTCGGGTTGGCGTCGGAGTTGAAAAGACTTCACGTCCATCCGGTGGGAGCAACAAAGGGCAGGTTCTCTGTGGTGACTACACGGTTCGCGAAAGCCAAGTCTGACTTTTCGCTACATAGGGTACACTCTGCAAATCCTGAATCACTATCAGCCGTAGGTAAAACTAATCCCTACTTCTCACAGCTTTGAGAAACGATCGGTTTCAGGAAAGGTCTGCGTGCCTTCCGTCCAAATCTCGCAGCGCCAAACGGCGCAGGGCAGATCTGGGGTCTGCTTGCTGGAGCCTCGTGCACCGCGCCTTAATAGTTAGAATAGGGTTTAGGGGCCCATTATACTTTAAATAAAATAAGGAACCCACAAATTAGTATTGGTCATGATTTAGGGCCCTAAATTATTTCAGTCCGTCACACCGTCTACAATCCCAAACACCTAAGGCTGCACATGCCAGTAAGCCTGGCACTATTCACTCAATCCTCTTGCGCCATGTAGTTCCAGATGATGCTTCTACTTGAGGGAAGACTCTCAAAAAATTGTGTTACTCCGGCTGGTGGGCTTGTAGCTTTGCCACCTATAAACGGATGTAGGTAAGCAGTAGTCCATCGATGTTGTCATTCTTGAATGGCTGGACTCGGGTGATGACTGGGCTACAACAGGAATAGTAGTCACAAATTGTGCTACACCTAGTGACAGCAACAACATACGCAGGCAACAGTAATCGCTGATACAACTTAATGAACGCCGTACTTGAAACAGCACGGCCTTCACAATCTTCATCAACGTGGTAACGCCGTCTCTTTCCTTTGGGGATTCGCTACCTAGGCTCGTGCTTAAGCTCAAAGGGCACCGTGATGCTGCAGCTGCCTGCCCGAAATCCCGAACCCAAAAGTCCTGAAGTTCAAACAACAAGGGTGGAATAATCAATTATCGTACCGCCTTTGTCTACTTGTCTGATATCCTAGGGAAGCTAAAGCTTAACCTCGAGGATTGTGTATGGGGGATTCTATTACACCGGAAAGGTTAAAGGCTACCAACTCAACTACTAAAGTTTGCAGTCTCGAATACAAACGTTAATACAATATGCCCCAAACCCTCAATATGCCCCAAACCCTGTTCCAATTACTGAGATTCTCGGATCAGGCCTTCAACTCCAACAGATGCAAATCTCGTGAAACTATTATGGGAGTTTCCGAAAATAGGAGACCCTAATATAGTACCCGAAATAATAGGATCCTTCTTGTAAGGACCCCAAAATAAGGTACCCCCCCCCCCCAATTTTCGGAAACTCCCTTATCGGTCTAGGAGTTCATGGTGGGGCGCTGGAGCCCCAAAGAACCCCAAACCAAACCTCAAACCCGAAACTCCAAACCCCATACCACCCCAGACCCGTGACCATACACCCTCAGACCCCCAATCCTCTACGTCTCGGGCCCACAGAGACCCTAAACCCTAAACCCCAAACCCTAAACCGACATCAAAAGAGCTCACCGCGCCTTGGCAACCGGCTAGAAGCCTTTGAGGATAACCTTCCCATTTCTGATTCGGGTAGGGTTTAGGCTTTCGAGGTTTAGGGTTTTAATGTTTAGGTAGGGTTTAGGGTTTCTTGGTTTGGGGTTTCAGGGTTTAGGTAGGGTTTAGGATAACCTTCGCATTTCTGAGTCGCTTTGGGCTTCGGCTTAGGGTTTCGAGGTTTAGGTACTAGTGCTTTAGGGTTTCGTTTAGGGTTTAGGGTTTAGAGTTTTAGGGTTTAGGGTTTTGGGGTTTAGGGTTGCGAGGTTTAGGGCTTGCCTTCGCGTAATCCTCTATGGTGCACTACACCACAGTTCTCGAAGCAACAAGAAATCACAAAATCCCTTAGTAACCTCGGTCGAACATCAACACAGGGTTTTAGATAAAGTAGAACCCCGACTGCCCTCCACTATAATACCTTAAACAATGACCGCAAGATTTCCATTAGAATTTTGGGGGTCCGGGTGGGGTGAGGGGTTGGGTTATTGCAAGCCCACCTTCTGGAAGCAGGTTAGCGCAGAACCGCCTGTGAATGACTATCGGTCCCTGTGCAACGCAACAGAAATACCGACCATTACCCTGCCAGCTTCGTGTGAGCATGAGTATGTCATTTTGTCCTACGAGAGCTTTCACAACAAATTGCAACTGCCCGATCTGCCTGAAGAACTTGGCAAGTACTTCTAAAGGTTAAGGTTCGGGGTTTTAGGGTTTAGGGTTTAGACTAGCATTCTAATTCGGTATCAAGCATCTTACAAGCCATTACAAGCCAGAAAGACCTGTAGAAGCCTCATTCTACAAGGCTTCAGCAACCTCCGACGCTTTTAGGTAACCCCGTACGCAGAGCTAAACCTCCAAGAGCTGTTGCGCACGTGAGGAACCCTAAGAGCTTTACGAATTGCGGCAAAGGTTTTAGGCTTAAGGGTTTATAGAGTTTAGTAGGGCTCAAACTCCGCTAAATCCTGCACAAGCCATGACCCTAAAGCCGCAAACTCAAAACCCACGAAAAATCAAAACAGGCATGTTAACAACCAGCACCATGCGACCCCAGATCCTTGCTACGAACTCTTCATAAACCTGACTTAAGCCCTGTTCGAAACGCTAAACCCACTATTCCCACACAACCCCTAGAAGGTTCACCAAAATCCTAAACCTACTATTCCAGTACTATTCCCAAAACCCCAGCCCTAGAAAGCCCCGGCAGGGGTTCCCAGAGACTCCAAAACCCCGCAATTAAGGAATATACCTTAAACTATAATAGGATCCTTAATATGATTTAAGGTATATTCCTTAATTAAGGGGTTTTAACCCCTAAACCCTAAACCGGAGCGGCCTCGCCAGGGAACCAACCGCGCCTCGGGTAACGCGAAGGCCTTGAGTCGAGTTCGCCAGGTTTGGTGTAGGGTTTACCTTATATCCCTGAAGAACCTACCTGCCTAGGGTTCCTTATTATGATTTCCATATATCCCTGAAGAACCTACCTGTTTAGGGCTCCTTATTATGATTCCCTGATATCCCTGAAGAACCTACCTGTTTAGGGTTCCTTATTATGATTTCCTTATATCCCTGAAGAACCTACCTGTTTAGGGCTCCTTATTATGATTTCCTTATATCCCTGAAGAACCTACCTGTTTAGGGTTCCTTATTATGATTTCCTTATATCCCTGAAGAACCTACCTGTTTAGGGTTCCTTATTATGATTTCCTTATATCCCTGAAGAACCTACCTGTTTAGGGTTCCTTATTATGATTTCCTTATATCCCTGAAGAACCTACCTGTTTCGGGTTCCTTATTATGATTTCCTTATATAAGGCCCTTAAAAAGGTAGGTTCTTCAGGGTTAAGGTAGGGCTTCAGGGCGTAGTTCTGCTGTTCAGGGCTTCGGGGTTTAGGGACTTGGGGCTTGGGAATTCCCAAAACAAAAAAACCGCAAGTCCCCTTTAAGAGGGTTCTTTTACACTACTATTATGGAATTAGGCCCTAAAAGACCATCCCCACCATGGCTTTGGGGACCTAATTCCATAATAGTAGTGTATATGGACCCTCTGGGTCATATGAAGAAGTAAGCAGGGGATAAAACGCAGGACAGTTGCAGGGTCTCGGTCGCGACTGCTTCTCTGGCTTGTTCATAAGGTTGGGGTGTTATTGGTCTGGGAGGGAAGACCGGGTCCATGTAATTACCCAAGTGTTTATATTTTGGCCTTGAAATAGTCCCTATATAGGGGCCAAAGTATATACTATTTGGGTACATGGACCCTTAAACCCCTGCAGTAACCCTTAAAAGATCCCTATTTGGGTACATGGACCCTTGGGGAAACCTGCTAAACCCTGGCGTCGAGGTCGCCTTGCCAGATCTCAGCTCCACCACGCGGTAGCCGGGAGGCAGCGTTTGCCTCGCCAATGGAGAACTCGCAGGCTCTTAGGGTTCCTGTTAAGGGTACTACAGGGATTTAGGGTTCCTTTAAGGGTTTAGGGTTTGGAGTTTACTTAAAGGTTCAGGGGAGTTAGTAACTAGGGAAATTCTCGGTGTAACTAAAGCTATGGCTGATCATAACCACGGCCCAATTCGGGTACTTATGTGTAGCCGTACTTACTAGACTAGGTCCCATGATCCTCCAAGAAGGGGCCGTGCTGCATACAAATACAAGCACGTGCAAGCAAATAGGGAAGCAAGCAAGCAAGCAAACAATCAAAGCCAAGCAAGCAAGCAAGCAACCAACCAATCAATTAATCAGCAACCAACCAAAACACAAACTCAACGACATTCTGTGTGCATTCGTACATAGACATACAAGTGCATACATGTATGTACGTCTGTGCGTATGTAGGTTCGGCTAAGAGCCGAAATGCGAATCTGACCCCTTGCCATCAAAGCCTGATGCAAATATGGAAACCACCGAAGGCACAGCTGTGCAACGCATGCATACGGCAATGGCCAGGTGTTTCTGTCATCGAGTAAGTTGTGCAGGATTCATAACCTGGCTAAGTTTGGTGGCTTTTCGAGCAACATGTCCTGGGATTCTATGCTACTCGGCGCACCCTTCGGCATACTCGTCGACGATCTGGCCACGATGAAGCCAATGCTCCTGGAAGGAGGTGTAAACGGGTTTCCGTCGGACTAGCCCTTTGCCCCTTTACCTGAGGATTGATATATGGATATGGTAGTTTACAAAAATCGGGGACCCTAATATAGTACCCGAAATAGTAGGATCCTTAATATAAGGACCCCCAAAATATGGTACCCCTAATTTTCGGAAACTCCCATATATGGATATGGAAATCTTAATTAATAGGGAAGCTAAGGGAAGGTTTGATAGGGTCCAGATAAGGGGTCGTTTGTAATTTCCCAACACAGGGCACCGGCTCAGGCGGTCTTCGGATTATAGCTGCTGCTGCAGTGCCATCGCTAAGGTTGCTACTCGGTCGATGGCGAGCAATAGATCCTGCAAAATCCTGTCGTCATCACTCTACTAGCAATGAAGTAGCTGCAACTGATAACCTGGCAGTAGCTAGAGTTTGAACAATGCACCTAAGTAATGCACCTAAACCGTAATCTAAACGCTACTTTAAGGCCCTTAACCCCTAAACCCTCAACCCTGCTAGGACCCGCCAAAGTACAGGTAAGCCCTAAGCGTCCTTGTCGGGTGCCAAGACCTCTGCGCCATCGCCCAGCCGCGAGCGACTCTGAGCCTGGACTCTTCGATTCTTCGGGTTCAGGGTTTAGGGTCTAAGTCTGGGGGGTTTAGGGTTTAGGGTCTAAGTCTAGGGGTTTAGGGTTCTGGGGTTGTTTGGGGTTTAGTCTTAGCGGGGTTCTTTGAAGTCGGGCTGAAAAGGCTCAGAGGCTTTAGGGTACCAGTTTGGCCATGCATAAGGACGGGGTTTATAGTGATAGGGCCTCCGAAGGCCTTCGGGGTAACCCATTCCCGTACAGTTGGAAGCCGGATTAAGGCCAAATAGTGCTGGGATTTCCTATACATGACTCTTAAGGATTGAGGCTATGGGGTTTCCAACTTTCGGGCTTCTACTGTAGACCCTAAACCCAAAACCGTCTTGCCTGCTTACAGAACCCTGTGATCCGGCGCCAGAAATCACCAAAATCACTCGAGACAAAGTACTGCTGTTATTGTTCTCCCCCGTGGTTTTTCTTATCATGTATCACTGTTCATTCTCACCATCACTATCCTTATAGTATGCTTAGCAGTTACTCCATTCAGTACTAAAAGCTATATGTATATATTATGTATATACATACATGCATACATACAGATATACTTACCGACATACCTATATGCATTATATATATATATATATATAGAGACATACACACACATATAGTTCTATATGCATACGTGCACACGCACACACGGCCTTCCAAATGTTGTCCATGCGGCCCCGAGCAGCGCATCACGTCGAGAGGCCAAGCAGGCGACTTGACTCGTTGCTTTACATATGGGTTTAGGGCTTAGGGGTTAAACCCCTTTTTGGTCCCTAATATAATACGGCACCTAATATTTGGGGTACCCAAAAAGGGACCATAATTGTGACAACTACCCATATACTACAATGACATTGTACTGTAACATGCCAGCACTAGGCTTTTCGGGTCGAGGAGCACTCTTGGGGATATGGCTTTCCTGCCTTGGGGCTTTTGGGAAAGGCGTCGCTTCCGGGGCGAGTGTAGGCTTGCACTTGAGGATGCTGGGGTGCGAAGAGTTGGGGGCCAGGGCTGCTCACAGGTTGGTTATAGTTCACAGGTCGGAAGGATCGGGGCGAGGGCATCTACTTAGGGCAGACAGGCGCCTGAGAGCGGTGTGGGGCGTGGTGGCTGATGGAGCTGGGGCTCTCATGTTTTCTTGGCTCCGGATATATATTTATTTGGTAATATTTGGGCCACAAGCACAAGCTTGGGGCAAGCACGGTCTGAGAATGAGGTTTATCGGCGACTGCGGGAGAGGCTGCAAATCTGAAACTTGCGAACCGCTGAAGCCTCAACTCTGGAATTATGAAGCAGACATCGAATGCTACCACGAAGGCCTTGCACAACCGAGAAACCTTGATCAACATCAACATCAACACCAGCATCATCAGCATCATCATCATCGTCATCATCATCATCATCGGCATCACCATCATCATCAGCATCATCGTCAGCGTCATCGCCATCATCTTCAGCAGTAACATCATCATCACAATCATCATCAGCATCATCATCATCATGATACACGCACACACACACACAAACACTATGTAACCTTAAACCGAAGAGACAAACCAGGAGCACCGGATTTTTTTCCGACCGGCGCTGCTTCCGCGTGCAGGCGCGAGAGAGTGAGGAGGAGCTGCCCAGGCGCTGGGCGGCAAGCGAGGCTCACTGCGGCAGAGCGAGCTTGAAACTCGACTGTCTAGGGGCAGAAAGAACCCCATTGTAAGGAATAGTATTGCCAATTAACTATACTAAGGTCGTGGGGCGTAGGATACTGGGCGAATTATGCCTCAAAGGGGCTATGGGGCTTATCCTGAGACTAAGGGGATATTGATATAGTGCTACGAGTTCCCGTAGTTGATGCACATATGTGGCCAGCTTATGGGATGACCCCCTTGTCTCAGGCCTTTCAAAAGTAGGTTCACTATGAGCTCCGTGTTCAGAAGGGCAGAGAGCGATGCCACACTGGCCTTGAGGATTATCTGCAAACAAATCATGCGGACAGTTCTCTAAATTTATGGTTTCTTCAAGCCTAGGGGAGCCTCATGTGGGTTCTTCTGCTCTGGATCCCGAGTATTTGGAGTTCCTATAAGACCCCCGACACGTTTTCGAAGGCAGCGACCTGCACCAGGAAGCGTATCCGTTAAGAGTTGCGAATTAAGTCCTGAACCCAGAGACCCAAGAGCGTCATAACCACTATATCCAAAACCCAAAAATAACACCAAACTTACCCTAAACCCCAAAGACCTAAAATCCTAAACCCCGAACCCTGAAACCCCAACCCAAACCCTAAAATCCTAAACCCCAAAAAAACCCAAAAATCTTAACATCAGAACACTATAAACACTAAATCCGAAAGCGAAGGGTTCCCACCTCCCGATGGAAGGATGGCGGATCCCCGAGCTGCTTTGCGGCCTCCTGCATTCTACCTATAGTCTCCATTGTAGTTCCTTTTTTTGGTTTAACCAAGTATATATTAAGGGTCCTATAAGGTAACCCAAAAAAGGAACTACAATGGAGACTATAGGTACTACAGGGTTTTGGGGCCCATTATAGTAGAAGCCAGAAAGTTGGAACATCATTATCCTCATGCCCTTAAGGTAAAGTATAGGAGATCGCAGCACTAATCGTCCTAAATCCATGTTCCAACTTTCTGGGGTTCACTATATACTATAATTATGATAAGTTTAATAAGGAACGCTAGGAATAATATTGGTAACTATTTAGGCCCCTATACTTTATATTAGGCTTAATTATAGGGCTCAGGGCTTAGGGGTTTAGGCATTCTAGGCTTGAGGGATTTTAGGGCTTGGGCCGGGGCAAAGGGTTTACGGAGTGCTTTAGGGGGTTCGGGTATAGGGCCTAAGGTGTAGGATTTAGGGCTTCGGGTTTCGGGATTGATGGGTTCATATAGATTGGTTTCGAGGGCTTCGGGGTTCAGGGTTTAGGGGTTTGGGGGCTTGGGTCGGAGTTATTTAAGCGTTTCTTTTGGGTTTTAGGCTCAGGATTTAGGGCTGGTTTTGTGGTTGAGGCTTTCGGTGTTTGGGGCTTACAGGCCTAACTGGGATTTCCCAATATTTGGTGTCCATTCATTTTCTGGTGATGTGTCTGTGGTCTTTCTCAGGTCTACAAGTGCAGGAAAAAAGTATGGGGTTCTCTCCGTCTCTCCCTCTCTCGCTCTCTCTCTCTCTCTCTTTCTCTGTCTGTCTCCTGGGCATGGAGGCTGGTCCAAAGCCTCCGGGCATCATGCCCACCCAAAGTCTTTTTGGGCTTTGAGGCGTGAGAAACGAACATAGACCACTTCTCTCTCTCTCTCCCTCCCTCTCCCCTACTCTCTTATCCATGTGTGGAAAATGAAGCATAGACTCTTGTAGGCCACTACTACCTAAATATCAAACAGAAATATCTAGACCTGGTTGGTACCACAAGCCCCAAATCTCAACCCGAAAAATGCCTTTTTTTGGCTCGTGGCACCTGAACCTTCAGAACCTTATAGCTGCAAGTATGCACACGCTGCCGATAACACCTACAATCGATCTATAGTAGAAGCCTAAAAGTTGGAAACCCAATAGCCTCAATCCTTAAGAGTAATGTATAGGGAATCCCAGCACTATTTGGCCTTAATCCGGTTTCCAACTTTATGGGGCTTGCTGTACAGTGGGCCGGAGACCCCGATCTGCCGAACCTGCCCGCAGAGGGGCATCGTCCGCCAGAATCACTGCGGGGCCTTGCCGACGGACAGGGTTCGGGTTCGTCGGTTGTCGTCTTCATTGTTCCGGGACTTGATTTATGTTTTTTTTGAGGAAAAGGGCCCGCAAAAAAACAAAACTCGGGCTTTGGGTTTTGGGCTTGGGCTCGTGGAGTCGTACGACCGTACAAGATCCGGATCCCAAAGGGCTCAAAGGAGTGGACGGATTGCTGCGGGTTGCCAAAGGAACAGAGTCCCACAACAGGTACCATCGGTTTAGGGTTTAGGGTTTACACAAAAAGTGAGCCATACCTGGAAGCTCAACGTTACCATTGCCCTCTAGAGCTCTTAGGCCGTTCGTAGTAAAACTAGAATAGGGCTTCGGCGTATATTGCAGAACTACTCTAGGAATGGCGATTGTGATGATTCAAGCTTCATTACGGAAGCCCTCATATAGCACCCTTATGGTCGCCCATTTCGTGATTTAATGCTTGTAGGTCTAATATAGGGGCCTTAACAGTTAGAGCAGGGTTTTGGTGTATATTGTACTGTAATTCTTACTATAATAGGGAACCCCCAAAAAGTATAGGTAACTACTTAGTTCCCTATAGTAGCCTTATTTCATGCTTTTGGGGCTTCAAAACCCTAAACCCCTAAACCCTACACCCCTAAAGCCCAAAAGATGAAGCCGCCCGCCTGCTGGCGGAGAGGCATCGCCTGCCGGACTCGCTGGCTGGCCTTCTCATGCGGCGACGCTCAAAAAAAGGGGGGAGGGGGGGTTACGATAAGAAGGGCCTTTTGAAGGGAGCTATGAAGGTTCTATAAGGGTCTTAGGGTTCTTTTAAAGGGTTTAGGCTTGATTTAAGGGCTACGATATTAAGGGTATAGGGGTCTAGGTAGGGGCTACTAGAATTACCACCCTTGGGGTTTAGGTTTGGTTTTAGGGTTTGGGGCCGTTTCATTTAGGGTTTAGGGGTTAAGGTCAGTAAGGTAAGAGGATTACAATGATGTGCTTTTTGAGGGATACTGGACGGATTCCTCAAAAGGCTGCTACACGGGCTACTATGAGCTTGCTATAGGGAAAAAGGCCAGTTGCTATAGGGAACAAGGATATTTTGAAAGGTACAAGATCTCCCTAAATCCTGCCGCTCATTGCTCCCGGCCGTGCAATTGGAGGGTAGCGCCGCTTCATCTGGACAGGGCTTCGGGGTGATGTTTAGGGTTTAGGGTACATAACCATAAGTATAATAAGGAGCCTTCAGGTAAACTGTTGCTCAAAGTTCGACCCCTATGTCAGCCCTAGGCCCATCCAAGAAGGAACTCGAGTAGAAACGCCTTATGTGACCCCTCAGGGCGCCTTTAAAGGAACCCTTAATATCTAAGCCTTAAGCCCCTGTAGTAACCCTCCTAAAACCCTATAGTAGCCCCCATCCTCATAGAACCCCTGTAATCATCCTCATAAACCCCTAGAGCAAGCCTCATAGAACCCCTCTAGTAGCCCTCATAAAACCCTTGTAGCTTAGCAACCCTCATAAAAACCCGACAGACACAGACCCCCTCATAAAACACCATACAGTAACCCTCATAGTGGCCCTTACAGGGGCCTGGCAGCTGGGGGACAGCAGCGACCCAGTCCACAGGTGGGCCTCACACCCAGAACCGGGCAAACTGTTTGGAAGGATGGGGGTTTAAGGCTGATAGGGTCTATGGCATAGGGTTCCGGGTCTGGGGTTCAGGTTGACTCGGTCTTTGCTCGTCAGCACCGCAGGGTATAGGGTTAGGAGTTCCCGGATATTTCCGCTTTGGGATTTGAAGTCGGAGGTTGTTTCGTCGGGGCAAATGGCTGCTGGTGATATGATACCTGAACTTACCTGCAGATTGGGAGTTGCAATGCTTACGGATCCTGGTAAACGTATCCTTCTACTTATAGGGCTCGATACCCTATTATTTGAAAACCACATTTGTCATTCGTCCTCTAAACGAAGATTAACTCAGCTGGGACTGCTGGGATTAACATAGGGGCCTTAATAATTAGAATAGGGTTTTGGGGCCCATTATACTACGATTATAATCAGGAACCCACCCCAAAAAATAGCATTGGTAATTATTTAGGGCCCTGTAGCATAGAACCCTACTATAGATCCCTTATAGAAACCCTTAATGGACCCTTTAAAGGAACCCTACTTTATACAGTTGGCGGTTTAGTGTACAAGCCCGAACGACCCCTACTCAGCCTCCAGAGCTCCAGTTAGTTACCTAAAAAGGTAGGGTCTATTGGGTTTAGGGTTTAGGGTTTAGGGTTTTAGGGTTTTAGGGTTTAGGGTTTAGGGGCTAGGGTTTAGGTTACTGAGCATATGGGAGTTTCCGAACATTAGGGGTACCTTATCTTGTGGTCCTTATTATGAGGATCCTACTATTTAGGGCACTTTGGTAGGGTCTAGTGTGCAACTGAGCATATACCTGTAGGCTCATACCCTACCCACTGTTTTGGGTTACCTACTTTTCTAAATAACATCTTAACTAGAGAACTAGGCACCTAAAAAAAGGGGTAGGGTATGAGCGTACAGGTAGGATTCAGGGTTTTCCCTAAACCCAAACCCCTAAGCCCTAAACCCGGCGTAAGCCCCCAACGTGGAAGCTCGGCGTGCTTGGCGCCTGTTCGAGGCGTTGAAGTTGAGTAATATAGGGGCCTGAATAGTTAGACTAGGGTTTTGGGCTCGTTCTACTATAATTATAATAAGGAGCCCCCAAAATAGTATTGGTAATGATTAAGGCCCTTATATTAAGTCAAGTGTGGTGTTTTATTCTATAGGTTCAAATCCTTTAGTGGTAAGAACAGAGACATGTACATTCCTCCATATAGAAAACTACAGGCAGACAAGACAAGACACGACAAGACAAGACTCTTTCACTGTTTTCTTTCTTGTTGCGAAGTCTCTTCGTTGTTTCTTTCGGCCAGCGCCGCTTTCTGCAGAAGTTTAAACGCACTAGACTCACTAGATAGACTTCATGCACCTACTGTGTTGACATGTGGTTCGTGCAGTCATATGATCCCCGTGACTTTCCAGCTTAAATACAGTGTAAGTGAGATACACCAAAACCCCATCATGAACAGTTTCAACTAAGCAGGCCTCTGTTCAACTAAACCCTAAACCCTAAACCCTAAAAAAAAAAACATAACACCGCAATAAAAGGAACTCTTTAAGTCCCTTCAGCAACAGCCTTCAACCGCAAAGCTCCACCCAAACTCTATACTCCCTACAAATCCCATAAGAGCATACCAAACCCTAAACCCTAAACCCCTAAACCCATACTGTACGACCCAAGATAAATCATTTAGGCACCAAAACATCTCAGATGTTTCTGCACCTTGCAGTGACGACCTGCGCCGCGGAACCGGCTGCGTGCAGCTTTCCGAAGGACGCAGCCCTGCACATCATGTTTTTGTTGCGGAGGTTCTAGGGTTTAGGGCCCTAAGTAGGGCTAAATTTCTGCGGGGTTGGATGTTTAGTTTTTGACTTCCGAGGTTTATGGTTTTGAGCTCGGCGGTTTTTCATTGTAAAAGTAGAAGTGGGCCTTTTGCCGGTGTATGCCTTGAAATTCATTGGATTCGGGGTTGATAGGTTTAGATTTGGCTTAGCATTCATGGCTGTAGGGCTCAAGAACGAGATTTACGGAGGGATTTGGGATGTTAGGGCATGCGAGCCCGTGATCCTGTTCCAGGTCGGAATATTTCATAAGGTTATGATAGATAGGGGTGGTTGTCAGAAATTATGGCAATGGTGCCTTTTTGGGAACCCAAAATAATAGGTGCCGTAATATAATAGGGACCCAAAAAGGGACCCTAATTTTCACAACCACCCCCTTTTGTTTGGTAGGTAGGTAGGTAACGAATCCTGAACCCTAGGCCCTGAAAGCTACTTGTCCCTAGACTGGACTTTGAGAAAAAAGTGCAAACGTCTACTTCATAAGGGTCTTTTAAGGAACAGGTCAACGAAAAAGTAATAAAGAAATGTACCCCAAAACCAGTAGAGCTGACACCCTGAAAAACCCTAAAACACCAAAACCCCAGAACCCCTAAACCTAGGAAACCTGACACCCTGAACCCCTCCCCACTTCTGCTCCCAAGGCCTCTGCATCAGTCGGCCCTCGCTGTCGAAGGGCCGCCCACCTCACGGCTTAGGGTTTAGGGTTTCTAGGGGTATGGGTTTGGGAATGAGCTCGTTGAGTTCGGGGCCCATGTGGCGTTTAGCGGAACGGTTCGAACCCCAAGACTCAGAACCCAAACCCATATCGTTTAACAACTCGAAACCTAACATCAAAATCTCAGTAGGGCACACTGCAAGACTTATCCACGACTTATACTCTAAGGGCCCATATGATCTGAAGAGTGGGTTTAGGTATATTCGTTTATAATTGCTGCTAAGACTAAGAAACTGTGAGGAGTACTGTTCCACATAGTTACCCAGGCCCTTGTATTATTTAAATTCATCCGAGACTGTCCCGAAACCTGGCAAAACCCTCAACCCCAAAGCCAAAACCCCAAACCCGTAGTCCCAAACTCGAAACTCTGAACATCGCCGCCTGCCGCTAGGAGCTCAATCAGCTCTAGATCCTTTGGGAGAAAGCACGAAACAAAGGCTTTTGGGGCTCAGGGTTCAGTGCTTAGGGTTTAGGGTTTAGGGGTTTAGGGTTTAGGGGTTTAGGGGTTTGGGGGTTTAGGGTTTAGGGTTTAGGGGTTTAGGGGTTTAGGGGTTTAGGGTTTAGGGTTTAGGGTTTAGGGGTTTAGGGCTTAGGGGTTTAGCAACTTGTCTTTTGTTTGAAGGGCTCAAGGTTTATAGTTGTGTTTAGGTGCTTACGGTCAAAGTTTGATGCTTCGGGCTTTCAATAGGGCAGACCGGGGTTTAGGGCTGTGTTTAGGTGCTGAAATCTTATTGCTTAGCTCCTCAAGATGTGTAATGAAAACAGGATTTAAAATTCGGTGTTTAAGTGTTTAGGATTCAGGGGTTTTGGGTTCAGAGGTGTGGGTGTTCCGGGGAAAGTCTAGGGCTTAAATGGTTTAGAGTTTAGGAGTTTAGGATTTCGAGATTAGGGGTCTAGGGTTTTCGAGCGGCAACAGCAAGAATGACAGTCAATAAGAGTGGTGATCCTACGGCAAGGATGCCACAAGCATGGCTTTCTGGAATCCCCCTGGCAGGTCCCTTCTGGCCATGTCGAAGCATTAGCACATTTGTAAAGCCCAATAAGCTCAAAACCGTACACTGCCGTTAAAGAGAGACCTTCGGCCCCAAAACACCGGGGTCCTTGAGGTCTGCTTCCTTCGCCAGGTTTGCTGCGCTGAGCCCCACGAGGCCCCGCCGAACGGCGCGCAGGATGAGCAAATGCTCGCCTAGGAGCCAAAGCCAACGGCTTTGTTTGCTTTGTGGAGTCTTAAACCCTCCAACATTAAAACGAGAATAGGGCCCCCAAAAAACACATAAGCAAAACTAAGGATAGGGATATCCCATATAAACCTAAAAGAATGGGTTTAAAGTCTAGGGGTTTAGCGGTTTGGACGCCTGGGTCGTTCCAGAGCCACAGTCTACAAAACGGTATTCGTCGAATGGGCTCTGGGAGTCAAGGCAAATTTCCGGGACTACGGTTGGCTGTTTTCCCGTCAAGGTCCCAAACATCTAGGTTACCGACATGGGGTTGGGGGCCTAATAAGGAACCAGCACTAGTATTGGTAGTTATTTAGGCCCCTATATTATAGTACCCTGATAGAAACCCTTGTAGACCCCTTTAAAGGAACCCTAGGAAGCCTGTATAAGACTGTCTGCACCCGAGAAACTCTCGTCTCCATAGTACATCTCGTTGGCCTTGTCAGCTTCTGAGCTCAGGGCTTCTCTACTCTGACGAGATCGGCTTAGCGTTCAGGGTTTGGGGTTTAGGGTTTGGGGTTTAGGGTTTGGGGCTTTTAGGGTTTAAGGGTTTAGGCTTTAGGGTTTAGGCTTTGGGGTTTAGGCTCCGGCTTGATGTCATAGCTGCAGGTACTGCAGAGAACTCTGCCATACGCATGCAGCGGTTCTTCTAATCTTCACGTGGCAACAGGCAAGAACAAAAAAACAACTACACCGACATCATTCGGAAGTCCTCGCGCTTCAACATAGGATGCATATTAAAGGAATATTGCTTGCCATGATCTCTACTTAGATTCAGGCGGGTTCAGGGTAAGCCTTTAAACCCCCAGGCCTTCTCCATGGTAAGGACTGCCTTCGCTTGGAGCCGCTGCGCCTCTGGGTCCGTCGGGTTAGGCATCAGATGAAGTACCTAAACCTGAGCGGGCCATATGGAATTGCCGGCTAGAGGCTCAAAACTCAAACTGAACCATGTGCATCTCGTACTAATATCGAAGCCGACCATCTTCATCCTTCCGGGGCCTCATACCGTAAGTCGGATACGCTCGCACACAACCGACGGATCTAAATCGTTCGTAATGTCGTTGAGTTTCGAAGCGAATTCCTTGCCACGAATGCCTACATTCAGGAATTTTTAGCCGGATACCCCAAGCCTAAACCCTAGGCCCTAAACGTAAGACGTAGGACACTCCAAAAACTCCTTATGCACAAACGCAGGCCCCAGGATTGACCCGTCTAAACCGTAAATCCTACACCCTAAACCGTAAATCCTAAACCCGAAGCCCAGCGACTTCCACCTCGGCGATCTTCGTCGGTACCGCGGCCCCACCGACGGCGGCAGGAGACGGGAGGCGAAGGGCCTCGTCTTCTGGGAGCGGGGTTTAGGGGTTCAGGGCTCAACGCTTTCGGTATAGGGGGTTTATAAGGGTTTTAGGGTTTAGGGTTCAGGGTTTTAGCCTTTTTTGTTTTTTGGTGGTTTCCGGGTTTAGGGTTTAATACAGGGTTTTAGGGTTTGGGGTTCAGGTTTTGAGGAAATGTAACAAGCAAGCGGCTTCCCACTTGAGGCCGGTGTCATGTTGCTTCTGTACATGTGCCCCCACTCTGTCCCGGTTTAGGGCTCAGTGCTCTGGGTATAGGGGTTTGGAAGGTTTTAGGGCACTTTTCTAAATAACAGATTTTAACTAAAGAACTAGGTACCTAAAAAGGGGTAGGGGTAGGAGCCTACAGGTAGGCTCCAGGGTTTCAGGGTTTTAGGGTTTTTTGGGCCCGTTTGCGAAAGTCACTCAAGCTTTCCGAGGTTCTATCAGGTGGGCAATTGCATGTCGCGGAAGAACACTCACATCCACTAGCATGACGAAAGTATTTGCAGGGAGAGAAGCCGGAGGGTTTAGGGCTTAGGGTTTAGAATTTAGGGTTAGACTTGTGACTGCTCTCAGACTTCCTTCTCTCAAGCTTTGAGCACATCGAGCCAAGCCTGATGCTGCCCCAGCATTAGCCGGAGCAGACCGTGTATGAGAAAACTGGCAGTGCCCTAATAGAACCCTTTTTACCCCCCCTGCAAATTCTTATAGTAACCCTTATAGGACCCTCGTACAGGAACCTCAATGCCAAACAAAGTCTGTAAAGGAACCGGGAACCTTAATCCTACAAACCCCGCGAGCCCTGCGCCCTGCCACGACATATGGAGTTTCACGGAGGGTACAAGTAGAAGGCAGAGGGATTTACAGCCACCCCTTTTACCCTATAACCCTACAACCTTATCACCCTCAACCCTAAATCCCAAACCCTGATTTTTCTTAAGGTTTAGGGGTTTAGGGCTTCGAGTTTAGGTTTTTGTTTTTTGTCGCCTCTTTTCCGTCCCGCCACACGAGTTTAGGGCTTAGGGCGTGGAGGTTAAGGAGCAGGGGGTTTGGAGTTCGGTTTTGGGGTCGACCTGGACGCCAAAAGTAACTGGAATACTTGCATGTTGTAGGTGTTGGGGGCATTATGGTACTTACTTTTGGAGAGTGTCCTTAGGGGTCGAGCACCCTAGCCCAAAAAAGGTTAACCTTTTCAATTATGGTAGGATTCTATAAACCCCAAAAGGTTAAAGGTTACCTACTCAGCTACTAAGTGTCTTGGGGGCTTGTGAAGTTAAGGGGTTGCAGGGATTTTTGGGTGTCTATGGTTTAAGGACAGGATTTAGGTCGGTATTGGGAAAACCCTACAACCTACAAACCCGAAAACCCTAACCCCTGTAAACCCTAAGCGCTGAACACTAAACCCTATACACCCTAAACCCTGAACCCTATAAACCCTAAAGCCCAAATCGTCAACCCGAGCTTTCCAGGCCTCCGCCGCCTCCTGCATGGCCAAATAGGGCTGGCCGAGGAGCGTAAGTACACGCCTGGGTTTAAGGGTTTGGGGTTTAGGGCTTTAGGATTTGGGGATTTTTTCGGTTCAGGAGTTTGGGGCTTTAGGGTATAGAGTTTTTGAGGGTTTAGGATTGAATAGGGTTTAGAGTTTTTGGGGGGTTTAGGATTTTAACTGCCCTTGTCATGATCATGATGCTGCTCTTTCTCTGGGCAGCTGCTTTCTTTGCCTCTTTGACATGCGGGAGCCAAAACCCTAAACCCTAAACCCACAAGGAGCCCCAGTTTGAAGGCGGAAGCAGGAAAAGCTGAGCGGCCTTGGCCTGGGCGGGGGAGTTCAAAAAGCCTCTCCTAACTCTTGAGGCCGCCTTTTTGGGGGTTTGATGAAAATTATGGGCCCTTTTGGGGGTCTGTATTATATAGTATATATTCCTTATAGTCTAGGGGACCAAAAGGGGCCCAGAATTTTGATCAACCCCCTTTTTCGGATTTTACAGGGCTTCTGAGGTTTTTTGCAGGTTTTCTTAGACGTTTGGGGGAGCTTCGGAGCAGAACATTTGTTGTTCCATCTTCGGGCGTGACCACGATAAGCGGATTAGGGTTCGGGCTTAGGGAGAGGGATCTTACTGCTAAACAATCTGTCTTCAGTGCAGCCAAAAGGCGCGCAGGCAATGTGCCTCAGTTCGCAACAAGCTGTGGCAGCCAGCTTCATATTGAAACGCACGCATGTGCAGCTGCGTGGTAAGTCACCGAAGAATCTGCTAGACAAAAACGATGTCGAACACATGCTATGAAATTCTCCGTGGTGAAGTGCGGTGTTCTGCCTAGTCACCCCAAACCCTCCCGTCTAAGGTTCGGGGTGCAAAACAGCATGTCTCTCAAGCCATGTGGCAGCCGCAGCAAGGCTTCAAGCACCCGGTAGTCGCTGCACACCTTGGATCTGAGGGCTTTGAGTTTCGGATTTACATGTCTTTGTGGCTTATTTGTCTGGGTGTTTTGGGTCTGGGTTTACGTTTAGGGCTTCGGGTTGTGAGAATCAGTAGAATGGTTCGGTTGAGAAGAAAAGAGATATACCTGAACCCCAAACCCTAAACCGGCACGGTGACGAAGGATGCCTGTCTCAGAGAGGCTTCCTGTGAATTCCTTTGCGCGAACCCTAGGCCCCCACCCTTTCTGCTCCTTTCAGAGGCCGCCCCTAACCCTTTAAAGGAACCCTTATAGTACCCTTATAGTAACCCTTTAAAGGAACCCTAAGGTAGGGAACCCTTACGGGAACATGCGGGTTCAGTCTGCAGTTCCCTGAGACAGGGAACCGCCCGCACCCCAGAGACTCCCAAACCCCTTAATTAAGGAATAGACGTTAAATCACAGTAGGGATCCTACTATAATTTAAGGTATATTCCTTAATCAAGGGGTTTTGGATTCTCTGATCCCTACCATGATTTAATGTATGTTCCTTAATTAAGGGGTTTTGGATTCTCTGAGACTCCACAACTCAAAGCTGCCTCCTCGAGTGGCAGCTCATTGAGGATGCTGTGGGCCTGCAATACTTGAAGGATCATGGGACTTACCCTAAGGGTGCGGGTCCATAGATGTCTAGTTAGTGTCTGCATCACAAGAGACTTAGGGTGTACATACCAACTATAGCCCTGAGGGTCCCAAGGACCCAATAATTAGGTACTTGGGTTTAGGATAGTCGTTATGTAGCTCAATATTTAAGAGAGTAGATGATTATTAGGTACTCGGACCCTTAGGGTTAGTAAGTAGGGTTACACGTAATTTTAATTGGGTATATTTACGCAAATATAACCATCAGAGTTGCCTTATGTATAATCCTAGTTATGAAGTCCCATGATCCTCCAAGTAGTCTCAAGGAAGACCCCTTCCAGAGGAGTTCCTGCTTGCATGCGGGCCACTGTGCCGGTTGAGCTACCAGGTGTTGCGTTTGATTCCACAAGGCTTGGGGGTTTATGGCGCTGTACTGCTGGCAAGCTCTATTAATTTGAAGTGGGTTCAGATTGTGGGTTTAGGATCACACGTTGGGTCCAGGTGGATTCAGTTGAAGATGTGCAAGCTTCGGGCTCATACCATCTGGCAACAGGGTGCACTGCAGATTAGACTTCCAAACGGGGTCGCGACAGGGCTTGCCTCATGCTAGTCTTGATAGGCTGGAGTCTCAAAGGCACCCTACAAGGAACCCTTAAAGGGTCCCTTAAAGGGTCCCCTATGGGTTCCCAGAGCATGTTGTCAAGGTTTGAGGCTTTGGTCCCTGGTGGACGTGCTTGGCCGTGTCTCTACGTGCCTGCACTATTTTGGCGGTCTCCCTTATTATAGTCGTATAGTGTAATGGGCCCTAAACCTTATTCTAATTCTTAAGGCCCCTATATATAGAAACCCAAACGACCAAAACCAAACATCCAAGTCATTTTCAAGCAAAGATCATGCCCTCCTGTTGCAGGAAACCAAGAACCTGCATTCGAGAAGCCAGCAACATCTGAGAACCACGTTCGTCGTTGGATCTTCTACTTACTTCTTCGTCGCTGAAGCCCCGGAAAGTCTACACTTTGAGTTTTACAGTGGCTAGTATTATCCTAAAAAGTCTAAAGTGTATCCACTCAGCTACTAAGACTTGCAAGGCCACTCAAGCTCCAAAGCCTAAAGCAGGGAACTCCGGAGGCCCAGACCTTGACCTCCGAACTGTTGGGCTCCTGAGTATCCCCTTCTTTTATATTAACTATTACTGTTCTTATTAATTCTTACTGTTATTATTAATTATTATTGTTATTATTAATTACTATTGCTATTTTACTTTATAATAAGGGTCCACCCTTTTCCTACTACTCGGTTTTGATAAGGTGACCTTAAAACAAAAAGGGGCAAAAAGGTAAGTACTACTCAGGAACCTAGGAACTGGAGCAACCTTTCAACAGACTTACGGGTTTAGGGTTTAGGGGTTTAGGGTTTAGGGGTTTAGGGTTTAGGGTTTCAGGGTTTGGGGTTTAGGGTTTAGGGTTTAAGGGTTTAGGGTTTCTTTCAACAGACTGACTCACCACGCCGGCCTGGCGATACAAGGCCAGAGCACGGCGCTGTGCCGCCTCATCGCCCTCCTCCAGGGCTGGGCAGGATCTAGTACAATATCACAAAACAAAACCTCTTCTGAACTTAGACCCCTAGCAAACATTAGCTGCTTGTTAAGGATTATGATAACCAAAAATTAAGAATTACTTCTTACCCCTAAGTAACATCATGTAGTACAATATAATGCTCATAACATGTAGACACAAAGTGTAACATGGCCTACTAGAATATTGTACAGCCTGACATAAGAAATCAACGATAGATCAACCGACTGCAGTCTTTCACAGCTTTAGACGTTGGTCCCGAAGTTAGCGAAGTTGCATATCTTTGCAGCCGCAAACCCCCCCTATAGAACCTTTCAACCCTCTAACTTCCAAAAGCAAAGACACCTGACAGACTAGAATCTTGTGTACAATCCTATCAGCCCTCTAGAATCCCAGGACCCCTCGTCCGTAGACAAACCCACAAAGAAAATCACCGGGAACCTCTAAATCCCAGAACCAACCTCAAGGAACCCGTTGACAATCTAAGAAAACCATCTTACACGCCAACACACAAGCACCGATAGAGAACACACGTGCAGAATTTTAACGGACTAAACTCCCCTAGCCAAGCTCCCCTAACCCTAAACCCAAAACCGCAAAAACACCCTAAACAATCATAACCCTAAAACAGCTCAAAACAACACCTCAACAACAATAACAATCGAACCGTAAAAAAAACACTAGTCATAACAACCCTATAAAAGCCTTCCGTCGCCTCTATCTCCCTAACCCATGTAGTACCCTTATAGAACTCTTATAGAGCCCTTTCCACACCTTATCATACCCTTATAGTAACCCAATAAGGTACCCCACCACCATAACAACCTAACCCTAAACCCAAAACCTAGAAACTTAATAAACAAAAACACAAAACCAAAAAAGTCTATAAAAGCCCACTATAATACCCTTATAGGGTTTAGGGTTTAGGGTTTATAGTAACCTAAACCCTAAACCCTAAACCCTAAAGGGTACCCCGCCATCGCCTCTATCTCGAGGCCCGACTCTTCCGCCTCGGCCGCTGCGGCCAGGAGCCTCGGGGCACCGCTCCGCGAGTTCTTTCTATTCTGGGCTTAGGGTTTACGAGGGTTTAGCATAGTTTAGGGTTTAGGGTAGTTTTGGGGCTTAGGGTAAAGGGTTTGGTGCTAGTTTAGGGTTTAGGCTAGTTTTGGGGTTGAGGGTAAAGGGTTTACTGTTTACACGGGTTTGGTGTAGTTTAGGGTTTAGGCTAGTTTTGGGGTTTAGGGTAAAGGGTTTACAAGGGTTTGGTGTAGTTTAGGGTTTAGGCTAGTTTTGGGGTTTAGGGTAAAGGGTTTAGGGCTTAGGGTTTAGGCTAGTTTTGGGGTTTAGGGTAAAGGGTTTAGGGTAGTTGAGGGTTTAGGGTAGTTTTGGGGTTTAGGGTAAAGGGTACAAGGGTTTGGTGTAGTTTAAGGTTGAGGCCCTTTTTGGGGTGTAGGGTAAAGGGTTTAGGGTTTACAAGGGCTTGGTGTAGTTTAGGGTTTAGGCTAGTTTTGGGGTTTAGGGTAAAGGGTTTACAAGGGTTTGGTGTAGTTTAGGGTTTAGGCTAGTTTGGGGGTTTAGGGTAAAGGGTTTAGGGTAGTTTAGGCTTTAGCGTAGTTTTGGGGTGTAGGGTAAAGGGTTTAGGGTAGTTTAGGGTTTAGGGTAGTTTAGGGTTTAGGGTAAAGGGTTTAGGGTAGTTTAGGGTTTAGGCTAGTTTTGGGGTGTAGGGTAAAGGGTTTAGGGTAGTTTAGGGTTTCGGGTATTTTAAGGATTAGGGTAGTTTAGGGTTTAGGGTAAAGGGTTTAGGGTAGTTTAGGGTTTAGGGTAGTTTTGGGGTGTAGGGTAATGGGTTTAGAGTAGTCTAATTAGGGTTTAGGGTAGTTTTGGGGTGTAGGGTAAAGGGTTTAGGGTAGTTTAGGGTTTAGGGTAGTTTAGTTTTTTAGGGTTTAGGGTAGTTTTAGGGTTTAGGGGTTTTAATAAGATTTAGGGTTTAGGGTTTTATAAGATTTAGGGTTAGGGTTTTATAAGATTTAGGGTTTAGGGTGTTATAAGGTTTAGGGTTTAGGGGTGTTAGAAGATTTAGGGAGGGGTTTTATACAATTTAGGGTTTAGGGATTTATAAGATTTAGGGTTTAGGGGTTTTATAAGATTTAGGGTTTAGGGGTTCAGGGGTCTAGGGGATCAGGGAACAACTCCACCAGTTGATTGCAGTCTGGGCTTCGGGATTCAGGTTTCAGAAGGGTCGGACTAAAACCAGACCCAGGCCGCACAGTCGATCTCTCTCCAGAGTTTTTAGGGTTTAGGGTTATAAGGGTTGAGGGTTTAGGGTTTATGAGGGTTTACATGTACAAGGGTTTCCTACGGCTCCATGTGCCCGTTTGGTATAGAGTTTGGCCCCAAGGTACCTATATAGGAACCCCATTTACGGTAAGTCTATACCATAATGTAGGAACCTGATTAGGAAACCTTGGGCCTTTGTTAGGGTTCCTTTTTATGAATCCTACTATTTTGGGGTTACGGGCCCAGGGTTTCTTAACCAGGTTCCTGCATTATACCACATGGCTACATGGAGCCTTAGCGGGTTTAGTTTTTTTCTCCTTGCAGTGGTTTGGGGCTTATATAAAGGTTAGGGTTTGCAGACGTTTAGGGGCTTAGAAGGGTTTAGCGTTAGGGGTTCGAGGCTTAGGGTTCAGGTGACTAGGGTTTATGAGGGTTTCGGGGGTTGGGCTACGGTATCTATATTGTCAGCCCTAAACCCCTGGACCCTACACTTGTGTAAGGTCCATGGGACGTGCTGCCGAACTTCTGCTGCTCCAAAGATTGCATATGTGTGTGTGTGTGACGTATGCTTTTTGAAAAAGATTACCCGGCCATTTCAGGCGAGATTGCAAACTCATCAGTGTAGCGCGCGTGCAGCCCAGGACATCTAAGGGCATCACAGACATACACATGTACATGTACATGTACGTGTGTGTATATATATATATATACATACACGTTTCTCAGGACGCATATATATATATATATATATACACAGACACGCACACACTCCCGGCCTATTTTGCGACCACAAGTCCTGAACCCTGCGCTTCCTGTAAGCCGAAGGGGCAGGTCGGAGCTCTTTGGCGCTGGCATCCGCCGTTAGCGGGCAGGGACATCTGAGGGAGGGGGGGTAGGGTTTGGGGTTAAGGGCCTATCCTAAACCCTGGGAGTTTACAGTTTGAGGTTTAAAGTTTTGGTGCAAGAGCCTTACTTAAGCGCTTTATATCTTTCTGGTTCGCAAGAGTTTAAGGTTTAGGGGTCTTGGGCCTAGGGTTCGTGTGTGCATCCTCTTGCTTAGTTTACTGGCTCCGCCATTCATCGGGACCCTGCGGTTGAGTGGCATCGAGTGCTTGCAAAGGCTTGAAGGACATGGGATTTTACTTCCATCACAGCTTTTCTGCCTTTTAACGTGTAGTGCTCCTACAGATAAGGTGCCATGGAGGTGTAGCGTGAGGGACGAACCGAGTCGCGGCGCGACTCGGCCTCTTGAATTCCGCTGGCGTGCACCACTGAGCGCATGTACGGCAGCAGCTGCACTGTTTAGGGTCCAAAGGGGTGCAGGCTACGTACAGTTGAGACGGGTGACTGAGCAGCTGTTTTATCGTGCTTACGTTTAAGAGTTGGGGGTTCAGCATCTAAGTCGTGCTGACGGTTTAAGGGTTTAGGGTTGTGACCTGGCCCTAGCGCACATCTGCAAAAGCGAATGCATGGACTACACACCGGATTCCAACATCCAGGCCTGCAAAGAAATGTTGGCGTCCCGGAAGTGAAAGCAGGCTCAGGGGTAATCTGTAGGATAATATCTTCCGAAGCCCTAGGTACTATAGGAATCGCAGTAATTACTAATCGTATTCCCTCATGGCCCCAAATATATATGATAGTAGAATGTCCCCAACCCCTACTCTAGATATTAAACAGCCACGACGTATTCAATCTTTCGACCAGAAAGACTCCTACTTCATGCAGCAATACATTCCAGCAACTTTCCTAAACCCTAAACCTTAAACTCTAAACCCTGAAACCCTGAAACCCTAAACCTTAAACTCTAAACCCTGAAACCCTAAACCCTCTCAAACCACACCCTAAACCCTCTCAAACCCTAAATCCCAAACCCTGAAACCCTGGTGAGCAGAAGTCTCTTGTTCCGTAGCGTCTAGCTTGGCGTGGAGTGCGGAGTCTGCAAGCAAGGCAACCTTCCGCGTCTCGAGGTGTTGGGGCACTTATGACCTATAAGTTTAGGAATTAGGGTTTAGGGGTTTAGAGTTTGATTAGATGTTTAGGGTTTAGGGGTTTGGGGGTATAAGTGTTATTTCAGGACTTAGGGTTGATTGTGTGTTCAGGGATAACTTTATAAGGGTTTAGCTCATTCATGACCCATAGGTGCTGTGAATCTGTACTTTCGACCCAACCAGAAGCAAGGACACCAGCCAGAGTGTGGGGGCTTCTGGGACAAATCTGGGTCATGACGGTCATGGCTCCGGGTGAAAGATGTCGGGTTTCTCGTTGCGGTTGGGATAGGGGTCCCGGGTGTGGGGTAGGGATACCTTTTGTTCAGAGCAGTGGGATCCAATTACGTGGTGTGAGGATTAGGGAGGGTGCATGGGCTAGCTGTTTCAGATTTCACGGCTCGATTTCATGTCAGCCGAAGGCTTATGATCTTGCTGCTACGACCATCTGTGTTGGTTTTCAAAGGCTTCGGTCACACCAACAGTTGTGGCATAATTACCCCAAGCCGCATTCCGAAAAACCTCCAACGGAAGCAAACACCACCGTTTCCCTCTGCACACTCCGCGTCCAGCCATATGTCTCCGAACCCCAGAACGCTGCAAGACAAGAGCCCCATGCCCCTAGGCCCTATGCAACCCCTTAAAGGGAGCCCTTTGAAAAAAATCCCATGGTTTCTTAAAGGGAGCCCTATTCTAGATCCATGGTAATTACCCTTAACGGGAGCCCTGTTATAGAACTTTATAGGACCCTTTAAAGGAAGCCCTATTCGAGAACCCCATAGTACGCTTTAAAGGAACCGACGTAGGCACAGCCTGGCTTCCGAGTTTAGCCATCCGCGCTCTCTGCATCTTTCGAGAACCCAGTCGGACTCCTGTTTTACTAATTAGAATAGGGTTTGGGATGGTTGGGAGGTATATTATACTATAATCATATTATAAGGAACGCCCCAAAATAGTGTAGGTAATCATCTGCAATCGCAACAGCACCCAAATACAACCACCGGAATCACAGCACTCAACCGAGCCCCAAGCCCGAAACTCAAAACTCCTCAAACCGGTTCTTGGGGTGGGGTTTCAGAGTTTAGGAGTTACAGCATGAATCCTAAAACCCCTAACCCCTAAACCCTTACCCCTAAACCCAAGCCCCTAACCATAAAGCTTCGAGTCCTCGATCGTCTCAGCAGCCTCTTGTCGTGTGCGCCGTAGCTCCGAGCGCTCCGCAGTGTCCTCTGCAGTCCAAGCCTCGGTCCGGCGTTTGGGGTCGGGGGTTCAGTTCTTAGGGTTGGGGGCTTCAGGGTCTTTGGTGTGTGTGTGTATATATATACATGTGTATATGTATATATATATATACATATATATGTATATATATATATACAAACATATAGATAGATCTCTTCCTCGCTCTAAACATGTGTGCATTACATGTATACATTTGTCTGTATTGTATATTATATAGAATTAAACAAAGAACTAGTATGTGTGTGAATACATATCTATCAAACTATCTACCTATGTATCTGTCTGTCTATCTACCGGATGTATCTATCGATCTATCTATCTGTGGATCTATCTGTCTGTCTGTATATATACATATATTAGGTTTAGGCTTCCAAGGTTTAGAGCTTCTGCTTTCTGGTTGCGGGTTCAAGCAGCCGCAATGTGGAGGCCCGAACCATGAGACCGTTTTTTTGAGTTGGTTTGATAACGGCTATATACGGGATAGGGTTTCGGGGTATAGAATTGTAGAAACGTGAACAACACGACTTGTCCCGACTGCTGTAGAAAGTTCAGGTTTGAGGCTCGAGGGTCGAGGCCGAAGTTTAAGGGGGTTGAGGTTTACCTGGGGCTGAATAAGCTGCCTTTTTAATGACTTATGTAAGGAAAATCATAGGAAGGAGCCCCCCAAAGGTAGATTCTTTAGGGTCGAGGTAGGGTTTAGGGCCGGTTCCAGGCAGATAGTGTTAGCTCCTGGCTTGCAGGGTCGAGGGTCGTTTAGGCCAGGGTTCGGGATGGGGTTGAGGGATTAAGAAAAGCAGGAGGCCTGATTCGCCAGAATAAGGCCTTGGGGTGTGAATATACAAGTATATAATATGTTTATTATTAAAGTATATTATAATATGGTATACTATACAAGTCTAGACTAGACCTCACTTTACCAGGATGTTAAGAAGGATGGTTGCCGTGTCTGGCTGCTTGGCTTTGTTCAAGGATCGGAGAGACAAAAGAAGGAATTACAATGAACACTGCAGGTAGGATTGATTTTTGAAATACAGTTGTCTCTAAAACCCGAAATCCTGGAACCTCGAATCCTCTCCCTCTCTCTCTATATGTGCTGTTGGCATATATATATACAGATATAAATGTATATGTATATGGATGTATTTGATATATATATATATATATATTTATATTTATATTTATATCATATGCGTTATGTTATACATACCCCAAACCTGAAACCCTGAACGCGAAACCATAGGGTTCAGGGTTGAGGTTCCTAAACGCCTGAGCATCCGCACCCGCGCAGCAGTGGCCTTGCGACAGAGCGATGCACCGAAATCCAAGGCCTCTCGCCGCAGCCTGGGACAGTGAGCTTCCGTGAGGGTTCTTAAGAGAGTCATGAGATTTCATAAGGTTGCTAAGAGGGGTGTAAGAGCTTAGTTAAAGAGCTTTCTAGCATCTTCTTTTTGTAAGAGTTCTAAGGTTGATCAAGACAACAGCTTTGGATTCTTTGGTGTCCAGCAGGGCTTTATAGGCTTCTTGAAGGGATAAGGGGTTTCGCAACGGAGGGTTGAAGGTCAGGGTTTAGGGGTTTAGCGTTTAGGGACTGAAGGATCCCAGCAATCTACTATGTCCAAGAGAGCATAACCTTCAGGATCAAAGTACCCTAAACCCTAAAGCATACCCGTGAGGATCAAGGCACTTTCAAGCACGAACTTTGTAGTCAAGCTGTTGTCAAACTTAATTTAAAACCAGAAGTCTCACCTACCTCAGGCCCCATATCTTCCAGCCCTTTATAAACTCCCTCCAATACTCTAGTCCAAGGAAAACACAATTTAGGATATTTTCCAACCCAAAATATAACTTCTTTTAAACCATGGAGCCATTAAGTGGAGGCATGCTGGATGAAAGTCTTCCAGCTTCGACTCTTGCAGCTCGATTCCGAAACACTCAAGTTTTTGCATTATCGGATCTAAGTGAGAAATACTGAAACCTAAACAGCTGCATAAAACCACTGTAGATCCCCTTATGGATCCCTTGAATGTTTCCTGAGGTATTCATACAGCTTGAGACTCCACCAGCTTGTCAGAGATTAGGGGGAGCATTTGTAAGAGACATACGGTTTCAAGGTCTAGGGTCTAGGGTGTCTAGGGGTTTCGAGCTCAAGGCATTAGGTTTTGCGGACTTGCGTATACGCTTGGAGCCTGGGGAGGGACCAAGGAATCGGTTATTCGGGTCAGAGGAGGGGCAAAGGGCTTCTACATCATGGACTCCAGGTAATCCCTGAATCTTGGTACCCTAAACTCCTAAACACTTGTACTGAAGTCACAAAGTCTTGAGGCTCACGGGTTAGTCTATGGTTTACAGGCCACGAAGAGCATGCCGTGTTTCGGTGAGCACGAAGTGCCATGAACGATGTTGCTGCGGGCCTGTGTTCCGAAGGCATCTGTCAGTTCTTTGAGAGAGCACCACATGTGCCTGAATGTGTAGTTGACGAAAAGGTAGCACAGCTGAGCACTCTGCGAAATTCGCAAAGGACCATCCCTCGAGAGAATTCGACGTCTCGCCGCGCGTGCCGAAGCCTTCGATGCCAGCAAAGTAGCGACTTGGAACAACCATGCCCCTCCAAGGAAACAGAGAGCAGAAGCGAGCTTTAAAGAAATAGTTGCGCTCTTCCCAAGAAGAAGCCCGACACCACAACACCAAGGCAATAGCCTCCAAATGGCAGGCCGTAAAACGCAGTCAGCGACTCGGAACCAAGACATCGGGTGATGGTCGCGATCGTCATTTGTAGCATTCAAGAGCAAGCGTACTGTCGAACACTGGCTTTCGGAGGCAGCCACCCGAAGCCCTTCTGCTAGTTCAGCACCGGCATCCAGCAACAAGCACACTGCTTCTTCCTGGCCTCCGGCGCAAGCATGGGCCAATGCGGAACTTCGACCCGGCAGGGAGAAGTTGGGATCTTGGGGTCTGTGAAGGATCTCAGCCATCACGCAGCAGTGGCCAAGGGCAGATGCTCGAAGTAGCTCCTTCACCTCTTCCTCCGAGGGGTGGATATATGGTAGCAGGACCAATTCCAGGTCCATTGGGGCATCCAGAGTGGTATCGTCCTCCAAGATGTCATCGTCATGCAGCAGCCTCTGCCGAAACCGTGGATAGCCACAGAGTCTGCAGAGATGCTGCTTCAGAGAGCTCACATCACTCAGCTCCGCTGCCGGCACGGAGGCCACAGTTTCGCCTGACATCAGCGACACAGTGAGCATACGATACCGCGCTGCGGGTTGGTGCTAGTTGAAGTTTACTGGCAAGGCACCGAGCTGAGAAATGCATCGGCTGCAATGTGGGATTCGAGCCGGCAGAACCCTCGCCCAAGGCACAAGGGCAACATCGCGGATGGGCGGTGCTGGGGGTACTTGAACGTCTTTACCTACCTAACCTATACTACCTACCCGCCTATATACATACATCAGGTAGCATGCTCTGAACAATGCTTGACCCAACCTGTCTTCCGACAGCCTAGGCTTACACCAAGATCAACTTCAAGTAAAGCCAACCCAAGCCCCCAACACCGCCTCACAAGAACACCCAACGAACCAATTAAACGATTTAGCGCCCTGCTGTTGACCCCAGAGCCCTGTAGACCCAAAGCTGGCGAAGGCCTCACAATCTCATCCATGACGAGATCGTCAGCTCGATGGTCAGTGCCCTGCAATGTCCGATGGTGAGACTCTGGGGCCTTTTCTGTTTAAGCTCATTAATTTACCCCCTGCTTCGAGTCTCCTGCGCGTCTAGGGTCTTTACTACTATCGTCTCCTTTCGGCGGAGGCTTGCACCCAGAACCACCCCTTAGCCCTAAACTCCCCAACCCTAAACATCCCTAAACCGCAACCTCCAAGCCCAAACCGACAACCCCACCTCCGCGCCAACCCTCCCGGGCCTGGGATTCCGGGATATCTCTTTGGGATTGGGGACTAGGCTTTGGATCTTGCAGCACTGGAGAGGGCCCCAAAGCAAAAGGTTAGCGGTTTAGGGCTTAGGGTTTTTAGAGCTTGGGTGTCGGGCTTCGGGTCTAGCGAGGGCTTAAGGCACAATTGTTCGGGTTCAGGGTCTACTATGTAATCACCGGGGCCTTTTCAGGACATGGGTTCGTGGATAAGGGTTTAAGTGCTAGGGTACCCTTGGGGCAACCCAGGGGGCATGCGGGTTGTTCTGCATTGGCACTACATTGGCAATCGAGCTTAAGCAGCATTGCTGTAGTAAACCAATGCAACAACAGGTACAAAGGCCGTTCGGGGTTTAGGGCCAAGGCTTATCGATGAGATGATCCGGACTCAGCTTGTCCCTCCCCTGACGTAGATGAAGCTTTGAGCTTGCATTGCTCTCTGATCGCAAGGAGTTCCAGCTGATGATCGAAGACGAGATCCTCCCATCGATCATGGCGAAGTGGCAGCCACCAAGTGTCGGGTTGCACATCTTTTCCAAGCTGTTGATGTGACATTCCGGCAGGAATGGCACATCAGCAGCCTAGAAAAGCTTAGCTTATAAGCTATCTACTGATTCCCTCGATCTGCATGTGCTTCAGTAATTCCGAGCCCCCAATGCCCTGATGTGGGAACCGGCGCAACGGATGGCAATATGAAGTGGGGTTTTAGTATACCCCGAAATCCTATTCCAGCTTTGACAGTCCCTAGATTCAAGCCTCTAAACCCGAAGCCCCTTATCGAACCCTCAAATCAATTGCACAGTGCTCAAATTCTTCAGGCTGTCTTCGGACTGGGCTAGGGGGGGTCCTCAATGGCGGAGCCAAACTTCTGGCGGAATCGGCGAGGCCTCAAAAACCGACTGGCTCTTGGGCTTGTCAGGGTTTAGGGTTGGGGGCTTAGGGTTTAGGGACTACTACTGCCTCCCCCTGCTCCTACTGCTACTGCTACTGTCAGTGCTACTGCTACTTCCACCGCTACTGCTACTGCTACTTCCACTGCCACGCTATGCCACGCTGCCACTGCTCCCGCTCCTGCTGCTCCTGCTGCTGCTGCTGCTCCTGCGGCTGCTGCTCCTGCTGCTGCTGCTCCTGCTGCTCCTGCCTGCTGCTCCTGCTGCTCCTGCCTGCTGCTCCTGCTGCTCCTGCNTGCTCCTGCTGCTGCTGCTGCTCTGCTACACGAAGCCGACCGAAAACCACTGCTGCTCCTGCCTGCTGCTCCTGCTGCTCCTGCTGCTCCTGCTGCTCCTGCTCCTGCTGCTCCTGCTCCCGCTCCCGCTCCTGCTTCTGTTTCTGCTACTGCTACTGCATTGCTACTACTTATACTACTACTTATACTACTACTTATTCTACTACGTATACTACTACTTCCACTACTACTTATACTACTACTACGACGACGACTACTACTACTACTTGTAATTGTTGCACCTGCTACTGCTACCGCTGCAGCGCTACGACCTACTACTTGTAATTGTTGCACCTGCTACTGCTACCACTGCGGCGCTACGGTCACAGACGCTGCGGCGACAAGTGCGACTGCAGCTCCAACCACTTCGACTGCTCTGCGCAAATGAGACTACGAAACAACGGCAACAACGACGACCAGCATCCGACTGTTATCAAACTGCAACTTGCAACTTGTAAGGTAACTTCCTGGACTTGTGCTGAGGACGTTGCCCTTTCAAGAAGTCCAGCGACGCGTGAGCAAGCGCCTGTCTCAGTCAGCGACTGGCAATGCCACCCAGCGGACTTAGGTAGTGCCACTGAACTGGATTCGTGCCATGAAGAAAATCTTTGCGAACACAAGGTACATGCACATACTGTTTTCAGGGCATGTGTATGTATGTATACACACATATATATATACACATACACATATTGCAGTGCTGTACCTGTGCACACATCCATAGAACTAGATTTCTTTAAGCCTATATCTCTTAATACCTAAATAAAAAAACTAAATTAAATAAATTAAAAATATCTATATATATATATTTATTTATTTATTCACACATATCAGTACCTGTCTATATCTGTCTATGTATGAACGCTTAACCCTAAACCTCGACCCTACAACATGTGGTCAACATCGTTAGTCACTAGTGTTTCACCGAGCTCGATTTGGCCAGGAGCTCGTCCACAAGCATCTCCACGTCCGGGTCCGGGGCCAACTCGTTGTACTTCTCTTTGGCCTTGGACGCGAAGATACTCCTTGACAAAGACGGCGATGTGCCCGAGCCCTCGGAAAAGCCCTGAGCATAGCCGCTCTTAAAGTGCTTTTCCGTGCCAATCTCCCTGCCACGGAGGAGGCCGTCCCGGACACCCTGCTCGTAGGCCTCGTTAGCCCCCAGCCTTAGGCCTTCTTCGAGTCCTTCTTCATACCCACGTTGGAACTGAATGGCCNCCACGGAGGAGGCCGTCCCGGACACCCTGCTCGTAGGCCTCGTTAGCCCCCAGCCTTAGGCCTTCTTCGAGTCCTTCTTCATACCCACGTTGGAACTGAATGGCCGTCTGCTGAATGGCTGCTGTCATGAGGCCGTACTGGGTGGACGAGTTGAGAGCCATCTGGCTGCCTCGTCTTGTCCAGTGTTCAAGCTTCAGGTTTTAGGGTCCGGGGGTTTAAAATTTTGTTACAAAGACAACTAGCGGCCTTTGGCAACGACATACTTGTATAGGAACTAGCAAGGTGATGCCACTACTACTTTTTCACACCTCGTTGCAGCCCCTGCCATGCGGTTGCGATTGCAGGTCCGCCGCTCAGAATGTCGGGTTTGGGAATTTCAGACTCAGGGCACCAGTTGTTTCAGTGCGCATCTTTGACCCTGACCTAGAACAACCCTCCAAGTATTTTCCAGATCCAAGCTACATAAACCTAGCAGTCACAACCTTAAAACCCTGACACCTATCCGTCTAATCTAGGAGCTCTAGTAATTAGAATACGAATTTGGGGGTCTGAACGAGCTCAGGAACAGTGTAGGAAGTTGTTCAAGTTCAACCTTAAGCCAGGAGGCACGACACCCTAAACCGGAAAGCCCTAAACCCCTTTCCAGCCTTACGAAACCCATAAGCAACCCTGTGAAACCCCAAAAAAGCCCCGTGTAAAGCCTTAACCAAGCTCCAACCCTAACTAGACCCTGAAATGAAATGCCGTGTTTGGGTTATCTCGGGCTCTGAATTATAAGATCTTAACCCTACCTGTAGGCTCATACCCTACCCCCTTTTTTAGGTTACCTACTCAAATAACAGAACTTAACTAAAGAACTAGGTACCTAAAAAAGGGGTAGGGTATGAGCCTACAGGTAGTTGGTTATCAGAAAAAGGTGCTACTTTCAGGTTCTAGGGAGCCTCGACTTCCTCGCGATGCTGGAAATTCAGGAGCGCCTTCGGGCCAGACAAAGGCTGTGGAAAAGTCGCGGCGGGTTCCAAGAGTCTAAGATCTAGAAGGCTTAAATATCTAGGCTTGAGAGGCGAAGTGGCAGAGACAAGGGGGGTGGGGTCTGAGAGTCTTAGGCCTATAAAGGTTTAAAAAGAGAAGTAGCGGTGGGGTCTGAGGCTTAAGGTTTAGGAGTGTGCTTGTGGCTTTGGGCCCTACGTAAAGCCTCAGGGGATTTAGGAGAGACCTGCCTGGACACTATGAAACCTTCCTTTGTAGAGCTCCCACTATGATTTTCTTCTATAAGTCCTGAGAAAGGATGGGGTCTAGGTCCTAGGTAGGGCATAAAATCAGGGTTCACCTCATCACGGTTCAGGATTCCGAGTCTTGAAGAGAAGACCTAACGAGCCGAGGTGGAAAACTCGTAGTTCTGGTGGTTTCGGGTCGGGGGCCTGGATTCTACGTGGGAGGCATTTAGCTGGGCTTTGAAGTAACCAAGGAGAAGAAAGTTATATACGGGCCTTAATTGTCAGAATAGGTTTGGGGGCCCATTATGTCATATTAACAACAATAAGGAACCCCCAAAATAGTATAGGTAACTATTAAGGCCCCTATAGTACAGCTTTATTTCAAAATAGTTCCTCTAAGGAGCAAGTCCCCCCAGAAAAGCATTAAAGTATGGTACTCCAGAGCCCAGTTCTAAACCCTACACCCAAAGCCCTAAACAGCTGAACCCTAAACCCTAAATACTAAGCCATAAGCCCAATAGATAGAAGGGGTTTGGGGGATCAGCGTTTAAGCTTCGAGTGTGAGCTTCGGATGAATTGCTGGAGAGCGTTGGAGTTGATGAATGATTACAGGTATGCGTTGGGTACTGCCCCTATACTACTTACACAGTAACAGTCTTTAAAAGGGCTACTAAGTACGGGCCTTTAGGTGTAAACTATAAACACGTCCTCTTACATACAGGCTCGCGGAGCAGCGGAGTACCTGAAAGTGTCGTTTGCCCTACGCAGGCTAGCGGAGTAACTTCTACCCCGTTTCCCCAAGGGTCCAAATCCTAACCTACATAACTACTATCCTAAAACCGAGTACCTAAACCCTAAACCCTAAACCCTAACTAATTATTGGGTCTTTTGGACCCTTGGGGTTTCAAAAACATAGTACTTTTTTGTTCCGGAGGAGGCCCCAGGGCTCCTTGTGTTAGGAGTCTATGGGGAAGATGGGGGGCTATGAGGGTTTACGGTTTAGGGGTTTAGGGGTTTAGGGTTTAGGGGTTTAGGGTTTAGGGTTTAGGGTTTAGGGGTTTAGGGTTTAGGGGTTTAGGGTTTAGGGTTAGCTAGTGGGTCAAACTGTCGGCCCGGCGCAATACTATTCAACTGTAACTGTAACTGCGTGGGGGCAGTATCCAAGGTACATTGCACGTAGCAGACACCAAGAACGGAACTCTAACGTAGGACATCCCGTCCCACTTCCTTAAGTCAAAAACCCCAATAATCATACCAGGTCCTACCAGATAGTTCACTTCCGGAATATGTCGAGATTTCAGAAGCTTCACCTCCGCGAATCCGCAAGACACAGAGGCTGATGCCACCTAGCTCCACCGCAGGGCCCTAACTTGATAGAATTGTTCAGAAAACTACAAGTAGGCTGGTGCGGATCATCAAATTCCGGTATCCTCGTGTTGTTTAGGTCTGTACCTGTTCTTGGCCGAAAATCTTCAGAGTCGGAACGCCTCCAAAGAGTCGCTGGAGCCGCAGTCACGGGCGATCACCTGCGTAACAAGGGGCCTTAATACATATATTATGGTCTGGGTTTTTTGATACGATAGTTGTATGAAGGAATAAGAATAGGGCTTTGGGATATTTTATACTATACTTATAAGAAAGAGCTCCAGAATAGTATTGGGAACAATTTAGGCCCCTATGTTAATCTCGCATATGGCAGCGATCGAGTCTTAAGCCCCAGCATGCCGAAACCGAGGCTGCTCGCACATGGCCTGATTCCATAAAACTGCTACCAAAGCCCCCCTGGAACTTCAAACGCAGGCAGAATAATTGACATACTTTTGGCGTCCAGGTACGAGTGTTGATGAGGTATCTTTGAGTCGTTTATGGTCTTATTCAGAACCTCATCCTGCTGCAGCAAGGACACTTCTGTTCTGGTGCCTTTTTTCTCACTGAGCTTAAGTCAGGTGGTCCTGGCGATGGTGGTGGTGCACCGCTAATTGACTCTGACTCGTTTCAGCTGCCGCTGAACCGTTGAGGATATCACACTGGACCTACCTGTAGTGTTGCTTCCAAGCTTCGTCTAGGAGCTGGCCACCCCCTCAGTCCCGATGTTTATGCTCTTAGCGTGGCTAGTCTTTTTGCTGCTCACATCATGACCATTCCCGCTACTAAACTGCCATGCTACTGAAGGTGCTACTGTGCTATTGGAGGAGGAGGAGGAGGGAGTCAACTCTTGACTTCTGCCCCCTAAGCTCTGCCCTAAACCCTAAACCCTAAATCAAATCCTAAACCACCAACCCCTAAACCCTAAACCCTGAAGTCTCTAGGTTGGGGCGCAGGGCTAACTTCCCTTGAGCTGAAGCCGAGCTGTGTCTGCGCATCTGGGCCTGAGTCGCAGAGTCCCTCTCTGGTTGCTACCCTAAACCCTACAAACCCTACTTAGACCCTCCCCTAAATCCTCAATGCCAAACCTAAACCCTATACATTTCGTACAAGGATAGACCTCCACAGAATACCAGTGCTGCAAGCCACGACATGCAACGACCGTCCTTCATTGGAGTTCAACTGTCGGACCCCTTGAGAGCGTGGCTTAAAAGGCAGACGGTTCACGTCTTGGGCTTTTAGGGCTCAGGGCTATTTTTTAAAGTTGAACTGCACCCTTTCTCCAAAAGCGCTGGCAATTGGGTTAAGGGTTTAGGGTTTGATCGAATCGCAAGGATTCGGGTCCAGGGTTCAGGCTTTGCGGTTCAGAATCATTCAGGCGTTAGGGGTATTTACGAGGAGGGCTCTACGGGGGGTCTTGTTGAAGAGCTTAATTTCAGGTACCATAATAAGGAAACCCTGTCATTTGCTATAGATCCCTGTACTGTTAGCTTCATGACATGTGCAGGGGTCGTTGCGGGGCTCCATACCAAAGAAGATAAGAAGCCAACATGCGAGCTTTGATAAATCGACTGTGGCTGAGGGGAATATTACCATATAGTTATATTGAGGAACCTAAAAGAAATATTGTGAATGATTCAGGCTCACACCCCTTCCCGGGTATTGTAATGCTTAGAGGACCGAGATCTGGGAGACATTTCGCGGCTTGGATTTGCTCTCAAGATTCTGAGCCGGCCTGTCCAACAAACAGGCACTACACCCCCGCGGCCTAAACCCGAAGAGGGACACTTGGACTCCGACCGGCACTTCTTCATTAACGCTTCAGTTGAGCTGGACTGCTGGCGGCGAGGTTTAGGGTTCCTAAACCCTAAGCCCTTAAACCCAAAGCCCCTAAACCTTCAAGCCCTAAACCCCAAGCTGAGGCCTCTGGGCTTCAAGGCTTAAAGTTGCTTTGATCGGGCCGAGACGGGGTTTAGGGGTTTAGGGTTTAAGGGTTTTGGGGGGAGGTTAGGAGTTTAGGGTTTAGGGGTTTAGGGCTTAGGCCCAAGTAGCCGGCAGCCACCCCGAAACCCCGCAAGCAGCTCAGCCCCTCTCTGCATCCCACGTATTCGCGGGAGGCATCGAGCTAAGCTCTCAAGCAGGGCAGAAGCCTGCAAACAAGGGAGCACATAAATACATGTATAAACAAATATACAACAAATGAATAGATGAACAATTTCAATAAAGTAAATGAATAAACAAAAAATATATACACAACCACATACAAGTCAACAACATAACATCAGAGTTTAGGCTTTAACGTTAAGCGGAGGCTTTGGGGTCTAGGGTTAGCGGCTTGGACTTAGGGTTTTGGGGCCCATTATACTATAATTATAAACAGGAACCCCAAAAATAGTATGGGTAATTGTTATTTAGGCCCCTATACTAGGGGGTTGGCATTTTAAGTTTGATGCATCATGTTCCAAATTCCAGCACCTTCGTTTCCAATGCTTATATACGGCACGCATGAGAGGAGGTGACTTTCTTGTGACTGTTGACTCACACAAAATTATGAAGATGACGACAAATTACCGCAACCGCTACTTTGCTGATAATTGCCACTGCTGCTGCTTCGCCTTCGTCTACATAATCCTTCTGCTGCTACCACCCACCCACCACGTCTTCGTCGCCTGCTTTCAAAACCCGTTTGTTCCTGCTGCGGCAGCTGCTACGACGAATTTTCGTGCCAACAACTAGACTGTTGCTCACCATTCCGTGGAGCAGCACTAGTCCAAACGATAATATGTGGTTATGTCGAACATATCCACCGTACCCTGAACCCTAAACCTCGAAAGTATACCAGACACAAAATCTCTCACATTCCGTCAACTCACACTCCAAACTCTCGGGCTCTCATGGACTCCAATAGCTCCCTATGGCCCTAAGCCCTGAAGCCTTAAACTCGAATCCCCTGCACCCCCAAGGCCCTAAACCCTCGACCACGTGTAGTAACTCGTATAGAAGTCCTCTATCAACCCTCATAGACTTATGAACGTGTATAAAGAACGAACCCGCCCCAAACGATGCCTGTGAAAGACCAGCTGATCTCGGAGAAGCCACGGAGTGTCAAAAGGATCGCTGAGGCGAAGAGCCTCAGCTGTTGCAGAGCAGGCTGGCTGCGGGATTTAGGGCTTAGGGATTACCCGAGCTGTGAGAGTGAGGGCTGGCTGAAATTGCAATCTCTTGACCTCAAGTGCGCAATATCACGGTTAAACTAAAAGAGAAGACAATGAAACAGCAATGCATTGGCATAAAATCATATCATATACTGTCATGTCAAATCATGTCATCTCATACCAGATCATATCATGTCATAGCATAGCATATCAGATCGTAACATGCCGTGTCATGCCATGTCATATCATGCCACTTTGTATCCTTTTCCATCCTATCATTTCGTAGCAGAGCATAGCACGTCGCATTGCTTCATCCCGAACCATATCATAACATTTCATAGAGTAGGTCGCGTCTTCGGCAAACTGAACATAAAGGCCAGCTTCTGCTATTTCAGGCTATAGTCATCAAGATGATGGATGTCCAAATCTTGTGCTCACCAGAAGCTGAAACTTCACAGGCCCAACTCATCGCCGCCGTCATCATCGTAACACCTCATGAATCCTACCCGTACGGGACCAACTTCTCCAATTGCTCCGCACACCGGGCCAAGCAGCGCCAGTGCAACCAGAAAGATGATGATGTAGCTGTGTTCCTTGACATATTGCCTCGAAGGCTCAACTCTAAACCCTAAACCCTAAATCCTAAACCCTAAACCCTAAGCGGCCCTAAACCCTAAACCCTAACAGTCGGGTTGGTGAGGAGGCTCCGGGTTCGGTGTGTGGCATTTGGGTGAAAGTGTCCAGGGTTTGACTGCAGCGCCCCAGCGGCCAAAGTTACTAGAAACCCTAAACCCTAATCCTAGTATAATCAGGAACCCTGAAGAATAATATTGGTAACTATTCCGACCCCTATATTAGATTCACTTATCTGGCCAACAGGTGTCCGTTAGTATGTGGATGTCTCAGAGTTTCCGTTGAGGTATCGAGCCTCTGATCTTTAGGGCACCCAGAGACTCCCAAACCCCTTAATCAAGGAATGCACCTTAAATTATATAAGGGATCCCTAATATGATTGAAGGTACATTCCTGAAAAAAAGGGGTTTTGGAGTCTCTGGGCAGATGTCAGGGCTGGAGTTCTCGCAGCACAGGGCCACTGCGCCAGGCGCATGCGCACCAGCCGAGAGTTCCAACTCCTCCACCGTTCGTTATATCAGGGAAAGGATCGGATAGTAAAAAGGCGAACTTTTGCGGCCCCAAAAACCCAAACGATGGTTTGGGAAAATGGCTTCTGCGGCTGTGACTGCTGCAAGCTTGTTAAGCAGAGGGGTCGTCGAAAGCACCGTGTGTGAAGCGTGGTGCTAGGCAGATCTTGAGCAGAGGGGAAGGCTGTATGTAAAGTAGGGTTTCGGTTATAGGGTTTAATGTAAAGGGCTCACTACATGGATGTGCTTTCTCCTCGGGGCCTGCTCCTCCTGCTATGCCTCAGTCAGATAAGACAGATTCGGCCTTCTTGACTTTGAAGCAGGTTACTGCCTCATGGAGACTATGAATAATGAAACCGTAAACCCTGAACCCTCAATCCTAAATAACGTAACTTCTTGTCAAAGGTCCCTCAACCCTCACAGCCTCAGACTAAAACACGAGAACTCGACTCCAAGTCTCGGTTTAGGGTTTGGAGGTTCCGGGGTGTGGGAGTTTAAGGGTTTTGGGCTTGGGGGTTTCGGGTTTAGGTGTTTAGTCGTTTAAGGGTTCAGGGCTTAGGGGCTGAGGGGTTGAGGGGTTCAGGGCTTAAGGAGTTTAAGGACACGTGAACTCAGTGTAACATCGCCTCAAGCTATCAGCCACAAAGCTGCAAGCCCTATCCCAGAGGCTCTCTCTATACTACCATGAGGACCAGTATGGAATCAGGTCCTCAAAGACCATTCTTATGGTGGCTTTTACTGGGTATACTGAACAGGCCGACCCTAACCCCTGAGCCCAACGCTTTAAGCTAAACCCTAAAACCTCATCCAGACTTGGGATCCTAGAAAGCCTTCAGAAAAGCTCGACATCCCAAGAGCTCGGAAAGAAATCTCAGCCTTTTAGGGGTTTAGGGATGCTAAGGGCTTACCTTGCCCCCAAAGAAAGAAGCCACCTCTTGAAGCAACTATAGAAGGAAATCATACCAAGTCCAGGGGCCCCCAACAGGCAGGTCTTTTGAGGCTGAAGATAGGGTTTGAACTCCAAATCAGAAATCCCAGCCCTGTCGAACTGCACATCCGGCACCCTAAGCTCTGGGGCACCCAGGCGTGTTGCCGGCCAGCAGACCACAAAGTGAGCCAAACATCCTCGGGGCACTGAGGAGTTGGTTTCAGGATGCTTGGGGGCTTAGGGCTTATGGTGATATGTAGGGTCGAGGGGGTCATCGAGCTTCGATGATTTAAATGGAAGTTACCTGAACCCGCAACTCGAGAACTTATATTCCTAAGATCGCAGAACATAAGGGGCCCACAAAAAAGTGTGCAGGTAGGGCTGAGCAGGTAGAAGTGTGCGAAATTGAATGAATGCCCGAGGACTGTGGATATTTGCCGGAGCGAGGGTTTAGGGTTTGGGGTCACAGGTTGGGTTTAGGGTCTAGGGCTTAGGCTTAGGAGGGCTGAGACATGGATTGGTGTCTCAATTGGAGATGAGCTCTGGAGGGCCTCGTTGGTCGAGGATTTTTGGTTGTAATTTGTGGATTTCCATGTGAAGGGCTTTGGATGTGTTGCCGGGTTCGTGCGGCCGAGGCCAGCATAACACTAGAGGCAGTCATGAACCCTAGTGGGGCAGTCGCTGACTTGTAGGTTGGCACAGAACACGTTCATATTTTGAAGCAGCCAGACAAGGAGATACATGTGCTTTACATCTAGCATGTGTTGTGGACGGTAGGGCTGCCGACAGCACAGGCAATGCTAGGGCCACAGGCTGCACAGTGATCCCAGTTCGTGTCTGCGAACGGCATTGCATGCTACGGGAGCAACACAGTTTCAGCGACAGAGACAAACTCCGACCACACGCTAGGAACGACCTAGCGCTAGGCTAGGACCTAAGCCAGGCTCGGACCTAGGTCAGGTAAGAAACAACTAGCGGCAGCCCCAGCAACAGTCGCAATGCTCACAGCTCCAGTTGAACAGTGCATGTAATCGAGGACACAAGCTTGGGTGCAGGCGCAAAGAGGAAGCAGCCGACACCGTACGCCATGAAGGGCTCAATGGTCCCGGCAAGGAGATAGTGAGCCACCTGGGCTTTGCACAATGTCATGATTGCCATGAGGGATAATGTAGGGGCCTTCATAATTGGAATAGGGTTTGGGGGTATATATGTACTATAACTATAATAAGGAACCCACAAAACCCTGTTCTAATTACCAAGGTCCCTACATTATGGAGACCTGGCCAACACTGTACAACTTAGAGGCTGGCTTAGGCGAGATAAATGTATTCTGTCCAAGGCTCGTTCGACGATGTGTTGAAGAAGATGAGAAAGCCTGGAAGGGGCTTACACCCACAGAGAATGAAGATAAGGATCTTCAATGCAACAGCTGAGTAGGATTCGCATCAATTTGGTCCTCGCCCCTTACCAAAACAACCAAGGCCCCTGTGTTTCTGAAACCCCGACTGGCACAGAAAAGCTGGAACAATCTGGATTCTGGGACCCTCTCAATTCCGGAATGATTGGGATCCTACAGTTTCAAGTAGAGTGTTTTGTGCGTGTGTGTGTTTGTGTATGTACACATACATATATATATATATATATATGAATGAATACATGTATAAGTATATGTCAATATATATATATATATATATGCGTGTGTGTGTGTGTGCGTGTGTCTGTGTGTACATAATTCACAAAGTCGCCCGGAGCTGCACAACGGAACAGCTACTCGGCTCAAAACTTGAAGAGCCTTAATATCTAGAACAGGGTTTAGGGTTCATGAAAACTTTTACATAGTAAGGAATGCTGTGGAATAATACTCATCCTTTAGACCCTATATTACTCTTACAAAAAACACCTGGTGCAACCCTACACACTTGCAGTGTCCGCCAAACCGACAGCACACCTGAAGTGGCCGCAGCCACTCGAGGATGTGTGCCGAACCTCGTAAAGGCAGTCGCAGAGGGCTCCTACGTCCTTTGGCCTTTTCAGGAGTTTATGCGGGCTTACTAAAGAAGGGTTTGATAGGGTACAATATAGTTGCTTGCTACCTAAGGCTTCTGCAAGAGATGGTAATACTTGTACTGCTGTATAAGAAAATTAAAAGGGTTGAGGTGCTATGTAAAACACAGTTGAGGCTTCGACGGAGATGTCTGACGCGGGAGAATCTTTGGGCTTGAGGAAGCCGCCAGGGAAAAGAGTGTTACGACAGTTGAAGCTAAAGTTATGTGGATCTTGTAGGGAGTAGTATTAGGGAGACCCCTTAAAGGGTACCCCTTCTGAACCCTACTTTTGGCTCTCTTTAACGGGACCTTATTGAGAGGGTCTATATCCCCAAGGGTCCCCTTAATCCTACCACCTATCTTGCAGATCGAGGAGCCGGGTCACTTACGATTGCGGCCCCCGCAAGAGGGACTCGGGTTGAGGTTCCAAGTGGTATTGGTAATCAGGTAACATGCGGGGCACACTCAGAGTGTAAGAGTAAGAACGATCATCGAACGCAAGTTCACAACAACAGCCAAGCTCAATTGCGGCGGCAACTGAAGGTCACGGGAAAACACAACTCAGGATTACCTTAGTTTTTGTTTCTGCTTTTAACATGAACTCCGGCAGAATGACGCATCGTCATCTCGATCATGAACATGAAGGGGGGAAGGTGATGCTGCTGCTGCTGTACCAGTGATAGACACAACGACGGAACAGGACGGGATATTCAATGGTCAGCTGGATGTTTAATGAGCCAAGACCGAGATACGTCTGCCATTAGAAGTCTTTGCTCATCTCAGCCCAGCTGCTCCAACAACAGCGGCACCAAGAATTCGCCTCCAATGCACATCATGCCAGGTATACACTTCTTCCCCTAAGGGTCCATGTACCGAAATACTATACACGTTGGCCTTAATGTAATCCCTATACAGGTACTTTGGACCCTATGTACGTATATATATATATTTATATACACATATATTTATATTTATATATACTATTTGGGTACTTGGACCCTTAGGCCTTAGGCTTATGCACCTACACCATACCCCAAGACCCCAGTCGAACGATTGAGATTCGTGCCCAACGGACCTGGTCTGTGAGGCTTGATGTATATGGGAGTTTCCGAAAATTAGGGTATCTTATTTCGGGGTCCTTATAATAAGGATCCTACTATTTTAGGGTACTATATTAGGGTCCCCTATTTTCGGAAACTCCCATATAACCTTGGGGTGTGGCGCTTTGGGTGAAGGGCACAAGGCTTCGGACTTAGATCCCCGAAGCTGCCGCAGTTCTCTTCGAGACATTGGAACTCCTCGTTTCGGGGTCGTCTCCTGCGCTCTAGGGATGATTGCTGAAGCGCTCCGGAACTTTATGCTCACTGTGGTTTCCCCCTCGTAGTACTCCTGGTAAACACACCTTCTCGAGAATAGAGGGCACCTTGTCAACTGTCTGTTGTACCCAGTATGTTATCTATACTGGCCCGGTCCACAGGTCTAGGTCTGGATTCTAAGCTTACAAACTTAACTAGGTGGGTTTTTAAAGCTTTTGAAGAATATTAGTGAATAAGATCCTCTTAAGCCCAATAGGGGAAAAATAAAATGTCGCAAAGCCCTAGTTAATGCTGCAGGCACTTGCCCAACCTCCAAGCTTCAAAATCCCGGAAGCCATTTGCCCGGGATGCAAAAGTAACAGCGCCACACACTTATGAGCGTACAAATGATGTCGCCGGCCGAAACAACATGCAACTGCACATCGAGTTCGAGGAAGATTGAATCCAGAAGTTCAAGTTCAAATCATATCCGAAGTGGAAGGCACCTGTGATCGTTCAACCACAGGTGAACAACCCAAACCCTGCACGAAACCCTCCCCCCCCCCCCAGCGGCGGGCCGTTTACGGCCACTTCTGCATAACAAACACTCTGCGATTGGCAAGTACGATGCCCTCGCANCCCCCCCCCCCCCCCCCCCCCCAAGATTCTGAAGGCATTCGCAGGGAATGAAGGGTTCGTCTGTATGGGGATACAAAAATGTAACTTGCTATGGAAAGTGAGCTACACGTCCTCAAGAAACCTCAGCAGTGGCACCACGTAAGCAGTCACTGCCCTCTCTCCGCTCCTCTCCCCTGAACAGATAACAAAAGGTACAACAAAACCCCAAGACTCCTAAGCCCCGAGGTCTAAACCCCAAGCCCCAATGGCCCAAAGCCAAAGGTCTAAACCCTAAGCCCCAAACCCTAAACCCTAAGCCCTAAACCCTAAACCCCTAAACCCTAAACCCTAAACCCTAAGCCCCAAACCCTAAACCCTCAAGCATGAATCGCCTCCACCGAGGCCGAGGAGTCCAGCGAGGAGGCCTACTGCAGTGGCCAGCAAGGGCATGGCCATCACTGCGTTCCTGCCCAGAGTCAACCCTAAACCCTAAACCCTAAACCACTTGCAGCTGCTAGTATGGTTTAGGGTTCATGCTTGAAGGTCCAGGTGACTCAGTATACTGATGGCGGTGCTGCAGCTGAATGGTGGGACGACGACGATGATGATTATGTTGTTGATGTTGATGTTGTTGGCGATAATCACGGTGATGGGGATGAACAGCATCGCGTTTGTAGTGGGAACTGTGGCGAGAACGCGATTGCTCTTTGCATTGGATGACAACGAAACCACGGAGAGTGCAGAGAGAGAAGCTTGGCAGTTGGGCTCCAAGCAAACAGAGGGTCCTGAACTAGAACTGGGTTTGGAGGGTAGTAGGGACTATAAGGCATAAGGTATAGTGCAAGTGATAAACCAGACTTCTATAGTACCGACTCAATGCTCAAAGCTTTGACAGCGGTCAAAGTTAAAGATTCAGGCTTTTCACTCACCGTCCGTCGCATCACAGAACTACACAGCCTTACCCTCCGCAGCAAGCTGCAAGTCACGTGCTTTAGGTTTTGGGGTTGCGGGCTTGTGGGGTTTCAGGTTTTAAGTTTAGTATAGGGGTCTTAATAACCAGAATAGGGTTTGGGTACTATACTATAGTTATAACAAGGAACGCCCCAAAATAGTCTTGGTAGTTCTTTAGGCCCCTATGCATCACCGGGACAATGCGGAGGATTGTCTCAAAGTACCATGGACATGTAACTCGGACAAGAGGAGAGGCCAGAAGTCTGTTTTACGTGGCCAGCGTCTCGGAGTAGTTAATTTCCCGGAATCAAAATATACTACTATAATGTTCTCGGCGGAGAGCCTTCGGGATCTTGTGTGAGGAGTTTAAGGGGGAAAAGGGGTTGCACTACTACGAAAGTTGAGTTGAAGGCAGTGTGGCGAACTTTCGTCCTGCGGTAGTAAGGCCTAAACGGCGCCAAAAGGCCTTCCGATCGTCGGGTCGCCCTCGATGGTGCCATCGCCCCGCTGCAGGTGCCAGTCGGCGAGCCGCCTCATGAACCTCGCAGTTGGGTGATTTAGGGTTGAGGGATTTAGGGGTTTAGGGTTTATAGGGGTTGAGGAAGGTTTGAGGCTCACCGTGCTTTCGATTTGAGTAAGGTTGAGGTTGGGGGCACGCACTCAACAGATACATATAGAGAATGACAGTTTGGGCAGCATTTATGTAACGTCAGTACAGCACAGGCCAAAGCGCACTGCACATCCACCAGGCAAAAACCCACGCCCCCCAGCCCCTCCACGTGACTTGCCTCGTGCAATCCTGTGCTCGGAATCCCGAAACCTATTTTAGGAACCTGATTAAGAAACCTTGGGCCTTTTTTTAGGGTTCCTCATATGAATCCTACGTACTATTTTGGGGTTATGGGCCCAGGGTTTCTTAATCAGGTTCCTACATTAGATGAACTGTCAATGCCGGGCAATCCAACCTGAACCGTAGACAACACGGTGGACCCTCACGAAAGAGGAACTTCTTTCATACCACAGGCCGCAACCGATACAAGGCGAGGGAAGACAAGGCTGATTCCGACTCAGGCGGAGCTTGTCCGGCAGTCGCTGACGCAACACTGTTGTGTTGCTATGCAACTTGGCAAAGATAAACTGAGCTCTTGAAGTCCGAGTCCAGACAGGCTGGAACGGCACCCTCCCAGTGCCAACAGTCTCTGGCGAAGGAGGTCACTATTGAAAGCGTGAGATGCTGCCGAGCAGTCGAACCATTTGAATTATGCCTGCTTTCTTGCTTCAGTAGGAATGACATGCAACATTAAACCCTAAACCCTAAACCCTAGGCTGAAGAACAAGTTCGTGGCCGAAGGTCTGCCGAAACTATGCACAGGAGTGTATACGGTAACTGGCATGAACTTTTCTTCAAGACAGCAGGCTTTCGTGTCATCACGACACTACCCATAGGCCCCATAGTAGTTCCTTTTTGGGGTTACCTTATAGAATTCTAAATATGAAACCCAAAAGGAACTAACTACTATGGGGCATATGGGTAGGGCTCACCGCATCGCATTTTCAGTCCTTGGTTGCGGTTTTAGGACCCCAGCACTGCATGGGCAGGTATCTCCTTAGGACCACAAGGGAAATTAACAAGCATCCCAAAGTGCCACTTAGAATCCTGCAACCTCCTTCTTCGGCTGAGCCCAAGACGTGCTTGATGATGAGGATGCCCAAGCCGAAAAGAATGAGCGACATCAGCCAGATGGCCCTCGGCAAGGGCGTATGCTGCATCTTCTCCGTTTCGGAGTCCGATGTGGCCACGGCGTCAACCACGGCAGAACTTCCGCTCTTTCTCACAGAACTCCTGTGAGTTGGTGCCTGTGAACATGTACCTAACGCACATGTAAACTGCCCTCATGCAGACATCGGCTGGCAGTTTCTGGAAGCAAATTGCCGTCTGCCGGTCAAAAAAAAAGAGGGGCCACACTGAATCTCAGATGGATTGTCATTGGGGAAGTTGGAAATCTGTCTCCCCCGGTCGGCCACAGCCTGTCGCAGACTTGGAAGGACAGACTTGCAACTTCCCAATGACTGCGACAGCTGATTCGGCAAGAAGGAACAGCAGAACCAGTCTTGCCATGGCTAGAATGTCGTCAAGCAACACAGGCTAAACTCGCGTGTCTTCACGATTTCAGGTCCTTCAGCCAGCGTGGCGAGCGGGTTTCGGAACATGTCTCTTTTCCCTGAGCTTGGGAGGTTCGCACGTGGGACATGCCCGAGGGCAGCTATACTCCTCAGAACCTGCGCGTTGGATTGCTGCTGTCAGTCTATGTATCCCAAGATACTACAAGTCTGTGTATAAAACAGCATGCACAGGCGTATGAACTTTTCTAGATTGTGGGTCTTTGCATGCACATGCGCACACCCTCTCACACACACATCCATCACCTGGAACATGTTTGCGTATGCTGTAGATAGGTTGAACCTTAAGCCCTAAACTGCAATCCCGGAAACCCCTGTACTGTAGTTCTGCATTGACCCCTCAACCCTCAACCCTAAACCCTAAACCCCTAAACCCTACACCCTTTAACCCTAAGCCCCTAAACCCCAAACCCTACAGCCCATTGCAAGCAGATGGCCGCACAGCGACGAGAACGGAGGCTCCAACGATGGGATAGAGTCCCAGCAAAGCGACCCAGTAGATTGTGCTACACCTCGGAGGGTTGAGGGGTTTAATTAGGGTTTAGGGGTTTAGGGGTTTAGGGTTTATAGGGGGTTTTAGGAGTTTAGGGTTTAGGGGTTTAGGGGTTTAGGGTTTAGGGGTTTAGGAGTTTAGGGTTTAGGGGTTTAGGAGTTTAGGGTTTAGGGGTTTAGGGTTTATAGGGGGTTTTAGGGGTTTAGGGTTTAGGGGTTTAGGGGTTTAGGGTTTAGGGGTTTAGGAGTTTAGGGTTTAGGGGTTTAGGAGTTTAGGGTTTAGGGGTTTAGGG
>BGNK01000004.1:141089-389693 GCA_003297005.1 Symbiodinium sp. clade A Y106 | reverse complement strand
TTAGGGTTTAGGGGTTTAGGGGTTTAGGGTTTATAGGGGGTTTTAGGAGTTTAGGGTTTAGGGGTTTAGGGGTTTAGGGTTTAGGGGTTTAGGGGTTTAGGGTTTAGGGGTTTAGGGTTTATAGGGGGTTTTAGGAGTTTAGGGTTTAGGGGTTTAGGGGTTTAGGGTTTAGGGGTTTAGGGGTTTAGGGTTTAGGGTTTAGGGGTTTAGGGTTTATAGGGTTTAGGAGTTTAGGGCTTTAGCGGTCTAGGGCCTAGGGGTTGAGGGTTTAGGGGTTGCAATTTCAAGCAAGGGTTGAGGGTTTAGTAGGGGCTTGGGCTTTAGGGTTTAGGGGCGGAAGCTGCAGCACAAAACCCTAAGACCCTGAAGCCCTGAACTTGATCATTTTGCAGCAAAGCCAAGATCAATCAGGCAGCCTTTCGACGCCAGAGACGTCGGGGGCCATGACCAAATAGTCAACGCAGAAGATAAAGTTAAAAGCGATCCTCAGAACAGTCTGGGGTTTTGATTCTTACTTGCAGAAACACTCCTGGTCGGAGTAACGGGCATAAGTGCCTCAAATACGACATGTGCATCTTTCAAGACTCTATATGCAGTGATTACTCGATCCACGCTGCAATGCGCAGAACTCAACTCGTGGATGTCCGAGCCTACCCATAGGCCCCATAGTAGTTCCTTTTTGGGATTACCTTATAGAGTTCTAAATATGAACCCCCAAAAAGGAACGAGTCTACTCTTCTCCTACTGCGACTGCGACTGCTGCTGCTTGCTGCTCCAACTCTGCTACTCCTGCTACTACTGCAGCTACTACTCCTACGTACTGCTACTCCTACTCCTACTCCTGCTCCTACTCCTGCTCTGCTCCTGCGACTGCTGCGACTACTGCCGTCTGCGACTGCTGCGACTACTGCTGTACCAGTACGAATACTACACCTCCCAATACTACTATCACTAGTAACACGACTGCCACCACTCTCGCTAAGACCAACAACGCTCCGACGACTGGACTTTGGACTACGACGCTTGGGGTCGACGGCGGGCTTGATTTTCCACCACCAGTAGGCTCTCCAGTCTCGCAAAGACTCAAGTCATGAGGTCGTTAAGCCTGGGGGTTGATTGCTTCGGGACCGGGGCTGAGTTCGAGATGGCTGATGGACCATGAGGCTTCGGGTTGAAGCACAAGCGTCATGAATAGCACGGACTTCCAGGGGACGCGCATCGGGAGCTTGTGCAAAGGAGGCCTCGCAGGAGATGGGATTCAGGCAAGTGTGCACAGAAACTCGACAATGTAAACGCCAAACGTCGTGATCATCAAGTCATATCAAGTCCTTCGTGCTGGTCCAAGCTGGGGTAGGCAGGCATTGTAGCTACATCATCAGTCCTCAAGTCGACATTTAGACGGCCATCATAACACCACCGACAGTCATCTTCCGTCACCATCACCATCGTCATCACCATCATGGTGATGATGACCATCATCCTCGTCATCATTATGATGACCCACTGTCATCATGAATTCATATGAACTCATCATTGCATCACGGTCGTCGGCCACCATCACCAGGATCAGCACCGTCATCATAATCACCATCATCATCCACATCACGACAACTGTCGCTGCCACCGCTATCGCCATCATCGTCAGATTCGCCATCCACACCATGACCACCGAGAGGCTCATGTTGATGATGCTCTCTGCCAGTGGTGATGGCGATGATGGCGAAAAGTATGGTGATGAGCCAGGCAACCACTGATGACCACGATCGTGCCCCCCCCCCCACCCCAGAACATGGTTTTCTTGCGATTCACCAAGACCGCCGCCATCACCACCATCGCTGTGATCAAGACCATGGTGACATGATGATTATGATGGTGATGGTGACGGTGATGATGATGATGAGGAGGATAACGACGACCAACGCCATCGCCATCATCATCATCATCGTCGTCATCGTCGTCGTCGTCATCATCATCAGCTGAATCGCTAGAATGCATATATACATATATACACATACATACATATATACATATATACATATATACTTATGAAATTACATATATGCATAGAAAACTGAATAAATATAGACATATATATATATAGAGGCGGGCGCGCAAAACAAAAGGGTTTGTAACAGCCGTGGAACGGCGTCCCAAGGTACTGGATTGATTGTTGCAGCTTGGCCGTCAGCCCTAAATCCAAAGCTCTAACCCCACACTCAACTCCGAGCCCTAAACCGTGAATCCTAAAATCACAAATCCCCAAACCCTAAAATAGCAATAATTGCACCGACCCCCCCACTCCTTGCGTCTGTCTGAGGCCCGGGCTCTGGCGGCGAGAACGACGATTGGAGCCGGCCACCTCGATCTTGGTTGCTTTTGTGGCAGGGGATGGTTTGGGGGTTTAGGGTTTAATGTTTGGGGAAGTTTAGGGTATAGGGCTTGGGGCTTGGGGTGCTTCATGATTAGAGCACGATCTTGGCGTGGAGTAGTATACTATGCTGTTCAATGGAGGGTGTGAAGAAAGATTGTGACTGATGAAAGGGGCATCTATTCAATCTATTCCTTGAAGACAGATTTTTGCTGATGAGATTCCATAAAATAGGCGTCCTCTTATGTTCGACTGGGCCTTGGTGTGGTCGTTCTTGGCATGGTGTCGACTCTCGCAGTCAGCAGCTTCGTAGCAAACGACGTCGGGACGTCGGTCGTGATATAGAGTTATAAAGCAGCAGATAGCACGGCCATGGCGACCGTTTTTTGCCAGAGAAGAGCAACATGTACAAGGATGATGCAGAGCTGGCATGCACAGATCCTTGTGTCATCATCATCAGAAAAGCAGTGATGACCTTGCTCAAGCTGCGACGAACACAAAGATAAACCTGCACTTGCGTGCAGGACCGTGTTTTCACCCGGTCCCGCAATTGAACATGTCAGTTTCGAAAAATGATTGTCACGCCCTGCCACGCTAATCGAAACGATGGGTCTGGGTCCCACGGTCTCCCACGGCCCTGAACCAAATCCCACACACGAAGACTCACACTGCAACCAGTGAAAACCAAACAAACAAAGCTAAAACAAGAATTCCTAAGAACCAGCAACACTAAACACACAAAAACTCCTAAACAGAAGCCAGGGAGCCAGGGAGACTTTATTCGCCAAAAGTGTCTGAAGCATTTCGGATCCGAAACCAAAGGGTTGAAACGGGGTATATAGGGTTTATAGGGCCTTGGGTTTGGGCTGTGGGGTTTCGGAGTGCTGGGGTTTGGGGATTTTGGGCATTCGCTGTAAGATCCTGGAAACCAAGGACGACGAAACCTCCACAGGAGCACCCCCGAAGCCCTCACAAGTGCTTCGAAGCAGCCGACCCGAGGACAGGCATTTCGGCCATGCAACACACTGTCCGAGCAAATGCTTTGCCTGTTTTGAAATTTGGAGGCTTTGCCTGTTTTGAAATTTGGGGTTATAGGCTGTTGCTTCCCCATCTCGATGTTCGTGGCATTTCGTTCTATCGTTCTGTGTACGACTAGCATAAGCATGTTCACATTCATGCATGCTTACATACGTACGTACATGCATACACTCATGCATACGTGATTCATACATGCATACATGCATGCATACGATCGCACGTACGTACAGACATACACACACACACAGACACACACACACACACATCTATATATATATATAACATGCGCCCACAAAGTCGTGGTTCTTTGTGCGCTGATCACACCACCTGTGGTGTCGCTGCCGTTAGCCAGCCTTACTGCCAAGTCCAACTGCTGCAGACTTTGACACGTTGCCGTCCGTACCCTTATGCCATTGTACATCCGTTTCCCTGCTAGGGTACTCTCTGGGCCTGAGGGTCGGTTGGTGTGGTGTCGGGAACAGCTGGTCGTTGGAAGATTTCGGGGGCAGATTCCGAGGAACTCCAAACCTGACCCCGAGGAACTCCAAACCTGACCACAAACCAAGCCCAAGCCCTACATCACAAACCTGCCAGCGCCTGAATAATGCGATGAGGGTTCAGCATGTCTGCACTACAATCATAGTTGGGAACCCTAGCTACGGCATCCCACTAGAAATCATTCAGACCGGTGTTCACGAGTTTAGGATACCCGAAACCCCAAAACCCTGAACTCACAACCTTGACAGGTCAAAGCCACGAGCGTGGGTGCATGTCAAAGTTCAGAAATGTACGCTGGAGGCTGATCGAACCTTTGGGTCTCGGGTTGAGAGTTTGGGGGTCAGAGTTTAGGGGTTTAGGGTTTCGGGGTTGAGGGTTTGGGGCTTCGGCAGTTGAGGTGTTTGGGGCGTTGGGCTTTAATCAAGCTTTGCATGCGTTGTGGAGTTTAGGGATTGGGCAGTCAGGGTTAGGCCGGTCTGTACGGCAGCGGACTTCGGATGCTTTTCTTGTGGAAGAGCTCATGGTTTGGGCGTTGTGGCAGTCAGAGGGCCACGGGTCAGAATCTGCAGGACGTAAACTTAAGGTCTATGTCCATCTGTTATTGGTTTGGGATTTCGCGTCGTTTATAGAGCTGTGCAGTCGTCTCGCTTTTGCGGGGTCCTATTTAACAACAGGCAATGGACAACCTTGGTCGGAGTGGTCCCTGCGGGCGATTTATCTTCAGGGTTTAGCTAGACCACCTCTTACCAGATTTCGGAGCTCAAACACCAAGGTTAGAGAATTATTAGACCGCCGCCGCTGCTATGAATGGTGCATTGGGGGTCCTGGCAGGGCGCAGGGCTAAAGAAATACTTTGTGGCTCTCCTAAGCCCTATCACCCTGAACCCTAAACCATAAACCCTCAACACGTATGTGTGTGTGGGCGTTTCTTGGATTGTCGATCTTCCTGGAAGCTTTCCGGCTTCCACTTTGATCTGAACGTCCTACACCCTACACTTTTAAAGCTTTTCTTGAAGTGCACTGTCCTTTTAAGGTTTAGGGTATATGGTTTATAGGTCTTGAACCCTAAGCCCTAGACTCGGAACCGCATGACCATGAGTTCAACAAAACCACTCGACTGGGCGGCTTTGAGGAAATGAATCACCAAGAGTTAAGTTCTTTGGAGGCCCCAAACTCAAAGCCACACTGGGACAAAGGGACGTTCCGAATAGCTTGAGCTCAGCGATGCCAGGTGTCGGACAATTCTCCAATATGGCACTGTAATAAATAGTATGATATATAGTAATTCTATATATTTGCTTGTGTAGCGTAGTGTGGTATACGATGATGTACTGTACCACTTTACTATGCTACCCTACTCTACTCTGCTCGGCTCTGCTCTAGTCTCCTCTATCATACTGTACCATGCCGTGCGCTATGATCTCATTGCAAGACCTGAGCTCGAAACCGGTACCCGATTTCATCGAATGCTCCCGGCAGGCCTTCACACCTGCACGGGCTCGCGAGGGTAATGTAGGGGCATGCAAAGGGCTTCAGGTGTAAAGGAAAAGACGAACTATATACAGATACTTATACAAATATAATGTATGCGCATATATACATACATACTATGTAAATACCGTATACATATGCATATGCAGATGCATCTGTATCTGTATATGCATATGTATATGTATATGTACATGTACATGTACATGTACATGTACATGTACATGTATACGTATGCGTATACGTATGTGTATGTGTATGTGTATGTGTATATGTGTATGTGTATAAATATGTGCGTGTATGTGTACAAGTATGAGTACTTGTATGTGTATGTGTATAGATAACTATGTATGTGCATATGTAAATATGTACATATGTACATATGCATGCATGCATGCATGTATGTACGTGAATATATATATATATATTTATTTATACATATATATATATGTATATACAAAGTGTAAATGTCTGGAACTCGAGACCTCAGAACTGCCTAGCTTCTGGCGTTTGGGGCTCTGGGCCTTTCACAGAGCTCAGCGTTTTTTTAAAGTGCAATGACGCCCCTTTCTCCAAAGCGCGCCCACCCAACATAGGGCATACACTAAATCAGCACACGCCCGCTTTGCTCACGGGAAAAATGCTGAGACAAGCTTCACAAAACGGCTCAACCCCCTCCCAGAAGGCAGCAATTTCCGGGCCACGAGTTAGCATCAGCTTACCCTTCCCAGACGGCAGTATGCAACATTTTCAAAGCTTTCGGGAATCATCCATTCACTCAGGTGTATGTAACGTTCTACTCGGCACGAACTTAGCTCAGCGGTTTAGGGTTCAGGGTTTTAGGGGCCTAGGGTTTAGGGTTACTGCAGCCACCCTGGCCTTTGTAGAATGTCTTGCAGGAGGTCATCAGCAAGAGAACCAGGGAAAGCACCACCAGCAGCCTGCACCACTGTTCACCCTGCACCTAAACCCGAAGCTCTTGTCTTCACACGAAATTCCCTGATAACACCATCATGACGAGGCTGAGAATGGTGCCCACTATTGCGCACTTCAGCTTCACAACCCCCGCTAAACCCTAAGCCCTCAATGCAACGCAATACAAGCCGGGAAAGGTGTTGAGTTGAGTGCAACATGGGGACCCTCATAATTGCAAATGGCCTTGGAGATATATGAGAATATACTTCGCATATAGATCCCTGCGGAATAGGGTGCGAATTATTCGGACCGCTGTATTGCCCGTTCGAGGACCAGAGCCCGGTTCCCAAGGGCCCTGCCTATGCAGAAGTCACCTAGAGCCAAAGTCACGATTGGGGTGACTGACCCTAAACCGTACTACAGGGGGCGAAATAACTACCTATTCTGCGTTGCGGGTTTCTTTTTATCACTATAGTATAATATTCTAATTAGTAAGGACCCGAAGCCTAAACCCCTACGTAAACCCACCATGTTTCAGGGTTTCGAGTTTTCGGGTATCGGATTCCGGGCCCAAAAGTGTTCCAGGCGCTTTGGCGAGGGCCGGGCCGCTTTTGGCTTGGGGAGCAAAGCTAAGCCAATGGCTCTGAATAAGGTTTAGGGTTTAGGGTTTACAGGCCCAAAACCCAAGGGAATAAAAGTTGAAACTTTCAGAATCGACCACCTTCTAAGAACCCCAAAAGTTGAAAAGTTGAGTCTACAGCCAATAAGATGGCCCTGAACGATAAACATCCAAAATCGCAGTGACTGAGCCAGGACGGTAAGCCAGCGAGAGGCCACCTGTATGAACTAGCAAGCTAGAACCTTCCGGAAACCCCTGTAGAACCCCTGTACACGATACCCTGAACAACAAGCTTAACCCTAAATCCCCGAATCCTAAACCCTCAAGACTACATAGTATATGCGGCCCTATCCTGCGATCGATGCTTGGTACTAGTACTACGAATACCAATACTGATTACTGTTACCAGTACCATGACTATGACCATGGCTGTATCACTACGACTAATACTTTTGCTGCCAGTATTTTTGTTGCTTTTTGTTGCCATTCCCGACGAAACAAACACTTGCTTGGGAAGGCGGAGCCAGCTGCAGTGAAGCTGCGTTGGGGCTACGATGCGGGAGACCACGATGCCCAGTGAGTTGCCGCCGAGCCTGCGGTATAAGAGTGTATAGGAGTGGGCGGGGGGGGCTAAAAGGCGGGCTAAAGGATACATCGTTGTGGGGTTTAAGGGCCCAGGATATAATGGGGGGTTTCGGGCCAATGAAAGTTCAAAGGCCTTAAGTAAGGATTGGGCCGGTTCAGGGCTTCAGGGTGGAAGGGTTTGGGGTTACGCGTTTCAAGATGTGGAGCTAAGAGTGTTAAAGCCACCCTAAAACCTAAACCGCCTAAACCCCCAAATCCCCCCCCCATTTTGCTTACGTTACCGAAGGAGCTTATAGAAACCCCAGGTCTCCAGTACTACATCCCAAGCTCCTAAACCCTAAACCCCAAACCGCCAAACAACAAACCCTAAACCTCAAACCCCAACCCTACCAGCACCCCCCAAGTGACCTTTAATAGAGCCTTAATGGCACTTAATAGTGGGTACTTAGGGTATGATAGAGGGTAGTTGGGGGGTGCTGGTAATCGCTAAACCTAAACCCGATGCCATGTGCAAAACTTCTTGGGCTCAGGCATCGCCGGCAGCAGAACCGCCGCCACCTCCTGGTGGCCGCATCATCACGGGCGACAATCGTGGCATAGGCTGAGAGTTTGAGAAACACTGGACCCTACTCTAGACCCATACCCGCAGGATCAATATTTATCGGACACAACAAGGACTTCGAATCCCAAGAAACAGGAGCTGTCAATAATTGACTCTTGAGGTTTCTTCACTCTGGTAGCTTGTGAATTTTCGTGTCTTCCAGGGCCCTAATATTAGCATCCCTGTTCTAATTCTCATGAAGCGGCTTAGTTTGTGTCAGGGGTGTGCATTACACATCTCCTTCGGTGTTCAGGGATTGGGTTTGGGGTGGTTTAGGATACATGCCTCGGCACTATGGTCTTCTTGGGATAGTAGTGATGTAGGTTAGTCACGTACCTGAGGAGCCTTTGATTGTCAAGTACTTGGTTGTTAGGGTAGCAGAGTGTCTAGGGAAGACTGTCGGCACAATCGCCGCCTGGCTTCCTTGACCCTGCAACTCGCAGATGAACCGAGTCGCATAGTGGATGAGGGGCCGCAGAGGCATGGACGGGTGGCGAAGTTGCGTGTTCACCAGAAGCTGGGACAGCGCGTTGCCTTGTCTGAGGCTACGTATGGTGCCGGCTTAGCATTACAAGGTCACTTATACTGGGCACTGCTTTATGACCCTCTGCATGAACATGGATGTTGATGGGATGCTACGGCGACGGTCCTTCAAGAAGGAGTGTTTGATTTATTCAGTACGTAGGGGTCTGGAATACAGATCATGGAGCGCAGCCGATTTACAAAAGGATTGTATGCTCCATTTCCACCCGTCTGCACTATCCTGGTTACATAGTAGTGTTCAGTGCCCATACACGCAATGTTGATGTTGCCGAAAGCGCTTCGGCTGGTCTTAGCGTGCGAGTTCTGTACGACGCAATGGAAGTACATGGTGTTCTTTCCCTGTGGAACTTGCCATTAGGCGTCCAAGAAGGGAAGGCACTGCCCAACCAAAGCCCTTGCGCACACCTGACATGTCATCGTGCATCATGGTGCCCTCCACGACTGGCGCTCAAAAGCACGAACTGGACAACCCGCAAATCAAACCTCCTGATTTTTTGACGAGCTTTCGCAGCAACTGAGATTCCGGCCCATCACCTGAGCTGGCATTTAGGCATCTGAAGCTGAGTGCAGAAAATGTAGTGCTGGTGACATGGCAGCACATTCATGAATTGAGACACTGGAGGAGCAAAAGAGCCTGAAGAAGAACCAACGGCTGCAGCATTGGTCGGGAAGCAGTTGTAGTGGTAACATCTTCGGCAGCAGCAGCAGCAGCAGTGGGAGTAGCACTGGCAATAGGAACTCTAAGTAGCAGCAGAGGAAGAAGCTGTGCAGCACGCAGGCAATGGTCCTTGCATGTTCTTAGTGACCTTCCGCAACCTATGAACCGCGAAAACCGCGAATGCGAGAGCTCCTTTCAGTCCCAAAGCTCCAGAGCCAGCCCAAAAAAAGTCTCGACTCACTCTAAGACTCTAGCATCCCCCATGCAACAAGAAACTTGACTACTGTAGCTTACTCCTCTAAGCACTAAACAGATTGCCAGCGGGAGGTCTCGTTACGAAAACTGGCTGTGCCGGCAGATGCCATGGTTTGTGCCAAGTCTCTGCGATATGTGAGATCGGAACTGCCTCTTTGATGGTGAACCTCGGTATGCCACAAGTCTGCGACATCCGCGAGGGGTGGCCGACGCTCACTCTTCAGACTGTAGGGTAGCGAACGTACTACATGTCAGTTCACAAAACTTCAGCAAATGGTGTGTGCATGTGCAATGCGCATGACATATTTCGACAGAGATGCGTAGAGACACACACACACACACCCTCACAAGCACACACACTGAGAGTGTGTATCACCATGTTCCGGTTCATGCTTGCATCATTCGCTTTCTGCTCCTGCATGCGCTTGTGTGTAAAAACGTGTTCACAACTACTATCCGTATGTCCATAAGAGGGACGTCATGAAGTTTTCGCTTTCTGTCTCTCTGTGTGACACCAGCATCCCGCAGCTGCATCTTAACAGAAACCGAACAAACCCTGGATTCGTAGGTCGGCCTGGGGTTCATGGTGCACCTTCCTGAGACGTGGCGAGGCTCATGTCCGAGATTGTTCGAAGGTCTGTCAACTTCGCAGCCGAACGCCACGGCACCCAGGGCCCTAAACTCCTTAACCCTAAACCATGCCCTGCCAAGAAGCCGATTGAGCATCATCAATAGCGGGACGTTGATCCCGCCGCCGCCGATGCCCGGTGCTCCTCGCCCAAGTTCGCAGGATAAGGTTGGCACGGTCGGCAGGGCCTGGACACTAAACCCTAAGAGCCGAGCAGCTCGACTGAAATTCAGCCTACTGAACGGCTTTCCGCGTTTACGGTTTTGACCCAGGACCTTACAGTACTACCCCCTAAACCATGTTACGTTCGCAAATAGTATATACTCTGGTCTCAAAGCAGTCCCTACATTATATACATACTTCGGGGCCAAATAAGTATATACATGTATTTATATAAGTGCACATATATAGAATATAGATATGCATACATACATACATATATATATAGAGTTAGTTGTAGATACACACATTATATTCTGGCTTAGGGTACAGCCAGAAAAGACGTTCACTCAGAAAACGTAACTCTGAACTCCTGATCGCCCCATATCATCGCGCGGTTTCTTCCGTTCTTTCCGAGGCCATCGTTAATGACCCCAAACCTTAAAGTCAGTCAGGTGAACATTTAGGGCTTAGGTTCCTTTAAGGGATCTTAGGGTTTAGGTTTTAGAGTTTAGGGTTTAAAGGCTTACCAGGACCCCCATAAGTACCCTTTCATAGAGCCCTTATGGTCCTTAATCGTGGGTATTTAAGGTATAGCAGAGGGTAGTTGGGGGGTGCTGAATCCGTAACCCCAAGACTCCGAACCCTACATCATTATCCGTACACCTCAAATCATGTGAACGTCTTTTGCAATGCAACGAAATGATCCAATCCAGTCGATCGATGCATATATATATATATATATATATACACCACACACACACACAAATTGCATGCGTACGTGCATAAATACATATGTGTTGACTGCTTATTTATCCATTGTTTTTTGTGCCCAACAGTAGAAAGTTCTGTGATTGACCAAGGCCAGTAGCCCATGACCTCATGCTCTGCTTTCTGCTTTCCTGCCCCTCTGCAACCGCCTGTGAGAATGCTAGATGCAAATCGCCTGCAGTCTCAGGATGTTTCACTTTTCCGCTTTGGGCTATCACGGCTAAGATGACACGGCCTGGACACAACCTTGCACTCGAAACCAGGCCCGGGGAGCATGAAGGTCCGAAAATAGAAACTAGAAGCCACCCGCCCTGGTCCTGCAAAACGCGGAGCTTCCAAGCTCTGTAAACCCGAGGACAGAGGCCACTAAACCTCATGAACTACAGCATCCGACATCGCAAACCCGGAACAGCAGAATCAGCCGTAGAATCTACCTCAAAGCACCAACGAAAATGTCCTGCAAGGAAGGCAACAATAAAAATCACAAAGAAGAATGTCGCATCGCCCCCGAGCATGGGAAAGAGCCTGCCGCAAGCACGGACGTCATCTTGATGATGGGTATATGTACTAACCCCAACGACAACCATTAAGGCCACGACTCCTGCTAAACTCCTACTACTGCTGCTGCTACGGCCACTGCTACTGTTAGGATGGCGCTGGGGACTACACTAACAGTACCGGCGGATGAAACAGTTGTCATTACGACTGTTGTAGTTGCAGTCTCAGGTCGCGACGGTATCATTAGGCTGCCTGAATCAATTTGAAGAGCAAGTCATTGCCCATTTAGCGGCAGTGCATGGTAATCCCGGTAAACAGGCAACTTGCCCAGGTTAAACCCGATGCTGTGTGGGTATGACGGTACGTGTTGCAGGCCGTCCTCGATTCTGTCTAGCACTAAACAACTGTCGATAGTAAGAATAAGCCTGGACCCCTACCGCTGTAAGGACTCAGACATTTTGGGATCTCGGGACGGGTCTCAAAGCTCTCATCAGAAGGCATTTCGGTGGTAGAGTGGAGAGTGGGGGTCTAGGTATTCAGCTCCGGTTCCGGGTTTGTGTACAGGGGCTTGGCGTCTCCGGTTGAAGTTTACGGTTGGTGTCTCTGCAGTTTACTGGTCTCCAGAAAGCTGCTGAACTTCGAATTGTAGCGGCTAGGCAGATGTTAAAGACAACTCGCGCCACCTGAAAAGCTATCTTGTTATAACTAGGATACTTAGGGGCTCATTACTCTGGGTCTGGGTTCCACATTCGGGGCCCCCTGTTCCCCGAAGCTCCTAACAAGCCAAATGCATCAGATCCCCAATCCCAACGGACTTGCCTCTTGTGGAGGCACACCTTTCTGCCACAGTAGTCATCCTGGGGTTTTCGGGTTTGCTTGGGGGTGTGGGTTGTAGCCATTACTAATTACCCATAATAGAGCCTAATGGTGACTTTAGTGGCACCCTACAAGGAGCCCTGCCTGGTAAACCTCCGCCCTGAATTCTACAATCTTTCGAGCCTCCAAATGCCTTTGAATCCGACAAAGCTAAAGCCCGAAAGCTGGGAACTGTCAAGCTCTCTGTACCCCCAAAGCCCTATGTGGAACTTTCAGACGTTCAGTTAACCAGGACCCGAAAAGGGACCCAACTCTCTGAAATCCCAAAACCCTTAGCTCCAGGAACCTCCTAGCTCCGAGGTGCTGTGGCACACAGGCGCATGGGCCAGTCGTTGCAGTCTCGCCACGAACTACCTTCATCGTGTAGTGCTTGAAGGGTTAAGGGTTGAGGGCCTAGGGCCTAGGGAGTTTAGAGCTTAGGGCGTCCGTTTGCAAAGCTACTTGGTTACTAGGGGGGCTCTCCAAAACATGCCCTCGACCAGGGTTTCTCTAGGAGGGGTGAGTATAGTATAGGAGTGCAGTACTCTTTTGGGAATCTACGGTGTCTTGAGGATGTTGTGGGTGTGGAGGGGAGTGGGGCTTCATCCATGCCGTATGGGGGGTAATACAAATTAATTACAAACGGCATAACGATAAAAACCCTAAACCATACATCCCTCACAGAACCCTGAACGGAATGAATCCTTAAAAAACACCCTTCACAGCCCTAAGCCCTAAACCACACATCCAACCCGAACCAACCCAAAACCCTCAAAGCACGAACCCCTTAAAGGAACCCCTCGCACCTTGAAGAAGCCCCTAAGGACTTTAAAAGCCCTATACCCCTAAACCCTAAACCCTTAGAAGTCGAGATGCAGGTCTGCGAACAATCGATTTCGGAGCCCGGCGTCCAGATCGGAGACCCTCTAAAGGGATTTCCACCTCTTCAGTGCTTAGGGGTTTCAGGGTTTAGGGTTTTTTGTTTAGGGTTTAGGGTTTGAGGTTTATAGTGTTTAGGGTTTAGGGTTTATAGTGTTTAGGGTTTACCTTGGCGTTCGAGCTTTACAGGGCTTAGGTTTGTTGCTTAGGGTTTACAGGGCTCATCTTGCTTTGAGTGCATGGGGTTTAGGCTTCGGGGTTGGGTTGGGATTACCGTTTCGAGTTGGTTGCATTGAAGGCTTCTGGCCAGAGGGTCTTCACCACAATGAACAAGTGTGTTTGTAGTCAGATTTCAAGGATCCTCTCAGACGATGTCTACCCCTCCCACCTCAAGACTTGCTTAGCCTAGGGTTGGGTTAGGGGTTAAGGGTAGGGGGCGTGGGTTTGCGGGGCTGATAGTCTAGGGGGGATTCGGGTTCAGGCTTCACAGGGGGACGCAAGGGGGCGGACCATGTGGTGCTCCGAAAACGAAAAGGTGTATAATCCGTATATTTGCGTGGGATGCATGTGGCGCAGGGTACCCGCATGTCAAAGGATTTACAGCTTTGCTTTTAGGGGTTGCAGGCAAGACGGAAGAATCACACATACCAGCTGGTCTCAACGACACGACGACTATCAGTGCCATATCTAAGCCCTGCGCTCCACGACTTGACACCAACCTGTAACGAACCAGTGCTCATTCGCAACAAGCTCGCATATTACGGAGCAGAACCCTAAACCCTAATCCCTAACCCCTAATCCCTAAACCGCCGGTCCTGCCACCCTGAAACTCCCGGAGCTGTTTGCAGCCCTCGGGCTGTTAGGGGCAGAGAGGTCGGCTGCGAAGCTGCTCCGGTTAGGCAAAGCCAGAGCGATGAACCCCTCTTCCTTGGGCATCGCTTCGGCTTTACCGAGTTGGCTTCTAGTAGGGCTTTAGGGTTCTCTGGGCTTGGGGAAGGGCTTTGGGTTCAGGGCCGCCAGGCAGTATCGGGACTTAGGTTCGGGTGCTTTCGGACCGGGGCACCTGGTCTTCATCCACCTCATCACACTTCAGCTGTGCTCGTTGCATGTAAATACTCGAGCTCGTACTCATCTGCATGCAGATGATGGCAATCATCGTCATCGTCGCCACCACAGCCATCATCTTCACCACCATCAGCATCGTCCACATACACCCATTTACCCAATTTACTCAATCACCATCATCATCATCATCGTCAGCTTCTTCTTCTTCTTCCAACGCAGCCTGGGTCCCGTCCCGCTCAAGGCATCATCGGCATCATCACCATCATCAACAACAGCATCATCATCGTCACACTACTTGGTGCAGGCTTAAACCTGTAGCTATCTTGCAGCAGCACTAAGGGGTGAATGGCTCTAACCCTAACAGTTTGAAGTGAACGATGCCTTGAGATGCGAGTCGTTTGGGTGAGCCTTGGGGTGTAGAATCCCCTCAAAGAAATGTGCGGACACGCTTGAGGCCCAGGTGCTCCGTCGTGTGCGGAGGCAAAGCGGCTGAGGCCTCGTGCTCGCGAGTTGAATCAACAAAGCAATGGCAGCGCAAACAATCGCAGAAGTACATCATGGCTTTACAAACGAATGTGCACACAGAATGACGTACGCGACGATTAAAAGCAAACAGTTAACAGTACTAACTACAAGCGACAAGAAAAGACGGCGAGAGAGAGAGATAGAGAGAGAGAGAGAGCTACGTGGTAGCTAGGGATAGAGAGAACACACAGACGAAGCATACAGTAACCAGCTGTCGCAGGGAAAATGGAAGCCCCATTTCTTTCGCCTTGAGGCGCATGCGTGCGGGCGAAAAGCTTAACATGTGCTCCATACGCGACTTCAAAAGAAAAGCCGATGTCAGAGTGCTCGATTACATCAGAGACTTGCAGGACATGAGCCACCTACTATAGGGGCCTTAATTAATCCTTACCAATACTATTATAGTATAATGGGCCCCTATTCAGGCCCCTAAAATACCAGGAAAAGACCGGCCGATCGCGACTCATGTATTCCGGCTCCGCGGGGACTCACCATGCCTCACGGACCCCAAGGGTCCAAAGGAGCCAAGAATTAGGTATTCGGTTTCAGGATAGTATATGACTACTAGGGACTTGGACCCTTGGGGGAATGGCTCACGGAATATCGAGGCTCGTAAGTACACAGATCCAAGACTATCGGAATGCCATAGACACCAGTAATTAAGAAGCTTGTGCCACTTAATGTAGGAACCCTTATTAAAAACCCTGGCCCTGTAACCCCAAAATGGTAGGATTCATATAAGGAACCCGAATAAAGACCCAAGGTTTCTTAATCAGGTTCCTACATTATGGACAAAACATACCCACGGCTCCAAACCTCAGGCCCCCAGCCTTGCTTGCACCCGAAAAACATGGCCACGGTTTAGGGTTTTAGGGTTTTAGGGAATAGGGTTTAGGGGGTACACCCCAAGCTTTTAACTTTTTACCCTCAACCCTGGAACTTGCGCCTTAGTACCGATGTCGGCAAAAATATAGTGAGACTATACCTGTATCGTGCCTGCGTAAGTATGCTACGAAGAGCCTATAAAAACCTAACCCCCCTTCGTCAAAAAAACCTAGCCGCTAGCCTAATTTCAAGGCCGCTCATCATGCTTCATAAATCGTATGATCCGCCAGAGCCCGCCCACCCTGAATCACCTTCATCATTACACCCTTTACTGACCACACGATTCAAACCTTGGCGATTCGATCCATGGAAAGATTTTGCGGGCAAAGTGCCGGCAGCCACGGTCCAGAATCGGCCATGGCTTGCAGAAGGCATGCTGCCAAGCTTTAAAGGTCAATCCTGAAACTTGAACAATCCTTCTAGGTAGGGGGGAGGAGTGCGGGAGCTATATGATATATGGGCTTCAGGCTAAAAGCCCCTAAACCTTAAACCTAAACCTTAAACCCTAAGCCTTAAACCCTACACCTTAAATCCTACACCTTAAATCCTACACCTTAAATCCTAACCCTTAAATCCTACACCTTAAACCCTATACACCTTAAATCCTAACCCTAAACCTTGAACCTTAACCCCAAGGTTGAGAAATTTGGAGCCGGTAGGACTTTGGGCTCTTCATCCGGGCGGGAACTTGGAGGGAGATGAAAGAAAGCCGTCTTTTGGTTAAGAAGAGTGCAGCTCAAGAGATGGTCATATGGGCCTGAGGCTTAGAGTTTAACCTTTAAGTGAACACCATGCCACAGCCTGTTCGAAACCCGACTCGCTAGATGCGAAGGTCGGTGAATTCGGCTGAGGCCTTCGTGGTCTGGGGACGCCGGATTGTTTGTTTGCCCGACGCACTGTGTGTAGGGGGCTGGCCTTGCAATTCTCCGCACATTTCGCGAAATGAAAGCTGCGGAAGGTGCGACGCAAGGTGGGATGCAGCAATGCAAATAATGTGATCCTGTAGTCAAGCATGCAAGTACGCATGAACTCATGGATAATACTTGAAATCCCGACCAAACTCTTCCAGGATAAGCTCCGGATTAGTCAAACGAGCAATCGAGGAAAGATAACCTACGCAGACTAGGAAGGATTTTACATTCCAAACCCTGAGCCAAAGCCCACTAAACCCTGAACCTCGAAAACTTGAAGTTATACTGAAAAAGCCTTCTTCGTGCCTTGGAGGGCTGTAACTTCAGGACCCAATCAATGGACACCTGGATCCCACAAGTTCGGTTTGCAGGGGTCCATGTTTAGGCACTTGGATTTTACGATGTGGGGTAGTTGCACAGGTCAGAGGTTTTTCTCACAGGACGTGTTTTTTTGTCTGTCGCGCGGTCAAGCTCTCTTCGGCTCTGGAAGTTAAGGGCTTTGTTTTGACATAGCACGTCTTTCTCTTGTCTTACAGTTGGATGCGCTTCGAGCTTGGTGTTCAGAGTGGTTTAGGGTATAGGGTTTAGGGTGTAGGGTTTTAGGGTATAGGGTTTAGGGTTGATGATACTACCAATAACCCCACAAACTGCCTCACAAGCCCGGAAGCGCAAGGCTCGACAGCTGTCTAGGGTGTAGGGCTTGAGACCTAGCCGAAGAAGTCCTAAAAAAACTGGAACACTTTACCCTGAACATCCCTGAATCGTTCTATAGGCAGGCAGTCCAAGTCTTCATTGCCCTAATCCCTAAACCCTAAACCCAGGGTTTAGGGTTTACATAGGAGCTCCGACGGACTTTTGCATGCGACATACCAGGGGCGGCTGGACTTGTGGCAAGTGTAGAGGGCGTTTTGATCTACTACATGCACATATTATCACTGTGCTGCTACAAGCCTTCAGCCAATCAGAGGAGGTCTGAGAAGCGTTCTCTTCAGCATTACACCCCATAACACTTGATACAGTGCTTGGCAAAACACTTTATTATACTATGTACTCTTCTGGTAACTAGTGTGCATTGGGTCTAAACTCTGTTTTATCACAATACTGTAGGTAATAGGTTTTGGCAGCAGTCGCTGCAGCCATAGTTGTGATTGCAAGGGCACCAATATCACAAATGTATCCGTTACTGAAGATACAGTTTCAACACGATTCTCCAGAAGAGCCTCAGGGTCGCTGGGCTCGCTAGCGGCTGCTAGCCTGCCATGCACAAAACAGGTCGCACTCAAGGGTTCAGGATTCAGGGGTGAGCGGGGTTTGGGGCTTACTAGGTGTTCTAGGTTTGGTGCTTCAGAGATGAGGGTTTAGGGTTCAAGTTGCGTTATCAACAGAGGGTTGTGTCATGCATTGCTCGGTTTCGAAGTTGTGATACCGAGTCGGTGGCCATCTTCAGGCACTTCAGAGCGCTACTTGGGCATATCAATATTGTGGGTGCAAGGACAAGGGCTTGCCAACATCCCGAACAAGAACCCGAACGAGTTTGAGGTTCGGGGACATCGGACAGTCCAGACCACGCTCTGGAAACCGGATTTGACTACATGACTACGTAGTCCACATGCTGAGCCCTCAAAGCCGTACAAACACGATCTGCAAAGACAGCAATGCAAACGATTCCGGAGCCCTAAACCCAAGCCCAAGACCCTGCTATTGCCCTCAACCCCATACACTCGCAAAGGCCTTGTCAATCCTTCAGCTTGGCTCTCGCTGGACATCGCCGGCATCGCGTCTGCCAGGTGTGAGCTCTTGCAGGCTTCAGACTTCAATTTCGGATAAAGTCGAAGCCCAGAAAGCCAAAGCCTAGACACTCCAAACCCTACTTTCAACCAAGAAAACAAAACTCCAACCTCGAAGAGACACCTCACCTTGAACTGCCGCCGTCAAAGCTCGGCCTCTTCGTCTCGCAGCGCATCGGAGCCAGGCGGCGGTGACACGGAGGTCCGCGGATTCGGGACGCCTGCTCCATTTCGGGTGTTATAGGGTTTGGGGCTTCGGGTGTGGAGGCGGTATGTGGGTAGGTAATCAATATTGGAACTGTTGTTGAGATGTCGAGTGTCAGGTACGGGCGTGAATAGCGAGAACGGGGTTTACTGGGGGCACAAGTGCGCAAGTTCTGCTGCAAAAAGAGCTTTTACCACAACTTGGAGGACATGGTTAGACCTTGCAGCTGACAAAGGTTCAGCGTTGAAGGTCCTGTTCAAATTATACACGAAGCCCGAAACCCCCAAACCCTTGAACCCTAGCCCTAAACCCTATATTGATCTAAACACTTAAATGTTCCGAAATCGCCAATCGGATGCCCTAAAACCTAACCACCTGAAGAACATGACTAAACCTGCAAGTTTATAGTCCCACCACAAACCATGAAACCCTCCAAGCCCTAGAACCCTAAACCTGGTACTATATTGTTGTACCTTAAGGCTCTAAATCGCCAAGAAGCCGTATATCCTTGACCTTAGGGTTACCTAGACCCCCCAAAGTAGGTAAAATAATGGCCCAAAACCTGTAAAGGCTATTATTCTACATACTTTTGGGGTGCAGGTATGGAGGCCCGACACCCTGAACTGCCAAAAACCCGAAGCCGAAACCCTGAGTTATGATCCTCGAAGCCGATACCCTCAACCCTAAACTCCTATAGATCCCTTATGGAAACCTTTAAGGAACCACTTAAAGCCTTACGGAACCCTTCAAGTTAACCCAAAACCCTAAACCCCAAAACTGCGCCTTTCGATGCAAGCAGCTTTGGCTCGCCTCTGCAAGCGGCTCAGAAGAGCCGCGTCCACCTGAATGGTTTTGCGAGCTCGGGTCCAGGTTTAGGGTTTAGGGTTTGGGGTTTTATTTTTATTTTTAAGGGCTCCTTTTTGGGTCCGCACGAAGTGTACCAAAAGCCTGTTTAGGCGAGCTCTGTATGTCAAAACAAGGAGAAAGCAAAAGCCCTCAGCCGATCGTCACCTCAAAACCCTCATTGGCCACTCTCCCGCCGACGCTTGGACCCCTTGCGATCCCCATGTTCATCAAGATCTCCCTCACGAGGACCAGACTGACCCTCCATACTGAAACCCAGATGGCCACCATTGCCTTCAGGTACATCCCGATCGTGTAGTAGCGGGACTAAAGCTGGTACAGTACAGATAGTCCCGGCCCAGATGGCAGGGTTAGGTAGAGCCGAAGGGTGCTTTAGAGAGGCCTATTGCAAATCTAAATGGTGTTAGGGGGCTCATGCCATCAGTTCTTGTTGCCACCACATCTTGTATAAGGACTGCACAGCCCGAAATAAAACAGCCCTAAACCTTGCTGTTTCGATTTGGTATATCCTGACCCCACCGGGTCCCTGCGGGAAGTCTAGCGAGGAGTTCCATGGTGGAGCTGTCGGCGCCGACAGTGGGGTTACCACACCCATGACTTTCCTTTGAAGCTCCAGCCATCCCCCTGCGTCTGAAACAACCACAAGAAAGATCAAACATGTTCAAGAACAATGACTGGAATCGGAATGACAATGGTCCTAATAAGAACATTAACATCACGCATCATGATCAATGGTAAATTCAATGGTAGCTCATACTGAAATTATATTTATATTGCTGATAATAGGGTTCGAAAAGATAACAAGAAGAGTCGAGTAAGAACAGCATAGTCGTACTTGAACTACTCGTAATGAAGGCCAAACTCGGAACCCTGCACCTCAACCCCAAACCCCAGACGCCTAACCCGAATAATTAATAGCCACTGCTACAACAACAGCAAAACTATAGTCACAACAACAAGAATGAGCGTAATAAAAACTACAAAGAACACGCAATACAATCATCGTGACCTATCCAGGGGGGCCACCTTCACCTCCATCCGCTCCGGCCCGACATCGAGAGGTTCTCAAAGCGATACCGTTGCGGTAAGGGTCTTTTCAAGTTTTAGGGTTTAGGGTTGCGAGGGGCTTCTTAAACGGCTCCTCTTAAGGCTTTCTAGGGTTTCACTAGGAAGTGGTATATATTTTTGGCCCTAAGCGGCGGCTTGGGGATGTCGGAGTTAAGGGGCATAGGGTTTCTGATGCTAGGGTCTGCGGCTGCGGATTAGGTTGGGGTTGAGGTTTTTTTTTGGGGGGGGGTTTAGGGTTTAGGGTTTAGGGTTCGAGCTTAGGGTCCTGGCTTGGGAGCTGTTCATGCCTCTGTCACTGCGGCGCTCCACAGCAGATGCACCTCAGCCCTGGCCCTGACAGCTTAACACATACAGGTCGGCAACATTTCTTCAGTTATAGTATCGTACAGTGTAGTACAGTGTCGTAAAGTATAGGAAAGTAAGAATATGATGACTATAACCACCTAAACTCTTCAGTCTTGATGCGGTCATCCAACCTCTGTCCTTTTCTCCGTAAATAAGTCGAGATCCTTCCAGGCTCTGGGTTGTTTTAGGGTTTATGGGCTATGGGGCCTACGGTTTAAGGTTTAGGGGTTTAGTAGTTTAGGGTTTAGGGTTTGTGGGCTGTGGGGCTTTGGTTAGGGGTTTAGGGGTTTAGGGGTTTAGTGGTTTAGTGGTTTAGGGTTTATGGGCTGTGGGGCGGTGGGGCTTACGGTTCAAGGGTTCAGGTCTTAGGGGGCCCATGGAGTTTAGGGTGTAGGGTTTTAGGCCCTCTGAACACGGCCAGCACGGTCGACAAACCTCCGACCGCTCCAAAGTGATAACAATCATGGGGTTTGGGGTATGTTCTAGTAAAATCGCAAAAACGAGCCCTGATTAATCATTTTGCGATTGTTCAGGCTTCGATATTAACTATGGGGTTTAGGATTACAGCCATCAGAGTTCGGAAATCTTGAGACTCATGGGTTGCTTTGCTGCTGTGGATGAGCCCTCAGTCTTCGACACTTAACCCTAAACCAGTCTTACCAGTGTACTTCCATGATGGGGATCCTCTACCTTTCACCCCTCTGCCCCAAAACTTCTATGCCATCTTTAGGAATTCAAGAAGAATCCTGGGCCACCCCGTCTCCCCACCCGCCTAAACCCTTAACCCTAAACCCTAACCCCCCCCCCTCAAAAAGAAACATGAGGTTGTAGGGGATTAGACTTTGGGGATTTGGGTTCAAGGTTTGCTACATCCCACTCTAAACCCGAAGTCTCCAGACCTTCAGCTCGAATATCCGAAGAAGAGCCCGACGAGAAGTATCTGGTTTCGGGTTTTAGGGCTTTGGGGTTTAGGTTTAGGAGACCCCGGTTAAGGGTACGGTCTATGGTTGAGAGGTTTAGGGCTTAGGGGTTTAGGGCTTAGGGGTTTAGGGTTTAGGGCTTAGGGGTTTAGGGTTTAGGGTTTAGGGCTTAGGGGTTAAGGGTTTAGGGCTTAGGGGTTTAGGGTTTAGGGTTTAGGGCTTAGGGTTTAGGGTTTAGGGGACCGGTCTTCTAGCACCTAAGACTCTGCTTCAACACCTCTGATTCCCAGTAGGTACACACACACACAATTGTGGCAACGAATGCATCAAATATGTGTGGTTACGTAAAATGATGCATACCATATGTATAAATACATATATATATATACATATATATATATATACATACATATTTATGTATGCATGTAAAGTATGTACACACACACACCCGAGTTGTTACAAACTGCATGCCATGCGTGTTTTCGTTCATTCGTTGGATGGTACCCAGGCCACAGTACAGACGTACATGTATATGAGAATCTGCGCCTGCATGACGTTTTCTTCTTCTGTTTCACGAAGAGGGGGCAGCTGATCTTGGGGTTTAGGGATTAGGATTTAAGCTTTCTGTGCTTAAGGTTTAAGGTCCCAACCATGCAGGAAACAAGGCTTGTTTCCTCACGCAAGCTTCATGTGCGCTGCGGAGGGTGACTTCTTCTACTTCGACCGTTTGCCAGAGGCTACGGAAGGGAGCTAGCCAAGCACTAACAGACAGACTAACCCTGCAGAAACCATACTGAGACAACATACCGAGAAGGAATATGGCTCTTCTTCCGTCTGTGTGTGTGTGTGGGTGGCGTTGTGAGTCTGTGCCTACAATGACTATTATACGCAACTCGAAGTAGCATTCGACCGTTTATGTTTAGTGTTGATAGGCTTGAACTCGGTGCGGTTTTAGTTATGGCCATCGGATTGGCTGTCGCGCGTTGTTATGACCAAATCGGCCACACTGTTTAAACACATGCGCTGTTCTAATCCGCACAGGCAGTGTCCTGCTCAGGGCTCAAATTCTTAATACCCGAGGCCTCTGGCCTCAACAGCTCTTGGCCCAGCATAGATCGAGGCATTTATAATTACCTATATTATTTTGGGGGCCCCTTGTCACATTTTTAGTATATACCCCCAAACTTCTAATTATTCAGGTCCCTAAACAGGGTTCTCAAAGCGTTAGCTACGTGCCGGGCTTCAAGACTCAAATCCTGATCCCCTGACACGCCCCTACTATCGGGGCCTTAGCGTTTCGGATTTCGGGGCTCACTATATCTATAATTATGCTAAGGAACCCCCAGAATAGCAGAGGCCCCTACCTACACGCTGTCATCATCACCAACTTGTGCTACATGTAGGTATAGGCGGTGGCTTAGACTCTGCAGCCTTCTTTGGCAAATGGTCGAGTAGCCCTAACCCCTTTGCCTGGGACATCAAAGAGACTTCGAGGATCGCAGGCCGGATTCTCAGAGTTTAAGCTCGTAAAACTCAGCATTGAAGAGGGGTTTGGGGTTTAGGGCTTTAGGGTTTAGGGCTTCAGGGATCATGTGGGGGTTGAACTGCTTAGGGTTAGGGCTTAGAGTTTCGGGTTTATGTCGGGGTTAGAGGCTTTAGGCTTCTGGTCTTGCAAACACACCAGGGCTTAGATTCTGCCTTTGGTATCGGGTCTACAGTCGTGGCGGCCTTCGTCAATGTCGTGCTTTGATGTTCAACCCGTCAGACGCGCTCGCCGCATCTGCCCTGGCCAAGAATTCACAGCTGCAAGATGTTCGCTGTAGGCTATGCCACCTAAGCCCTGTAAACCCTAAACAGCCAGAAGCCCTGTACTACGGTCACAAAACGACACGTGCGCCTAGTCGACGTCCTCGCCCTCATCCTGCATGTTGACAGGCACCTCGTTCACACTTATTGAAGTCCCACATGCGGCTTTTCATGCACACACCCCTAAACCACCAACCCCTCACCTGAACCTCACGCCAAAAACCCTTAAACACAAAACCTCAAGAAATTCTAAAGCCCTATCTCAGCCCAACCCCAAACCCAGAAGGACACCCTGCCAAATCCGAGCACCTTCCTTGATCCAACCACGGGACGTATGCAGCTCAGTGATTCCACGGGGTTGTGGGGTTTGCGGTGTAGGGGTTTCGGATTCGTTAGGAGGGTATAGGGTTTAAAAGGTTCCGGTTTCCGGTTGGAGCCTGGAGGTGGTTCTGGCTTCCAAAGTTCAGGCTGCACTTTAAGATTGAGGCAACAATCGGATTAGACCCTGTATGGGTTAAGCGTACAGTCATTCTACTAGCATTAACCGGACATGACCTTGCAAACATGCATATGCTTCATGTCATGTAAAGCTCCATGCTCAGCCCAGGTCAACCTTCAAGATCAAGTTCTCGTAAAGTACGATGGAATAACAAAACATAGTATCCCCCATGGAAAGAGACTAGCCTTTGCTAAGGCTCTTTCACGAACTGTAAAGGCTTGCTCGGTATGCCCTGCACCCTAAACCCTTTGACTCCTAAACCCTAAGCCCTTGCACTTCCTGGGCCACCGAGCTGTCTCTGCCTCATCAGGAGGAACGCGCTTTGCGGTGGCCGGCGATCGCTTCGCCGTGGATGGCGGCGATTTCGTCGAGGCCGCGGACTTAGATGAAAAGTGGGTTTATACCAACAATATCGATTGTAGTTCTTCTCGGTGTTATCTTATAGCATCCTGTATATGGAACAGTTTAAGCCAAAACCAGAACTAGGATGGATGCTATACGTTGGATTCAGGTGTGGCTAGATTGACGTGGCTAAGGTTTCAAGGTGCGTGTAATCTGTACATGTACCAACATAGCAAATCCAGAAAGGCAACCCACAAATACACCAGTATGAATGTGTACAATGTACAATCTATAGATATGTGTGTATGTATACATAAATACGTACACATACGTTTTTGATCGTTTTTGTCATAAACAAGAACTGTACGTTTTGAACGACTTCACACAATAAACAAGTACGTGACAGAATCACGAATGCTGTATATTATATGTGTATGTATATATATATGTATGTATGTGTGTATGTATATAACTATGTAGATACGCAGCCAAAGGTCATATGTACATAATACATGCATGCTTCCAGTATTGAGTTAGTGCAGGTCGGTGCATGTAAGGCAATGGCCGTTCGCTTCTTGGCACCTTTGCCCTTCCCTGCAGAGCGACCGGGCCGGATAATCCGTTAAAGCTAAGGCAAAGAAACCCTATGCTGTTCAGGCTTTATGGCCTGGTTGGATTCTGATGCGAATTTGGGGTTTGAGGAGTTTGAGGCTTCGAACCGTTGAAACTTGGACATCCCTATCGTCTAGTAGCCATCCCATCTCACACGAGGAGCACTTTTGGCAGCAGGTAATAAATGATAAATGCATCCGTTCCATTTATCTGATGGCATCGCCGTCTTCACTTTCTGCTTCATCTTCCGTGTCTGAAGCAAAGTCGCGGGCCTGGGGCTTTGCATTACACGATGCACCGCTTGAAGGCAACGAGCTTAAGCTGGGCCAGCCAGTTCAGCACCTCGGCGGAGGAACGTGCCGCTCAGGGGCATCATCGGCTACGAAATTTTTTTGGTTTGGAGAAATACAGAGATGACATACTACCTGCGCACGCAGCGATGTCAACGTGGCATTCTATCTGAGATCTGCAGGGGTTGGGTTCCTAGTGCGCCATAGTCTCGGGGCACCGCCAACGCCACCCTCGCACAGACGTGTCATCAGGCTGCACTGAGGAGTTCAGGATTCTTTGAGCATCAGAAAACCGCAAACCGGCCCAAAGCACGAACAGAAAGGCTCGCAACAAAAGCGATCCTCATTGTCTTGCTGCACGCTGCCACCTCGAGCTCGAACACGACGAACAGCGGGAAGGGGGTTGCTTCCTTCGGCGGTCGCCGCTCCCATATGCCCGCCGACAGCCAGGAGCACACAATGGGTCCCCGAAGAATAAGTTTGAAACTGTCAAGTCCAAGTTTGAAGACCATGAAGCACAAAGCATGCATTTACACCTCGGGCACCAGCTACCCTGCCTGAACTCCGATCAATGTGAGCACCCTGTGCAAGTGCGTCTAGGAACCCCACCACATCCCGGCAAGAACGCAATCCAGCAATTACATCGGTACCTCTGCAGACTTCCAGCCAACGTCGCCATCCACACAGGTGCCCCCCAAGGGCACCTGGGGCTCAGCCAGAAAACAAGAAAATCATCCGCTCGGTCTCCAAACCTGCCACAGCCTGCAGCACTTGGCTGTGTTCTGCCACGCACTTGGCAGCAGATGCCAAGGCGGACGCCAGCTCTGTCCGCTGATGATCTTCGGCAGCACGAAGACGCAGCGACACACCACCACCCTGGATTGGTGCTAAAACTTTAGCACGCGCAGCCATCGGAGGCCCAGCGCTGGTGGACGTCAGCTCCTCGCAGACTGTTGGCGGCGCACGGATTCAAAGAGAAGCGTAAGGCAGAGTCGCCGAGCCCAGTGTCCTTGGAGCTGCCACGACCACCGGAGCCATCTGATAATGCGAGCTTCGAACCACAGGGCGGGGTCGCACAGCGTTTCCAACTTCTAATGTCTCTGAAATCTGAAAACGACTACGGCTCAGCGACAGAGGCATCAAGCAACAGAAAGGAGATGGAGAACAAGCCGGCAACGGCACGACCGCAGAGAAACACTGGGACAGCGGGAAAAAAACTTGCACTGCAGCATTCGGCTGCAGTCACTCTTTGCTCCAACTGGCATGGCATACATAGACTCTAGGGATTGCTTGACGCAGGACGCGACAGGTTCCTCAACATGTAAGTTCATGACGCTCCAAAAGCCGAAACACGAACTCCTAAGTCCTGTCTTTCCTCAACATGAAACCGCATGCACACCTGTAACCCAAAGCCTGAGAGGTTCAAAGGTCTATGGCAGACTCTTCCTTCATCCTTGAACCTCCCCCTGTAAGCCCCAGAAGAATTCGAACGACAAGCACTAATCTAACCTCTTGTCGTTGTTTCGCGCACAAGGGTTTAGGGTCTACGAGTGTAGCCGAAAGGGTGTTGGGGTTGCGGAGTTCCGGCTTTAGGGTATATGTTCATGGCTTGCGAAGTTCAGAAATAGTGCAGGCACAGAGTCAACTCGAGAACCACGGACAACTTCCCCTTTACCGGAGGTTCACGAAGTTTGCAGTAGTGTGACAAACAGGATATTCCGTTTCAACATGGTCAAATCTGCAAGCTCTGGAATCAAGTGGTGCCAGAACGAGCCTTTCGCAGCATTGACTTCTGCAATGGCTTTTTTGGTGGCCTCATGGGACAGACTCAAGCTGAAGCCGCAAACTACTTACGCCATAATATAGGTGCCTTAATAAAATTAGAATAGGGTTTTGCGGCCCATTATACTATAATTATAATGGTAATTATTGAGGCCCCTATATCAACGTTTTAGGGTCCCTTATAGTATGCCATAAACCACAAAAGCCCAAAGTTCTGGCCCTGAACCCCAGGCATCCCAAGTCTGGAAGGCTAGACCATGCACCTCAACCCTAAGCCCTTGTAGATACTTTACTACCCTTAATCCTTAGTTAGAAGCATTAGCAAACCTTTACGCCAGATCTGATGAAACAGATCCGTGTAGCAGCCCTTATAGAAATCCTTCATCGCAACTCTTATTTTCTTTCCTTACATCAAAAAGGCATGTATAGTATTCTGATGTCTGCTCTGCAGAAATTCCCTGTAGAATCCCTTGTACGACGAAGCCCCCCGGTGACGCCTGGAGGAAAATCACACCGGGTCTCAGAATTGGGTTTGGCGACATCTTATAAAATAATTACATTGGGGAACCCTGACCCTGATGAACCATTGCACAATCCTATAAAACCTTCTTTAAATGAAATCATTATATGGGTGGTTGTCAAAATTATGGTCCCTTTTTGGGTACCTTAAATAATAGGTGCCGTATTATAATAGGGACCGGAAGGCCCATATATGCTACTACCATCCCTAGTGTGGTTATGGACTCGAATTCCATCGCCGTAGTACAGAGAACCCAAGCCCTGAGCCCTCACCCTGAAACCATTAAAACCTCAACTCTAAACCCAAAATCTTAAAACCTCAACTCTAAACCCCAAAATCTTAAAACCTCATCCCTAACACTCCTGGATTGTCTCTGACGAGAGAGTGGCACCAGGCCTGAACATTCAGAGCGGGGTTTCAGGGCATCTTACACCATATGGGTGGTTGTCAAATTAGGGTCCCTTTTTTGAGTACCCTAAATACTAGGTGCTGCATTATAATAGGGACCCCAAAAAGGGACCACAATTTTGACAACCACCCATATGTAGTTATACTGGTAAACCCCGAACCCTGATGAACCCTTCTAAAAACCTTACAGAGCCTTCCTTAAACCTCACGGACTATCTTAGAAGCGAGGGGCACCCGGCCTGAATATTCAGAACAGGGGTTTTGGCATATCTTATACCATGGTTAAATATATTTGCACCATCTTAGACCGGAAGTTATACCATACCCTGCGCCCTAAACCCTGAACCCCCAAACCCTAAACAAACTCTAAAACCTAAACAACCCTAAAACCTAAATCCCTAATCCCTGCGGGAAAGAAACGCCTCCCCGGGCCTGAATGGCCTCTTTTTTCTTCTGCTCCGAGGCCTTCAGAAGAGCCGAGGCCTTCTCCTTCCTCGGGGCTTGGGGGAGCTTTCGTGGTTTGGATTTAGGGTTTAGGGGTTTAGGCGCTCTTCTTCAACAACCGGGCCCCAAAAAGTTCAAACTTTCTGAGATAGAGCTAATATATAAGGGAAAAAAGTTTAAAGTTCCCTCGTTCGCTATCTAAGTAGGGGTTTAGGAGTTTAGGGTATAGGGTTTAGGGTAATGGCTTTGAAGCGCGGGAGCTGTGAGTCTCGGTCCTGAGTGGCCTCTTTAGAATAAGGGTACCCTTTTGTCCTGCTACCAGGACCCTCCTTGTACCCTCAGACAGGGGTATATGGTCCCAAATAACGGGCATTTAGGGTCCAACAGAGGGTAGATGGACGGTCTAGGTATTCGCTGTTAATAACGGGACCCTATACATAAAGAAAATAAGAAGCGCAAAAGGGTACTATTGGCCTGTTTGATAGGGCTGTGTCGGGCTTCTTGAAGTTATAGTTAGGAGATTGATATGAGCTCTTGAGTGCTGTTGTGAGGATTCCCAACTTTTGGAGTTTGATAGGATTTCATAGGCTCTTGTGATCCATGAAGGGGCCACTCTAAGGATTCTATAAGGCATAGTTTGAGGATTACTTGTTGGCGTTCTAAAGGGGTTATCATAAGTGGCTCTTTAAGGGATACTATGCAAGACGCTATAAGCAGGTTTTACGGGATCTAGGCTTCAGGTCAGCGCAGAAATTCTCAGGCGACCCTTCCAAGCTCTGTGCTCTTTCTGAATTTCCTTGACCCGCGACGTGGTCTTCTGCATGACCTGCAAAGCGAACTCTAAACTCGTCTTTCGGCTCTTGGCTCCAGGGTTTCAGGTTTTTTTCAAGGGTCCAAGTACCTGATAATCATATACTCTCTAAAATGCTAACCTACATAACTACTATCCTAAAACCGAGTACCTAATTATTGGGTCCTTTGGACCCTTGGGGTTTGGGCCGTAGTTATCGAGGTGAGAATCCGGACGAGTGGCGTGAATATTGGTTATATACAAAGGAAAGACAAAATTCCAAACTGCACAGGCACCTACGGCACTAGCAACGTCCGGGAAGGCAGATCAACGAACATGGGTCAGAAAGAAAGCAGCTCCGATTCCGACTGCCTTAAAGCGCACAAAATATTTGACTCTTTCCCTACAAACCTTGATCATGGAAACCCTGCATCTCGAAACCCTTACACGCTTAACCAGAAACCGTTGAACACCCAACGCCTCATGCTCTGAAAGCTCTTACCCAGAGGGTCCATATATACTATCATTATGGAACCAAGTCCCAAAAGACCATCCCAATGATGGTCTTGGGGACCCAATTCTTATTGGCCTTCCGCACCTGGTCTATCCTTTTGGGACTCCGGGGCCTCAGGGATTTATGAGTACTTACAAGACTGCCAAACCACCCTTCAAACCCCAACCCTCCAACTTCCTAAAACCCTAAAGCCCCAAAACTCTAAACCCCCAAACCCTGAAGCCCTGAACCCTGAGATTATCATCCTAAACTCTAGACCCCTCAACCCCAAACAACGACAAAGAGAGCCTCCACCATCTTGATCATGCTCTCGACCTGTGTTTTTTTGATTTTGCTTGGGCATATGGACCCTTAAACCCTAAACTCTTAAGCCCAATAGAACCCATATATAGAAACCTTCTAGTGCACCTCAACGAAACCCATCGGAACCCTATATGCTTTCAGCCCGGAGGTTTCGGCGCCTTCTGGGATTTGTTGTTCAGGGCTTTACGTGGGGTAGGGCTCTCTCTTCAGGCTTCTATAAGGTTTAGGGTTTAGGGTTTAGGGCGCACTGGGCACAGGGGCCTAGGTAAACTGGCATAGGGTTTCTGGAATCTTATGGGGCTTTGTAATGTATTCTAGGGACGTAAGTAGAATAGGGCTTTGGTGCCTGTTACAGTGTATGCGTATCATGGGACCATGAAGGAAAACGTTATACTAGTCATGCGACGCGTAAACTACCGGGAATGGCCCAGGACTTTAACAGGGGAGGCGAAAGGCTGGAATGGGGTGTTCTTGATGGAAACCCTTTCATTATCTGTCTACGATGTGTCCTGGATGTATGACTTTGATGATCTACAATACCTTTTATTGTCTCTCGTTCTCTCTCTCTGTACCCTAAACCCTAAACCTATACACGCCTAACGCAAGCCCTACACCAGAAGTGGCAAGCTGGCCTCCTGCTGATGCCTACGCTTCTCGTCGATAAGAGCGCTCGCCTGCCAGCAGAGAGCAATGCTGAAACGCGAATACTCCCAAAGGGTCCAAGTATCATTATTGTAAAAACTTAGACCCCCAAAAGACCCTATAAGTATATACCATAATGATACTTGGACCCTTTGGGACTCATACCTCCATATTTTGAGCCTATGAACCAAAACCCCAGATCCTGGACCCGAAACCCTAAGCTCCCACCAACGGAGGAATCCGCACATCTGAGGAATCTAAAGCCCTAAACCCTGAACCCTAAACCCTAACCCGGAAGAGGGGGCACAGCAAACATCATGGGAGGGGCCTTGAGCTTCTCAGCACGGACACTGGAGAGCCTTGGGCTACGATTTTTGGGTTTGGGGGTGAGGGCGGTAGAGACGAAATGAGCCCAGAATGGGTTTAAGGTTCATATACCAAACCATATAGGAGTTCATAGATACTATGCACCCCTATATGGTACAGTGCCCCTGCTGTTTAAGGGGCATTTGGTCCTTACGGGGTTGTGGGGTGTAGGCTTAGGGGAGCTTAGGGCTTAGGGCCAAAAGCCCCTAAACCCGACTGCAGCGGCAATCATAGTGTATTGTGGTTTGGGGTTTAGTGTTGAGGGGTTTAGGGTTCAGGGTATCGTAGAAATCATAGCACCAATTCTGCAAAACAGAAGTCGTGATACTACTCACTCCAGACCGCATTCGGGGTGGAGATCGGTTGGAGTCAGTTGACATCCTGTATGGGAATAGGGTGCTCAATTAGAGTTTATAAAGGGCCCAGGGTATAGGATTTAGGACGTCGTGAGTAGGATTTGGCTTCCGTGTTTGGGCAACACGTGCATGGAGCATGGAGCGCATCGCGGGCTCGAACTTGAGCTTTTGCGAGGCGGACTTAGCTTGCTACGAATGTTTTCTGGCTCAGCAGTGGAGGAGGTGAAGACGTGAGATGAATTAATTCGGCCTCCGTCCAGAGCTTACTATTGCCAATCATACTATAACTACTATTTTACAACCAAACCTTCTACGTAGCATAATTGCCATTCTGACTCATGACTCACTCCATTTTCACTGGCTCTTGCTATTAAACTGCTATTACACTGCTATTACACTCCGCCGGCCCGTTCCTGATCTACTGTCACAGCTGCAGTTGCCATTAGCAACAGCTTGTATGTGCTTTGTGAAAAGCAAGTCCCGGATCTGGATGGGCGGAACCGTCCAGGACCCGAGAGAAAGGAATCGAGACAGCGCTTGTCGGACAGTGGGTCGGGCTGGTTTGAGCTAGCCGCTAGCCTCACTGGCCTGATCTGAGTACACGTCATACACGTCACACAGCATAATCCTCAAGCCTAACTGTCCCAGAAGCATACACAACTCAAGCCTGAGTTTCCAGACCCCAAGGCAAACATTGGGGCTGTAATGATTAGAATGCGGTGATGGGTTTATGTTCCTTTAAGCATGAACTTTCATAGAAAAAGAGGCGGAAGACAGTACAGGCCCTTCTTGGCGCCGTGCTGCTGTACTGCCTCCTCTTCCTGCGAGACGTTCTTGGTAGCACACGCATGCAACTACGTGTTTGGTGCATCTGGCCTTTCTTAAAGACCTGTACATTCGACGCATCGCTCTACCACAAGGTCCTGAATAATTACCGATACCATTTGGGGGTGTCCTTCTTATAAATATAATAGATTATACTCCAAAACCCTATTCTACTTATTAAGGCCCTATATCATGCTCCCCCCCAACTGCCGAGCTAGTTGCTTGGCTGGCTTGGCTCTGTCATTTGCCCCGGCAGACAAAGTCTATTTGCCGGCATCTAGGAAGTGATTGACAGGGGGGACCGGGCTCTGGAGGCTTATATAGTTGTTAGTTGGTTGCCTCTGAACTTACTTTTTGCCAGTGTGGCTGCAGCTTCCAGGAGGCTTGGCTGGCTGAGTCGTGAGACGGTTTAGGGCTTTAGCTCTTTATGCTTTAGGGTTCCAGCTTGTCCTGATCTTTGAAGAGTTCCGCCGGTCACGAATATTCAGACCCAGAGGCAGAAGGTACACGACTTGGCCAGGGCGGCCACGGCTCCAATCATTCAAGACACCCAAGAAACCTGCGCCCAGAAGCCGTAGAGAGCTAGCTAAACCCCCAAATGTAAGGTAAAATACTGGCCCAGCACCTATAGAGGGCTATTGTTCTACACACTTTTGGGGTCCAGGTAACAATTCACCTTCCCAGGACCTATGAAGTGCCACACTGTGGAGCTATCGTACCCCCGCCTGCTGGGTGAGGTCTTTGATGTCGTCCGCTGCCTCCGATTGTAGATTCTGCTCATTCCTAAGAGCCCATTCATCCTACATTGGCCCTCAGGTACCCCATGTAGCAACCGATTTGAATCCAAAGCATATAACATACTACATAGGTATAGGCATGCAAGCCTTGTCATTAGCCCTTTCTCTGTGTGATCTCTGTCTCTTTCTCACGTGCTCTTCTTCGGTTCTTGAGTGGGAAACCTGTTTTGGCTTCAGGGCCTCGGGATTAGAATTCACTACCCAGGCGAAGCTGAGCCAAGTCCGCGCCTGCTGCACTTCTTTCCTTGCAGCGGCTGCCTCCCAGCATCGGCCAGGTTCGACGGGCTGGGGATTGGGCCTGGGGTTCTATGAAACTTTAGTACCACCGGCATCAGAACAGCGCCACTACCAGTCACCGAGGCAACACAACCACGCCAAGGCCACCACCACCAGCGGCAGCTATCGAATCAGCAACAACAACAGCAAGAGGAGCCCATCATCACCACCACCACCACCACCACCACCAACACCGGCAAAAACAGCAGCAGAAGCAGCGGCAGCAGCGGCGGCGGCGGCGACGACCCGCACAGCCCATCGAATCAGCGGCTACAGCGGCCGCCGACGTTGCGATGCGGCCACAGTGATGATGTGGACGACGAATACGACATGGTGACGAAGATGATGACGGCAGTGGTGACGGCTTGAACAGTGGTGAGATTGCCACCATGGCGAGAAAGCGACATGACGAGGCAACCACGAAGATAAACTTAAACAACCTGTTACAGTAACCCTTTTTGCAAAGCCTTGTAGCCCCAACCCTGATCCCTAAACCCTAATCCCTAAACCCGAATCCCTAATCCCTAAACCGTAAACCCTAATCCCAAATCCCTATAATCCCTAAACCCGAATCCCTAAACCCTAAGCCCGAATCCCTCATGGCGGAGCATGCTATCGAAATCCTTTGTCCGCCTGGTTCTCCTGGGCTTCCTCAAGAGCGGCGGCCTGGGAGTCGGCACTGCTCAGTGCCAGTCTCTATGCGGCATAACCCCAAGGGTCCAAAGGACCCAATAATTAGGTACTCGGTTTTAGGATAGTAGTTGTGTAGGTTAGGATTTTGGAGAGTATACGGGAGCTTCCGAAAATTAGGGGTACCTTAATTTGGGGTCCTTAGAATAAGGATCCTACGATTTAGGGTACTATATTAGGATCCCCTTATTTTCGGAAACCCCATGCAGCATAACGGATTCTCACCTCGATAACTACAGCCCAAACCCCAAGGGTCCAAAGGACCCAATAATTAGGTACTCGGTTTTAGGATAGTAGGTTGTGTAGTTTAGGATTTTGGAGAGTATGTGATTATTAGGTACTTGGACCCTTGGGGTAACTATAACCCCAAGCGTCCGAGGTTCCTTTGAGGGTTCCTTTAAGAGTTTAGGGTTTAGGGTTCCTTTCAGGGGTCCTAATTATAAGTACCTACATAGTAGAATGTACGGTAGAATGTAGGGTTTCCACATTGGGAATTACTATCAGTTACTATCCAGGTTTGGGGAAGTATCCCCCATAACACTACCCAGGAGCCTTTAGGTAAACAGTACCTGCATCACCAACCCAGAATACGTAGCTTGAGACACTATGAATGTAGGTCTGGAGCCAGCAAGTGAACCATGCATTCATTGATGACACTCCTCGTAAGAAATCATGCGCCTAGAAAGGTGCGTCGTTTTGTGTTTCGGGTACTAGAGTTTGGGTGTAGATCTGGGAATGCTTAACAACAGCCCCTGTATGGCGAACAACGCTTCCCCAAAACCTTAACTCATGATCCCTAAACCCTAAAACTTCTAAACCCTAAAACCCTAAACCGTAAACCTGCCTCAGCTACAGCGGAGTCGATCTCTCTGAGCTTGTGCTTGTACTCCTCCATGACCTACCATCCACTCAGGGTTTGGGGGGAGCTTGGAGTTTTAGGCTTAGGGGTTTAAGGTTTAGGGAGGTCTAGGGTTTCGGGTTCCACGAGACCTCAGAGGCAATTGATACTTCTGATGCCTAAATATACATGCCCCAACTGTAATACATCCCTACACCCCAAATCGTAAGCCTTACTTGTCCAGAATCCTTGCCTTGGATGATAGTACTGGAAACAGGATAAAGGTTATGTACCTGCTCTACTAGGAAGCGGTGTCGGCGTGCAAGGACCCCGGGCTTGGGAAGACTAAGTCTGAAAGGGAATCATATGTAAAGGCTGATAGGTTACTTGATTGGAGCCCAAAGGTCTGGGTCTAGGCCAGTGTTGGCTTTGGGTTTATAGAGGTTTAGAGGCTTTGGATAAACAGGGTATGGGGTTTGGGTTGATATCTAGGGGCTTAGGCCCTGGATGGAGGGAGTATGGGCGCTGGGTGCATGGGGTTTGGGACGGTTTGGGGTTTATGGCCGTTGGGTGTCAGCTCCGGGGGGTTAGGGTTCCTTCCTGTGTTCGGGGACACCGACGCTCAAAATCTTTCACCGATGTGCTATTCGCTCGGCGAGACCGTAGTGGAGGTCCGCTAGTTACCAGAAGATGGTAGGCAAAGAGAGATGAACCGGATGGACAATACTTCTTATATGGCGTTTCCGATGTCGGAACCTGAATCCCACGCTGCCGCCATGAAAGACGGAGAACTGCGAGCAGAGCTTTCTTTCGGCAGAGCCCACATCACGTAGCGTCCGCGTGCTTTGGCAGTGGGCTGTCCTCACAAGAAGCCTACTTCAGACTAGGGCACTACGTGTCGGGTGTATAGGGTTTAGACAATATTTCGAATCATTGCTTGAGCCGCTCGGTGTATCTCCCACCCCACTGGCTTATGCTGCGTCCAAAACACAGTTCTGCACAGCTTCGTGCACTGAGTCTTCAATTGATCATGCTTTCCAACTTTAACCGTAACCCACTTTGACTCTTGCTGCAATCCCCAAGAGGCACGCCTGCACAACCCCTTCCAACCAGCTTAGCAACCAAGTCCTTGCCTTCTTTCGCTAGGACTCAGTACATGTGTAAAGCTCAAGAGGCTGCATTTCCTCAGGTGAATCCCGCCCTCGTGATCTCATGGTGCAGGTGCTACATTGAGGAATAAGTCACCAAAGGGGTATGTTGCTGCTGAGCTCATTGGCTAGACCAACACCCTACAGAGTCTAGCTTTCCGGCATGCCTGACCTTGTCCACAATCCGTTGAAACACTCCGGAATTCCTACAATGTCCGCGACCGCCTAGGCATGCAACTGCCCACCCACGGTCGCGAGACCTCCAACACCTCAGGGACCTCAACCAGTGGATCGGCTTAAGGGGGGTCCACTGCAACTGGAGCCACATTGTTCACTGTCAACACAAAAGTATTCTCAGCTATATCGGGGTTGCATGCACCCTAAAAAGGGCTTCAGGTTCATAGACCATCCCGGGATTCATAGTATAAGGGTATAGGGCCCCTACTTTTTAAACAAAAGCCGTCCTCGTCTGCAAGGCCGGGAGGCAGCACCAACACCTAAGTCCCAACCGACAAGATCTCTCTCCACCAAGCACTTAAAGGACTCGGAAAACGAAGGAGCGAAAAACAACACGGAATTTGGTTCTTCAGAGTTGGCCTCGGAAACAGGCCCGTTTACACGGAAAAAGACATCTTCACTGCAAGAACCACCTCAAGCCCCAGCCGAGCGGGTTTGCGGTGGGCATGACATGGCATGACATGGAGCTAAAAACCGTTGGGCAAGGAACCTTCTATAGATCCTATGACTATGACTGTTCCGAGACAAGAAACCTCGGAGACTATGGTATTTCAAGTTGGCAATGCGTCGTGGAGTGGGAGGGGCGGAGTAAAGTAGGGGCGTTGGTAATTGGATCAGGGTTTTGGGGCTCCGTAGAATAACTATAGTATAATATGTTTGAAACCCTATTCTGATTATTAATGCCCCTATAGCAGATATAGCAGAGGGTCTGCTTGAACAACTTCGGTCTGCAGTCGGACACTGACAGGCATTCCCAACGTGGATTCCATATATTGGAGTACATCATATCGTACTAGAGTAGACTCTATGGTACGTAGAAACTCAGACTGCGAGGGCATCGACTTATGCCATCTGCGGCCCCTTCTGCACGCTCGTAAACTTCACGGTGGGGTCATCTCCCACGATGCCCCCACGATCACCCCAAAGCTCATCCCTTAGGCCGAGTTGACTGAGCCGCGAACCATGGCTGCAACATCGTCACCTGCCCCGCCAGCGCGTCGAATCCTCGGGTGTTCAATTTGTACTTCGTGAGAAGGTGGAGCTCTGTAATTACTGTTCGTGGTCTACCCGTCTGTAAGGCGGCTTGTCTGATGTTTGCTGTCCTTCGAAGGTTCGGCTGCGCATCCTTATTCCGACAATTCGTGAACATCCCCCCAATACACATAAACAACAAGCTGCATGTGCATGTATGTATGTGTACACACACATATATATATATATATATATATATATATACACATGCACGTACATGTGCAAGTAAATCTAAGTATACGTATGTGTACCATGTATATGTAATTATATGTACGTATATGTAGTGTATGCGTATCTGCTCATGTACATGTACATGTCTGTGTGTGTGTGCGTGACAGTACGATGCATCACGAGTACACAACACAGTAAAATGCAATACGATACGATACGCTACTAGTACGACACGAAACAACATGTTACATAACATCACATTGCGATACATTACATTACTGTGAATCCGTCCATGCATCCATGCATGCGACATGTACTGCGCACATGTTTGTTGTTTCGGGTCCTACGAATTTAAGGTCCTGCCTCAGAGTATAATACGTTACATCGAAGGTGGAAGGCATTCATTAGCAAGTTCCCGCTCTATTTTAAGTCATGTTCTGAAATATAGGATCCGCTAACCGAGCTCATATTGGATCTCTTTACGGAGCCAGTCAAGGCAACCCTAAAGAGCCCTCAAGGTTTCTCCGAGACACCACTCGGATGCAGGACATCTGCCTGTGCCGCTGAAGCTGGCGGTAGGAAGCTGTGGGTATTCTGGGGGCCCCTAAATCTCTATCCTAAACCCTAAACCCTAAACCTCTATCCTACACCCCCAAACCCCTAAAGCCCTAAACCATTCTAGGGGCCCTATGTTTTCGAATAAGGTTTCGGAAACCCCAAACCCTGATCCTAAATCCCAAAACCCGAATCCTAAACCCAAAACCCTAATCTTAAACCCCTAAAACCCTAATCCCTAAACCCAAAACCAGCCTAAGGAATACGAGTACGACTTAATTTAATCCGGAAGGCTATATGAAACTCTGAACCAGCCTAAGGAATACTAGGACCACTTATTCGGAAGGCTAATATAGAGGCCTTAACAATTACCTATACTATTGAGGGTTCCTGATTATAACTATAGTATAATGGGCCCCGACACGCTAGTCCAATTATTAAGGCCCCAATATTATAGAACCCTACTATAGATCCTTCAAGGAGCCTCTTCAAGGAAACCTATTCTAATTATTAAGGCCCCTACATTCAATCCCTATAATAGCCCTTATAGTAACCCTCATAAACCCTTTTAAGGAACCCTAAGGAACCCTATTCTAATTATTCAGGCCTCTAGATCATAGAACCCTACTATAGATCCCTTATAAAGGGGTCGATCCCTTTAAAGGAACCCGATTCTAATTATGAAGGCACCTATATATATATACATATTATATCATTCAGTCAGCTCTGGAGGCTGGTGGACTTCCCGAGGATCAGGTCAACCAAGAATTTCTCAAAGCAGAAGAGATACCTAAGCCCTAGATAGCCTACCTTTTTAATGACTTTTTTTTAGAAGTCATCCCTAAACCCTAAACCCTAAACCGTAAAAAGGTAGGTTCTTTGTGGTCCAGATAGGACTCAGGGTTTGGATGTTTAGGGATAAGTTTTTTTAGCTCCTTTTTAATGCCTGTCATCCAGTGTCTGACACACACTAAGGCCGTAAACAGGGGTTTTAGGGTTTAGGGATAAGGGGTGTTGTAGGGTTTAGGGGCTAAGGGTTTACGGATGAACCTTACATGTCACATCGGGACCATTAACTCTTGCTGAGCACTCTTCCCAGAACCTCCCAAAATGGGCCGTGCTGGGACACAGGTTGGGGGCGGGTTCAGGGCCGTCAGGCGTCAAGACCAAGTCACATCGGAAGATACACTCGTGCCAAGAGCAAACAGGCAGTTTAAAGCTTCAAGAATGCCGTTCTCGACTACCATGCACTAACCCTGAACCCTATCATGCTCGGGACGAAGATGCACGCGATGGCACCTTCTCTGAAGGCTTCGACTGCCCACTGCACGGGAAGACGTGGGCCCTCTCGGCCGGATGAGCATGGTGATGGAGCGGAGGTGGGGTGCTCGAGGCTTTGAGTTTAGGCAGCGTGGTTAGGTTCAGGGTGGTTCTAGGAGATCGTCTGCCCGTAAGCTGCGGTTTAGGGTTCAGGATGTTGTTGCTTCGGTTTAAGGTGCCTAAGCCTGTCTGATGTCGGTCAACTTACGGATCCCGTGCTTCGACCATTCTGCAGGATCCCTCAGTTCATATTCTGGCACATGCTACATGTGGACAGGGGAGCAAATGGTAGCCATGCCAGAATTGTTGTCTCCCCGAATTGGGAGTTTCCGAAAATAGGGGACCCTAATATAGTACCCTAAATAGTAGGATCCTTATTATAAGGACCCCCAAATAAGGTCCCCCTATTTTTGGAAACTCCCAATTAGAACCTCGCAATCAATCAACGAGATCCAGCCGGAATCTCGTTTGACCAGGCTGTACAGGTATACGGGAGTTTCCAAAATAGGGGTACCTCATTTTGGGGTCCTTATAATGAATAGGGATCCTACTATTTCGGGTACTATATAAGGGTCCCCTATTTTCGGAAACTCCCATACATGACCCACCATACAGGTCCATCTGGCATATGCATGCGGCAAATGTATGTATTGTGTAAATGTAAATCTCTTTATGTGCTGTGTATGTTTGCATGCATGCATCGCTGGTAAATACGTGTGTATGTATGTATGTATGTATAGATGTGTGTATGAACATATATATATATATACACATACAGATGCGTATGCATACATGTAGGTGAGAGAGAGAGAGAGTGCTAGCTTGAGCATGCAGGTGTATACAGAAATGCTCGTCCGACAAGTTAACTGCAACAATGTGTAATTCATGCTGACAAACTCCTACACTCTCACCGTCGTCTTCCTCACCGGGTCGGTGACACTAGTGGCAAAAGACAAAAAGGAATCTAAAATCCTGCATCTCCAGCATGATAGATGCAACGAACTCATGATCCCTCAACCCTAACCAAAACCCTAAGCTCAACCCAAATCCTAGGCAAAACGGACCCCTGCAGGCTCCTGGCCTGTGACCAGAGATTCGATGTGCCGAGCAGCACGTAACTCCGCCCCTCGGGCGGGTGCCTTGGCTGAACGAGTTTCGGTCATCTCAGAATTTACCGGATTCAGGGCCTGTGTGGGAGTTTCCGAAAATGGGGGACCCCAATATAGTGCCCTAAATAAAAGGATCCTTATCTTAAGGACCCAACAATAAGGTACCCCTAATTTTCGGAAACTCCCGTGCGTGCTTGTAGTAGTTCGGGAATTTAGGGTTTAGGGTTCTTCTAGGTTCTGGACCTCCTTGTGGTGTTACAGTGTGGAAGAGTATAGGAAATACTGCTCTTGTGGAGGGTTTCGGGAGCGTTGGGGTTTCGGGACAGGTTCAAGGGTTCAGGGTTTATGGTCTAAGTTTGAGCGCATAGGGGCTTCGTGTGATTTCGGGTTGGCCTAGTGGCCTGTGGTCATATGAAAGTCTCTCAGATTGCGGGGTGCGATCTTTCTTGGGCCGATAGTTGACTGGTGTCTGGCGTAAATGTATCAGATCTGACACAGATGTGCGAATTCTGGCATACCGCAGCTTTTCGAGCTTCAGAATTCCAAACTGCCGTCTCCAAGTAGGTACCGCTTTTGGGGTCTCTTCAACATAAGCCGAAACATAAAGACACTGCAGGAAACACAAGCTAAGTCCCTAACCCTAACCCCCGAAGCCTTGAACCCTAAGCTGCCCCAAACTCCTACAGCCTAATCAATAAACCCTAGCCCCTGAACACTAACCCCAACACCGAGCCATTCAACTCACCGACCTCAGTAGTCTCGTTTAAGAAGAGCCCTCTTATGTACACCTGGCCGAAACATGGGTACTGCCCCCCTTACAGTACCAATGTTGCAGAAGGGTACTATGAACGGCCTTATATATACCTATCCTCGAAAAACTACCCAACAGTTACTGAGCCGGGGCCAGTATCGAAGTCGAAGCTGATACCACTAGTACAGGTGCCTACAAATTGCCAATACTATTTTGGGGGTTCCTTATTGTGGCTATAGTATAATATACCCCAAAACCCTATTGTAATTATTGACGCCTATATACCGACCAGCAAACTGCTGTGCAGCCAGAGGCGGGGCTCGAACAACATCGGGAAGGCCGATGACACCTGGTAGTCGTGTCAGGCTTTCGGGGCGTTTGGGGCTATACCTGGGGATCCCCAAACTAGGGTTTAGGGTTTAGGGTTGTTTCAAGGGGCATTCAAATTCGACGCGGTGTATGCAACACTCCGCTAGCCAGGCCACGTAGTTCGAGGCTCCGGGCGATCCACTAAGAAAGGTCCTGTAGCTCAGAACTTTTGACCTCCCGATGTATGGAGTGTGGGGCAGTACTGTAGTTTGGGGTTTATATAGAGTTTCGCGTCTAAATTCTAGGCCCAGACATTGTGTTAACCCTAGGGCTCCAAGTAGACAAATAGCACCTACTTTGGGGTCTAAAGTCTATAAATAGTACCTACTTTGGGCTATTTGGAGCCCCAGGGTAAGGAGGGCCTGAAGCACTCTGTTCCCTGAGAGCAGCCTGGATGTGAAGCTTTGTGCGCCCTGCCACCGAGGAATCGGAGCACGTAGGGCACGGCTCTGGCTCCTGATGGTGGGGTCATGGGGGTTTAGGGGTTTAGGGGTTTATAGGGGTTTACAGGGGTTTATGGGTAAATGGTTTACTGCAAGATAATCAATGTCAAGCCTTGATCAGCCTTGTCGGCAGTCAAGAAGCAAAAGCTCGAGACTCTTGCGACAAATCCTAAACCCTGAACCCTAAGCCTCCGTGATGGGCAGCAGGAGCCTCAAAAAAAAAAACTGAAGAAAATCCCCGAAGAATCCGGTTTGCTCCTGCATCCTTTGCCTGCGCACGCTCGGCGTCGTTGCTGGCGTTATGGGGCACGGACACCTGAAAAGTGGCTCTCTTTCATCATTGATGGGCACTTTGTTACGGCATTGCAGTGACGATGAGTTGTCAGGAGGATNGCGCACGCTCGGCGTCGTTGCTGGCGTTATGGGGCACGGACACCTGAAAAGTGGCTCTCTTTCATCATTGATGGGCACTTTGTTACGGCATTGCAGTGACGATGAGTTGTCAGGAGGATGAGCCACCATGAGTCCGTTTTTTCAGAACTACCCTAGACAGGTCCTGTGACAAAGACGTAACCACGATATCAACACTACAATACCAGCTGTCGATGAAACACCCCCTCAAGGGCGAGCATTCACGCAACTTTACCCTGTAGGGGTTTAGCATTTGGACCGAACTTTCGCCGAGTTTTGCGAATTGTCAACTCAAGCCCAGCCAACATGTCAAAGCTAGCACCGCGCGAAACACCGATGCAGTCTCAACGGAAAGCTCGTCCGACATCTCAGGTCTATCAACGAAACACAGTCTTGAACAGTCTGGACAGCCTCCAACCCTCAACCCTGAGTCGTAAAAACTCGAGCTGAACCTTCTCGAGCGGCACTTTCTTCAACTAGGCGATCCTATTTCATGCGTTTCTCTGAGGTCTTGTTATTCAGGATTTGGCATAATTTCCTCAATTCTCTATAATGGTGCAATCAAACGGCCCGGTGCTTTGCTTGTCTTAACTGACTAAAGAATAACAAGGAGCTGGATTTTGCTTTGAAAAAGTTTTTTGATGGGCTTCAGGCGCGATTTTCAAAAAGCTTGCAGCCTTTTTCGGATGCTTTGAAAGGGGTTTAGAGTTGAGGCTCGGGTTCTGACTGACAGGTACCTACGGTTTGGGTGTTGGGGACAATGGTCGGTGCAGGCCGGGGAGCAGGGGGGGACACTATAGAAAGCACCATATTAATAGCCAACCCCCTGGAAAACGGCATTCTGGAAAACACACCATAAAGCCTGAACCCGAAGCAAACCATAACATGTACTACCAGGAACAGCCAGCCTCATCGCAATAGACAGTTTCGCCCTCGTCCGTCTCCGTTCCGCGAACACAGCGAGCAATGCCGACGCTTGAAATATAGGTTCCACTCCTGGCAACACGGAGAAGATATTGAAGTAGGTTTAAGTTTTAGCCTCCCGACACCGCGTTACGACGGACTTAAACAGGTTCCTCCCGTACTGCGTTTTACAGGACAAACGTCTCCTGCAGCCTCACAATCACACGCACCCTCCTCAGTTTTGGCCAAACATGATAACGCCCACCCAGACTCCATCCGTTCTCGCAGAGCATGTGGGCCCACCATGATATTGTCCACCCAGACTCCGCTCTCGCAGAGCATCCATGGGCCAACCATGATAACGTCCACCCAGGGCCCATCCGTTCTCGCGCAGAATCCATGGGCCAACCATGAGAAACGTCCACCCAGACTCCATCCGTTCTCGCAGAGCATCCATGGGCCAGCACTGACAACGTCCGCTTTAGTGCGTTCAGAAGTCTTCTTTGTTGGGCTGTCGTCCTGCTCTTCAAAGGTTTGTTTTGGGATGGATTTTCTGTTTAGCAAACATCCTAGCATAAAGGGGTTTTCACTCCTGGCCAGCACCGTTTCGTCCTGCATTTGACACTAGTTTCAGCATTTCGCACAACAATCAATCTTGTAGTGTGCGCAATAGATGTCTGGGCGCAGCGAGTTCTAGGTTGCTCAGTTTAGTGGTTCAGGGATGTTTAGGAGAAAGGCACGGAAGTAGAAGCATGAGGCGCGTAGCATGTACTTTTTTGGGAGCTCGAAGGTGCATTCCATGTGCGATTTGGCCTGTAAAGATAGAAGAGCTTGATTGCCTCCCGCAGTAAGTAATCCTGAATTCGCTTAAAGCCTACGCAAAACCCAACTACCCAAACAGTATATACTTTGGCCCCAAAGTACTGTACCTATTTAGAGACTACTTTAAGGCCAACGTGCAGAATCATACTTCCTGAGGGAAGAGCTAGCTCTGGGACTTAGGGTTTAGGAAGGTTATGTCCAACCCTTTGTTTGGGGGTATCTACTTTTCTATAAGCAGATAATACGGACCATAAAACTATGCATCCCAGCAAAGCTTACAACATGACCCTTTTGGCACCAGCACTATATCTGGCAACAAATTGAGCGACTGCTCAAAGATCACCACAAAGATAACGTTTGAGTCTAGGCTGTAGGGTTTAGGGCGATATGGGAGTCTCCGCAAATACGGGACCAGAAATATTNCTATATCTGGCAACAAATTGAGCGACTGCTCAAAGATCACCACAAAGATAACGTTTGAGTCTAGGCTGTAGGGTTTAGGGCGATATGGGAGTCTCCGCAAATACGGGACCAGAAATATTGTACTCTAAATAGTAGGATCCTGGTTATGAGGACCCCAAAATAAGGTACCATGTTGTAAAGATGATGAACGGACACTTCTTAAGATCGCCTCCTTCCTTCCTCGGGGAAGGGAAAGGATCCGAAACCACACATGTTGATCTAGGGCGCTTAAGGTTTTGGGGTTTAAGGTTTAAGGCTTGGGGGTTTAGGTTTAGGACTTCGGGGGGACGTCGACTGCTTGCTTTATCAACTTGTGCCGAATTTGCGGTCGTACATCCAAGGTGTCTCTTCACTTTCGTTTACCGAACCGAAGCAACTCAAGGCCCTTCATCAAATAACAAGCTTGCAGGGTTCAGCAGTTCAGGCATCGCCGGTTCCGGTTGAAGGCTTACCCTAAAGGTCCATATACTCTTGCAGTATATACTTTGGCCTTAAAGTACTCCCTACATAGGTACATTGGGGCCAAAGGGTACATGGACCCTTAGGGTTGGGGAGCCCTTGAGCTCCCAGACTCCCGACCTCGCGATGATGCAAAGAACCGCAGAAGTCGGCTCCTGCTCGGACGCGGTTTAGGGTTTAGGGTTTAGGCTACTACCCTGCACTGTAGAATGACTGATCTATCTCAGCCAACGAATGTAGCGTGACCGTCTCGAACAGTGAAGCACAAACATAACAGCCCCCAGCACCAAAAGTGACTACAACCAAAGCTTCAGGCTCAACGTATCGCACCTCCCCGAGCTGCTCGTCGCATCGTTGGAAGGCTACAGTCACAGCCTGGCTTCAGGGCGCGTTAGGGTTGGGGGGGGGGGGGGGGTTTACGTGGAGGGCGGGTGGGGCTCAGAGAGCGTGGGGTGTGGGGGGCGCGAAAACCACGGTTTCGGCTNGGGGGCGTCGGCTTAAGGTTTAGGGGCTTCGGGTTTTCAGGTTTGGGGGTTAGGGTTCGGGGTTAGGGTCTACGCTGTAGGCTGGTAGGGCTCAGTGACTGTAGGGTGTGTAGGGCGCGAAATAAATGGTTTAGGATTTTGGGCTTGTGGTTTGGGGTTTGGAGTTGAGTTGTGGGCTCAGGGTTGGGGTTCAGAGTCAATACGGAATAGGAGCTTAGTGCTTGGGTTTGAGGGCTTTCTGAGGAACCAATGGTGTGACAGATTGTGTAGAGGTTGGCATGCAGATAGTAAGGTGTCCATGCCATATCTGTCATCTAGACACACCGCAGGGAAGCTGCAACCCCTAAACCCTAAACCCTACGACCTAAACCCCAATATAAGTTCCCTGATGGCTTATGTTGCGCACAAGACCGGAGCTAGCAATTCGTCGAGGGTCTCAGACCCAAGCCTCAGCTCCTCTAAACCTTATTGGCCCGGGGTTGCTCAAAATCAGGGGGGTTTAGGGTTTAGGGTTCAGGGTTTAGGGTCACGTTTAGGTTTTAGGGTTCAGGGTTAGCACTGTTAGCACTGCACCTTCAAACCTTGCAGTATCAGAAATAACTGGTGCGGGGATCCTCCTGCTCAGGCTATCTGGAAGTCCCTACTATCCAAACCCACCTCCGTTTCCACACCCAAATAGCTACGCGACTCGAGCCTCCAAGCCTTGTAGAGCCCTGTTAAAAGATACCTTAAGAGAACCCTTATAGAACCCTCGTACATGCCGTGTAGAAGCCCCATGGACCCCCTGTAGATGCCTCATAGAACCCTTATGGAAGCAATGTAGGGTTTAGGGTTTAGGGTTTAGAAGCCAAATAGAACCCTTGTAAGGCCCTTTCAGTTAATGAAGCCTTGCAGAACCCTAATGAACCCTTTCCACGCTGAACCTTACGTCCGGACAAACAACACAGGCACCTGCAACTACGATGCCCGAACTATCGTTGCATATCAAGAAATCTTGCTTATGAAACACATCATAATCAGCACAACGGGCCGATGCCAAGAAAACAAGCCAGGCACCGAAGCTTCAACCTTTAGCCAGTGCCAGTCGAAAAACTCACCTAGTCCTGCAACCATCAACCCTACAGCAGCTATAAACCCGACACCCTTCTGGGGACTAAATGCGCCGAACCACAGAACATACGGATCTTTGCTGTCGGAGAGCCTCGGACCAAGCTCTGGCAGCAGCGTCCTCCTCCTTTCTCTTTAAGGCTCCGGACGGGCCTATGATTCATCGCTTCCCCCAGTTACCCACCCACCCCTCCCTACAAGTAGTAGCAAGAATGGGATTTTGTGGCTTCGGACCCGTAATTGAAACGAAAGGAAGTTGGCTGCATATCAACCCATACTATCACTAGCAAGGAGGAGCAGGGACAGGCAGTGCCAGTGTCCATTGTGGCTGCTGGCTATTTCTGGTACTACTGATAGCATGTGAAAGTCGCGCTGCAAGAAGCCCATCCGGCCGAACCCCAAGCTGGGCCCAACAATTTCAATGTCAGGGCGAAGGGGGTTTTACCACGGGGAGAAAGGATTACTTAGGATTCTATTCGTGTGTTATAGTGGGCTTGTACGGATGTTATAAGTTCTTATCAGGGTCTTGTTACATGGTTTTAACTCTTCCAACAATGAGGTACTTGGCTTTAGGATAGTAGGAATGTACAGGGTCACATTGTGGTCATATTATGGGGGAAGAGAAGCATAAGATGTTTAGGTAGTTGAACTCGCAGGGTTCTCCTTAAGGGCCTTTGGAATTTTTGAAGGTTCCTTTGCAGGTTTTAGCATATTTAAGGTTTGGGAATGGGGGTTTAAGCTTTTGTAAGGTTTACGGGGCTTTGGGTTGCTTCATTTTTTGGGGGTACTGGGCTTTTTTAGGTTAGGATCTTCTGGTTAGGGGGGTGTAGGATTCTAATGTTTAGTTTTTGTCGCTTGGGATGCTAGTGTACCCAAAGGCTCCATGTACCTTTGTAGTAGATACTTAAGCCTTAAAGGGGTCCCTAGGTAGGTACTTTAAGGCCTAAGTATCTACTATATGGGAACATGGAGCCTTTGGGGTATAGGATTCAGGCCTTGGCTCCGGGCTAGAGTCTGAACCACAATACCTTTGAGCACATGAACCTATACGGGTTTAGGGTTTAGGGTTTAGGGCTTAGGGTTTAGGGTTTAGGGTATACTGCAAACTGAATCTGAAGTTTATATCTTTGAAGGTATACACTGTATACGCCATCCCACGACAGACCCTACACCCAAAAACCTGCAGACAAAACACCCACCATCAAATTCTCAGATGCGTCCTGCACTCAGTTTCCCACAGGCTTGATAGCCATGTGATTCAAACCCAAGTCTTCATTGAACTCTACGTTCCGAACTTCAAGCCCTAAAGCGATTGATAGCCTAAAGTTCTTTAATTAAACCCTTATTAAAACCCTATGCCCGGAACTCCCAAACCGTGAAGCCCCAAGCACTGAAATCTCCACTTCCTTCGAGCCCCCAGGCCATAGCTGGACTCGGGTCCTCCAGCCGTCCACCGTCTGCCGCAGTCCGGGTCCAAAGGGGAACCTGTTGCATGGTGAGGGTTTATAGGGTTTAGGGCCTTTAGAGCGTTAGGAGTCACGGTTTATGTAGGCGCGAAACAGCACGGAAGTGTTCGAGCACATTACTTAAGGGATCTTTCAGGTCCCTGTTTTGCACAGTACTTAAGGCTTAAGGGATCTTTCAGGTCCCTGTTTTTATGGAAGCATGAGCTCCATCCCTGAAACTCAGCTCCACACCCCGAAGCCGAAATCTAAACTCTACAGAGCGCTAAAGCCCTACCTGGACCCTACAATCAAATGGGAGTTTCCGAAAATAGGGGGACCCTAATATAGAATAGTAGGACCCTATTATAGGGATCCCAAAATAAGGTACTCCCAATTTTCGGAAACTCCCGAATAGAATAACAGCCTTGCATGGGTGCGGGCCACTTATTTTACCTAGTTTTGGGGGTCTAAGTCATGCCCAACCTGGCCTCAGTCGAGGCCTCGGAGAAGGCTCTCGCTGCTAGCAGAGGCAGCTCCTTTCTCTGCGCGTGGCTTCAGAAAAAACAATGTTTGTCGTAAGGTCTCACAAGTTTTGGTCAGTTGTCCACGAGTTTCCCATACTAGACTAGACTACACCAGACGGGACTGGACTGCACGATACCGCAAACTGCTTGCTACGTGCTAGATTATGCTACACTCCCATGCCGGCTGATGGCCAAGAGTTGTGGTCTTCGCTGTGAGCCCAGGTTGAAACCCAGGCCCCTAAACCCTGAAAGCCACTCTTTGGGCTCACATACAGCGTTTGTAGGCTCACGCGGGGTTCAGGGTTTGAAGTCTAGAGTGTAGGAGGTTGGGGGAGAGAGCCGTAATAAACAAGTCGAAGACAGTTCACACATCCATCATCGAACCATATCAAACCCAAAAATGGAAGGTGCAGTGACTCCCCCTCAAAGCCTAAATCATAAACCCTATAGGCCCCAAACACCTAATCCACGAAATCCTACACCCTACACACTCCAAACCTATAAAGCCTGAACCATACCCTAAACCTTAAACCCCGAAGCCCTAAACCCCGAAACCCTAAACCTTAAACCCCGAAGCCCTTAAAAAAAAAAAAACCTTAGACCCGTTAACAGAATCCTTATATACTATAGCTCCCCTTACGGGGACCCCTGAACCCCGAAGCCCTAAACCTTAAACCCCAAAGCCCTATGGTACCCTTAAAGGGGGCCCCGAAGCCCGTGTTTTCCCATGGCAGCACGTGCCGAGCCTTGGCGGCCTTGGCTGCTGCTTCGCCTGCAGAGTTAGGGCAGCTATGGGGTTTATAGAGCTTATAGGGTTTATAGGGTTTATAGAGTTTATAGGGTTTATAGAGTTTATGGGTTTATAGGGTTGATAAGACCAGTTCAAGGTTTATAGTCGGGATCTAGGGCTAGTATATAGCCCCTAAATTACAGGGGTTTAGGGTTTAGGATCGCTAAGGGCTTCTCAAGGGATCTATATGAGAGTTTCCGAAAATAGGGGACCCTAATATAGTACCCTACATAGTAGGATCCTTATTATAAGGACCCCAAATAAGGTACCCCTAATTTTCGGAAACTCCCATATGAGAGTTCTAGCAGCCTGAAGCTCTCTACCAGCTGATAGGTGACCCGAATCTCCGCATCTAGCACTGACCCACCCAGACCTGCGGCCACCCCCCCACCCCCCGCTGTCTCTGCTGGCCCTGGCTCTACCCATAGGCCCCACAGTAGTTCATTTTTGGGGTTCAATAAAGTAATCCCAAAGAGGAACTACTATGGGGCCTATATGGGTAAGCCCTTCAAAATCAATGCTATAACACCCTGCAAAGGGGCCTGTCTCAGACAGTGAATATGCGACAATCTCGGCGGCGACTCCTTCCCTTCACCTCTCAAGCTTGAAATGCAAACGCACAGCTGCTCAACTCGAAGTTCTCTCTATACCCTCACATCCGAAACCTTTTTGGGGAACCCTACGTTCGACCATTCCCTGCAGCAAAATCAAAACCCCAGCCCTAAACCCTGACTTCGGAGCCCCTAAAGCCAGAACTCCAAACCCTAAACCCAACGACCGGACGCAGGCCTTGTAGTAAGCAGTTAACAGGAGCCCTTATACGAAAACCAAACCTGGTTCTGATCATGAAGGCCCCAAGCCTCCGCGCTCTGAATGGCTCTCTGTTAATGCGAAGGCGTTTAACGCCTTGGGCCGAAGTGGGATTTCGGGCAGAGAGCGCAAATACACCTTGATTAAGGAATGTACCTTAAGCCACAATGTCTGGGCCCCTATGGCCTATACTGAACTTAGACCCCTAGCAAAAAACTAGGATTTTAGCTCTAAGGAGTTATTTTCTAAGTACCCCTAAGTGGCCTTATGATTCTGATTATGGTTCAAGGCATATTCACGAAAACTATATGTTGAATCGCTCTCTTGGTCGGACGGAGAGCTTGCGAACTGGCTTCTGAACGCTCAGGGCTTTGTGTGCTCTGGAAGGCACGAAGGGTCCATGTACCCCAATAGTATATAGGACCCTTAGGGTAATGTTTATGCAGACTTAGCCACGACGCAACTTTCATACTTAGCCTGAGTTAGGTTTGGGCTTAGGTTTTCGCGTTACTTTGGGTTTTTTTAAGGGTACATTGGCCTTAAAGTAGCCCCTATATAGGTACATTGGGCCCAAAGTATATACTATTTGGGTACATGGACCCTTAGGGGTTCTGGAGTTGCAGGGCCTACCATGCTGCTACCATTTGGGTATTCCTCTAAGTTAGGGTCCCTTTTGGGCTTCTTTTGTACAAAAGGGTGCTGTACTATGTTGGGAACTTTAAAGTTATCAAGAGCACTATACATTTAAGGATATGTGAAAGATTCCGAGCCTCCGACTCTGTAGTGTAGGCTGCAGCTTCAGTTTACCACCGGGGGCTCGGAGGAAAAAGGTAAGGGCTTCTTGACCTCTGGAGATTCAGGTGTGGGGCATCAGGATCGTGGGAGAATCGCACATCTTTGGCTCCGAGTGCCCGGGATGTTATCGAGCTTCGCATAAATGCAAGGTTAAGTACGAGAGGAACTCCTTAGGTGGTCCTACTTGCCAAAAGCGGCCATGAAAATCCGGGTAGCTGCGGAAAGGTGTAAATGCACCAACGTTGCACGATGCACGTCACGATATGTCATCTCGCAGCCAACAGCATGCTTCCGAAACCCCAGATCAAAATGGCAGAGCCTAAATTCGAGAAAACGCAGCAAAACTGCCAATCCTAAGAGACCCGCGCCGGGAACTTAAACCCACAGCCCAAAAATGCCCGCGTATTGCTACGTCTTAGGGGCTTCATCCTGTACACCAGCATGGAGCGAATCTCGAGGGTATCCGAGCAGTAGGAGTAGGCGTCTGGGTCCACAAAACCATCCCAAGCACAGCATTTGGGACCTCCTCTACCCTCTACCCTACATATTGGATACTTGGACTTTCTAGAAACCGCCGAATCTGCCACAAAGCCTAAACCCTCAGCCCTAAACCCCTAAACCCCTAAACCCCTAATCCCTAAACCCCTAAACCCCCGAACCCTAAACCCTGAACCCTGAACCCTAAACCCTAATCCCTAAACCCTAAACCCTAATCCCTATAACCCCTAAACCCCAACCCCAAACCCTAAAGCAAAACCCGAGACCCCTACATCCCAGGGCTCGAACGTATCTACTAGTAATAGGGTTCCCTTTAAAGAGCCCCTTAAAGGGATCTATAGCATAGGGTTCTATAATATAGGGGGCTTAATAATTCGAAAATGGTTTTGGGGCCCATTCTACTATAATTTTTGTGAGGAACCCTCAAAATAGCAACTATTGGTACTTATTTAGGCCCCTAAGACTTAGGCCCTGCAGAAGCCTCAACGGCCGCAGTTCGGCATGCCGAGGCTTCAATGGGCCGACCCCGAGCCGCGAAGTAGCGCCTTTGCTCTCAAGAAGGGGGAGGGCGGTGTTTAGGGCTTAGGGCACATCGGGTTTATGGTTTGGGGTTTGGGGTTTAGGGTTCATGGACGGTGGGGGCGGGGAGGGTGGGGAAGGGCTCTTCAAAACTTCAAGGCTTAATTGTAGTTATAGTGTCAGGGCCTTAGTGCCTAAAGGCGTTTTGGGGTAGGGTTTGCGTGCTCACGGTTGTTGGGCCCTGTACGGAATCTGGGGAACACTTCCAGAAGATTTACAACCTTCCTCTAGATGACGCTCCGGCTGCAAAGCTGGAAACGTAACACCAGTCCAACAGGCATCTTACATGATTGAAGTGACGCAGCTAAATTACAAGAACAAGTAAATGATCTTGAACGCACAGCCTGATTTACCTTTGCGGGTCTCGTTCGCTAAGTCGTAACAGATTTACCTTTGCGGGTCTCGTTCGCTAAGTCGTAACTGCCATAGGCGCTGCAGTAAACTGTGAACTAGAAGCCTATACCTGGAGAAGTGGATTGAACGTGTTGCGAGCACGGTTGAAAGACGGAAGTATGTCCTCAATGTCCAAAACAAGCTATGAGCGCACAGGAGAAGCGAGAGGGAGGCTTCCAGAAGGCTGAATTCTAAGGATGTACCAACGCGCTATGGTCTCCCGTAGCGCCGTAGCATTTGCGTATGATACTCACTGGAATAGGCGACCGAGGCCACTGGGAGCGGCATTCCAGTACTGCTATCTTGGTTGCAGTTCAGAAATCGGTTTCAGGGTTCAGGAAATTACCCAAAGGGTCCAAGTATCATTATGGTATATACTTAGACCCCCCCAAACCCTAAAAGTATATACCATAATGATACTTGGACCCTTTGGGTTATGCTACAGATAGATCGAATTATAATGGTCCAGCTTCGTGCCGCTGCGTCAGCAACCCTTATGCAAACCCGTTGTTTGCCAAAGTGGCGCACTCCGCTGCGACGGCAAGTCCCTGCACAGAAGGCAGGGGCGAGGAGCAATTTAGCAGACAAATACCATCTTCCTAGACCCTCCGTCTATCCTCTATTAGACCCTAAATGCCCCTTATTTGGGACCATATACCCCTATTTGAGGGTACAAGGAGGGTCCTGGTTCATTTTTTCAGAATTTTGTGGTTTGTGGCTTTCGGATTCTGGGTCGTGTTCTGCATGACTTTCCGTCTTGTGGCTTGGCAACGAACTCGGTGCCGGGAGTCGTTGGGAAAAGAGACTCACTGCAGGACAATGTGACATGCACTATGTCGGGCTCCATCTAGTGGGAACACATCACATCCCCTCTAGGGGCAAGGGGCGTCATGAGGAGGCCCAAGCAAACCCAGGGCAAGGCTTCATGCCAGTCCTATCGGGACAGGACTGCGCTAGCCGCGACTCCGCTGACGTGGACATCTTTCATTCTAAGATTCGTAAAGCCACTCCCTGAATCAACCCGCCCCCATCCGCCCCCCGAGCCCTCACTTTACGCTGAGCATCCCAAGACTTCTTTTGCTTACAGCTTACCCGGCTTACCGGAAAAAAGATGTACAGAAGCCACAAAGCCTGAACCGCAATATAGGGGCCTTAATAATTAGAATAGGGTTTTGGTGCATAATATACTATACTAATAATAGTAAGGGTAATTATTTAGGCCCCTGTGTTACACCGAAAAGCCTCTGAGGCTGGCTACAGGAGAGGGCCCACGATCATCGCAGCGCAACGGCGCAGCCTGACACGGCCGGTCCGGCATTTCGGGCTTAGAGGTGGTTGAGGGTTTCAGGATTTGGGGGTTCGGACGTGATCTCAGCCCAAATCATCAACTCTAAACCGTTAACCCCAACCATAAACCCTGAAAGTTTCAAGTTGAAGGCATTGGCCGCTCTCGCATCTCACGGACCTGCCAACCCCTGTCAAAGGGTTGTGAATGGGGCTTTGTTCGTTGTTCGAATTTTGGTGTCATTGAAGGGAGGGGGTCGCGGTAGTTTCTTTAGAGTGTAGAGTTTGGCAACTGGGGGGGATTGCGGGTCTGGGGTTAGGATTAAACCTTGGGGATTGGATGCTGTTGCTCCTTGTATGTATTCTCGTGTTGCTTTGACCGTTCGTGCTACTACTGCTCTTGACCCCATATTCTGCCGAACTCTTATTGCGACTAAGCCTGACTGTTAAAATCTCTGGTGGCACTGCCACCCTGAAGGTCCATAATATTTCCGCAAGCAGTAGGGCACATGGACCCTCCTAGCATCCTCTTAGCTATCACCCCCCCCCCCCCCCCCCCCCCCNCCCCCCCCCCCCCGCCGCCCCCAATGCAAAAGTTATGCTGCTGACCATTCCTGCTGGTGATTGGGATCAGGTTGCAGACTGCTGAAAAACCTGCTAGTGTGAAGTGGGAAGCCTTGGTAACCTAGAGCAAAGTCTTGAGGTCGTGTATTTGCATATACTCATGTAGGGACTGTTCAAACCTCTACACTGCATTCAAGCCCTATACCCTAAGTCCAAGGGCGTCGACGCCTTGAACTGCCTCCCTGAACCTAGAAGAACTATTCCTGAAATGCAGGATTGCTTCTATCGCCGCGTTTCTCTACCGAAGGGCCTCCCGTCGGAAAGAAAGTCGTTTAAGGTTTTAGCCATAGGAAACCCCAAGAACCCTTTAATAGAGCCCTTATGGTCCTTAATAATGCGTATTTGGGGTATATTAGAGGGGTAGTGGGGGGGGGGGTTAGCCACAGGAACCCCCTCTACCAACTGAGACGAAGATCCCCAGTCCTGAGATGAGATCACAAGACAGCAGAGCCTCCAAAACCCCTTAATTAAGGCATATACCTTAAATTATAATAGGATCCCTCTTATGATTTAAGGTATATTCCTTCATTAATTTAATTAAAGGGTTTTGGAGGCTCTGGGATAGCAATGTCACCCTAGTAACCACTTAAGGGAGCATTGCCCCTTCTGCTAACCCAACAGTGAGTTTCTCGCCAAAAATTTTTGGTCCGGGATCCCAGCACAAGCCGTAGATGTAGGATCCTTGGTTTAGGGTTTAGGGTTTAGGTTGTGAGCACACTGAACAAATCAAGTGAAGAAGTCCTACATACCAAACCTTGCAAAACTCCTACAGAATCCAAACCCATCTAACCCCGCAAACCCTAAGTTTTAAACCCTTAAAACCCGAAACCCTCAACCCTAAACCAAAACTGTCTGGTTCTTAGTAGGGAATGGGGGAATGGGTTATGGGGACTGATATTGGGGAATATATAGGGACTACTCTAGGGATCCATTCCCCCATTCCCTACAAAACACTAGACAGTAAACCCCACAACCCTAAAAGCCAAAACGCCAAGCTGAGAGCTTCCTGAGCCTGGCGGAGCTTTGCCAGCGCTGCTGCTCCGGCCCACAGGCCGGGTCGCGCCATAGGAGGATCAAGCGACCGGGGAGGGCCGCTGTCGGGTTGAATCTCCAGGTTCATGTGACTTAAAGTAGTCCCCATATAGGTACTTTGGGGCCAGTATATACTATTTGGGTACATGGACCCTTAGGGAATGTTGCGGTTTGCGGTTCAGGATTTGTGTTGTTAATTAAAGGCTTTGGGGTTTAGGTTCATAGGGAGGTTTGCTGTTGTTCTTTGACTGTCTTTGTGGTGAAGTTTGTAGCAGCGTCGTTTACAGGTTTTCGACGGGTGATGAAGGCTTCAAACATTTGCTGGAGGCTCTTCTAAAGCAGAGCTTGCATGGCTTTCAGAGGCATCCCCGCACCACGTAGAGGTCCCTACGTTACCCTAAACACCTTCTACAATGTAGTGGTTTGAATGGCTAGAAGAGGGTGTGGGGGTATATCACACTATAGCTATCTCGGAAACCCGAGGGAATACTAGTGCATATAAGGGCCTTATTCACTACATGTTATTGCCATTTTCCATCGATAATGATTTGTTTAAGGCCCTTTATCACCGACAAGCTCCGAGCTTGCAGGACTGGCACTTCAGGGCCGTTGGCTTAGGGTCCGGTGATTTTGTGTGGTTTTCGACCGGCAACCGCCAGCTCTACTAAGATTATGCGAGCCTCGATAGAGAATGCATTCCTCCAACATCCTATAATATGGGGGCCTTAATAATTAGAGTAGGGTTTTGGGGCCTGTTACACTATAATGATAATAAGGACCCCCCCGCAAAAAAAAAAATAGCATTGGCCCCTATAGTATACAGAAACAGTGTGATGTCAACCCTCAGCCTTGTTGTCCATCTTGCCGGGGGCCCCCCCTGAATTTCTGAAAGCTTCGTGGGCACCACCAGCCACCCAGTTTCATGGGACGTCCTACCACTTTTGCGTTGGGCCTGTTTAGCAATTATCCTGCAAGTTTGGTGTATATCTGAATGTAACTAACAAAACAACTTATCCCTGGCGCTTGCCTGGTCGAAGGACTTGTCACCTGCTTCGCTCAGAACCTTCTTGATGAAGGCAGCAACCTGGCAACACATCCCCTAAACCCCTATTGCCCCAATCCAAGACCCTATAATCCCTAAACCTCAACGCCGAAACCCAATCCCTGAACCCCTGGCAAACCCTAATCCCTAAACCCGAATCCCTCAACCCCCAAGCCTTATAAGCCCTAGTCCCCAAACCTCAATCCCTAAGCCCTACATCCCAAGCAAGCTTGACATTAAAGCCCCAGGTCCGCTGTTTCCAATCGGATACCTGAACTTTCGACAGGGTGAGAAGTGCAAATGCACAGCAGCAGGCCGAACGCCTCAGACCTATTAGGGGTTTCGGGGTTGTGGGTTTAGGGGGTTAAGGGTTTAGGGGTTAGGGGTTTGTAAGGTAGGGTAAGTTTGTGGTTCCAACAAATGTGCATCAATAGTTCGGCTGGGTTGTCGGGCCAGGCGTAGGAGTGTAGCGCTTGGGGGCTCCGCGTTTTATCAATAACCCCGAAGTAAAGCCCAGACATAAACCCCAGCCGCGGAATTCCCAAATGACGGCCAACACCTCAGGGTTTAGGGTTTGGGGTTTAGGGTTTGTGGAGCTCCTATGTAAAAGTCCACTCTATAGGGTTAGGCTGCGGGTTTAGGGTCTGGGGTGCACAAACTGTCTCCAACATAAAAAGGTTCTTGGGCAGCCCGGGGACCTGACACCTAAACCAGAGCTGGGATGATGAAAACCAATTTGGGAGTTTCCGAAAATAGGGGACCCTGATGTAGCACTCTAAACAGTAGGATCCCTACTTTAAAGACCCCAAAATAAGGTACCCTTTATTTTCGGAAACTCCCATTTGTCAACTCCACATCCAAAAGAACCGAATGCCCAAGAGATGTAATAAACCCCAAACGCTAAACCGTGACACGGCCATTTCATGCTTTCACTCCCTGCCTTACCGGCACCTGGTGCGCTCTTCTTCATGGACTTCTCTGTGGCCTCCTGGATCTAGGGAACAAAGCGCAATTAATGCCCTGCGACACAAAACCGCATGTGAAAGCCGAGGCCCTACGTCCCGAACAAAGCCTGTATACAAAGCCATCGATCACTTGAATCACGAAGCCTCCCATATACATTCAGAAAAGAAAACCTGAACAAATCAATACATGAATAAATGACCACGTAAACACGAAACAACCCCTCCATCTTGCCATGCCATAGCCCTCAAACACCAAGCACCAACTCGAACCCGTCTAGATTAAGAGCAACTCCTCTTCTTCTCCCGCGCCCGGATCCGCCACCGCCTTCTCGGCCTGGACGTAGGAATCCAGGAACCCGCTCCATGGGTTTAGGGTTTAGGGTTTCGGGGGCGGAGTTTAAGGCTTGCTGAATTCGGGATTTCACTAAACCCAAGCCCCTATCCCGAAACCAAAATGGGTTCGGTGATTTCGGAAAATTCTGAGGGGCTGAAAAAAATCTGGGCCTTGTGAGGCCTAGGATCCACGGTTGAGGGGTTTAGGGTTTATATAGTATGAGGAGCTACTGGAGAACACAAGATTTGGGGTGCCGGCAGAAACGCATGTTCGGGAATCGCATGCGTTGGCATATTAGCTTGCCTGGTGACCCAGCAAGAACGACTCTTAGCCCTTGGTTTGAGAGCACCCGAGGTCAGACGAACAGCCTGTCTGGACGGGATGCGCACTTCCTCCACATCTCCAAATCTCGCAAACTGTAAACTCTTAACCCCACCCTTGACCCTGAAACCAAAATCCATAACCCTAAACCCTTAGACTTCGACTCTGAAGGTGCTTGCAATGATGGACAAGTTAGAGCATCTGCAGCGGCCTAAACCCTAATTCCCTGTACTTGTACCTGGGAACCCTAAACTACACCACGCTTTTCGGTAGTCCAAGCCAGTGCTGTTTCGAAAGACCCAGTCGAACCGAACACGAACATGTGAACAGGGACCAGCATCGTAGTTAAACTTGTTAAACGTACCCTACGTCCCTCAGTTGCTTCATTGCTGTGTACTGTGTAGTTAACATGATTAGAGTAGGGTGCTGGTGCTATATCACAGCCTAGTTATATAAGGACTACAAGGGGATAACTGATAAGGACTATGAGGAGATATTATATAGAGCCTATAAGGGGATTTTATATCTGGACTACAAAGGGGAGTACTTTCCTGCCAAGTCTTGCGAGCTCTCCCCTAAGCCCTAAACCCCCAAATCCTGAACCCTAAACCCCTAAATCCTAAACCCTGAACCCCTAACCCCCCAATCTTCGTCTACGAGCCGTCGGCCTTCTTGGAGTTCTTCAGCGCCTGAGCTCGGGTAGGTGCATGCCACTGGAAGGGGCCATCCCCCTTAACTTATAGGGTTAGGGCTTAAGGGGCTCGTAGGGTTTAGGGTTTTTATCCTAACTTATAGGGTTAGGCCTTGTGGGGTTTGAACGGTTTAGGGTTTAGGGCCATATCTTTGATACTTTGTACTATAAAGCCCTGTTCTCATTGGCCCCGAGGCCCATCGCTGATAAGTCTGCCTTAGACATTAGATCAACTTTGGAGTCCTAAAAAGTCATGTCTTGCTGGCAACTGGGACTACAACTGGAGCAGCAGGGATACTTTCCGAGCTATGAAACTAGCATGCTACTTCATGGTGCACGATCCCTCCAGTGCCACTTCAAACAAACTGGTTCATGGTGGGATAGGATTAAAAATGTACATTTGTAAAATGTTACCCAACTGTGACAAAGTAAACCTATGGCCTAATATGGGGCCTCAAGAATTAGACTAGGGGATTTGGTGTACGCGGGAAGCATGGAAGTCACGGCTTGTAAACCAGAAGCCGCTGAGCAAACCACCCGTAAGCTATCCACCCCAAGTTCACCCCAACACCCGGAAACCTGACTGAGTAGTACTAACACTGCTGCTACTGCTACTGCTACTGCCACTGCCACTGCCACTGCCACTGCCACTGCCACTGCGACTGCGACTGCGACTGCGAGTACTAGTACTAGTACTAGTACTAGTACTAGCACTAGTACTAGTACTAGTACTAGTAGTGCTAGCACTAGCACTAGCACTAGCACTAGTGCTAGTGCTAGTGCTAGCACTAGTGCTAGTGCTAGTGCTAGTGCTAGTAGTAGTAGTAGTAGTAGTAGTAGTAGTAGTAGTAGTAGTAGTTGTTGTTGTTGTGCTAGTGCTAGTGCTAGTGCTAGTGCTAGTGCTAGTAGTAGTAGTAGTTGTTGTTGTACTAGTGCTAGTGCTAGTGCTAGTGCTAGTGCTAGTGCTAGTGCTAGTGCTAGTGCTAGTGCTAGTGCTAGTGCTAGTACTAGTACTAGAACTACTACTACTACTACTACTACTACTACTACTACTACTACTACTACTACTACTACTACTACTATAGTTACTACAGCTTACTTGCGACGGTTCCTGTTGCTGTTATAAGACTAGCAGGTCCTACGCGACTCGAGCTTAACACCCAGTTGAAAGATACTTCGAATAACCTTCGCCCCGAACCCAAGCCCTAAACCCCAAGTCCAAGACCAAACCTGTAAAGAACCCACACCCCGCTCCAATTCCCTCATCCCAGACCCAGACCCCAGTCGCAGCCCCAAACCTCCAGAACAGTAGCAGAACATGACGCCTCAACTCTTAGGTCTGGCCCATGTAAAAGTAGCTAGTTGGAGCCACCGCTAAACCAAAGACCTTACTACTCCTTAAACACTTGTGCCGAAACTCGTGAAAACGAAAACTCTGAACCCTTAGAAACCTGCTGATGCCCCAACCCTAAGCCGTAAACACTAAAACCTAAACCCCGAAACCGTATAAACCCTTGACCATAAACCCTGAAACCCTCAAGCTCTCAGCCCACCTTTGGACCCTCCTCCATCTACCCCATATAGGACCTTAAATGCCATTTCTTTGGAACCATGTCCCTAATTGAAGGTACAAGGCCGGACCTGGCGAAGCCTAAAACCTAAACCCCGCAACCCTAAACCCTCAACCCTACACCCTAACACCCCAAACCCGAGCCCATTTCCTGCAACCCCAAACCCCAAACCCTCTGACCCCAAACCCAAACCCTCGAACCCTATAAGCCCAAACCCGAATCCTACAACCCCGAACCCCCAAACCCGATTAAAGCCCTAGAACCTCCAACCCTATCCTAATCCAAAACCCTGACCTGCCCAAACCCGAACCTAAGCCCGAAGCCACAGACCTTATACTCCTAAAACCCCTTGTACGATATTCTTTAAAACTACTTTAAAGAACCCTAAACCCTAAACCCCTAAAGCCTAATCCCTAAACCCTAAAGCCCTAAACTGCCTGGCCTTGGAGGCTGCGGCCTTGGCTTTCGCCTTTGCCTTGGCCTGGTGAAGGCTTCGGGTCTGCTTCCAAGTTCGTCTTGGGTCTTAATTAGGGGTTTAGGGCTTTCGGGGTTTTGCGTTTAGGGGGTTTAGGGCTTAGGGCTCGTGGGTTTAGGGGTTTAGGGCGTTCGGGGTTTTGGGTTCGGGGGTGTAGGGCTTTCGGGGTTTAGGGTCCCTTGTCACCCTCCCCTCTCTGGTTCGAGCCAGCAACCACCTCGTGGCTCGTTTCGTCGAAACAGGTCCTTATGCCCGCAAACAGAGGTGGCTGGGCGAGACACTTCGTGTAGATTCTGGCCAGCATGTGGGCCTGCTTTGCCATTGAAGCACCGGCCACGACAAGGCGCATCGTCGACACTGTAGCCGCCGATGCCTGCATTGCAACTGCCAGTGAATATGAACTGCTGAAACGGCTGCGACTTGCACGAAGCTTGAGCACACTGATGCTCAACACACCATGTTTGTTGACAAGGCGGTCACGCCGAAAAAGTCTGATCTTGTTCACACCTTCGTGGTTGCTTCGTCGCTGAAGCTGCTGCAGCAACGATAGTACATTCCTTGATCTGAATCTAAATTTAGAGTTTAAGTTTAAGCTTACTTCAATTAGAATTACAATCGACATTCTACAATTAAATTACTAGTGGGGGCTTTGTGGTGATCTGTCTGGGGTTTTAGGCTTTAAATTGAGCTTTAAACATCAAGACGTCTCACTATCCAATTTGATCGTGGTTATGATGAGAACAGGAATAAGAACAACAACATAAATTTCTTCCTCTTCCAGGACAACATCCAGCAGTTAGTCGGGTTGACTTCTTTGGTTACGGGGTTTGGGCTTCTAGTTTTGAGCGCTTAGGTGTAGGGGTTCAGTCCTAGAGTGAAGATTTAAGAATTTAGTGTTTTGGCTTGCTGGTTTCGGGCCAGAGAGCTAACCTTCAGGAGTTGAGAGCAAACATATTAAGGTCTATGGAACTATGTACCGAAATAGTACATACTTTGGCCCCAAGGTCGCTATACGGGGACTACTTGAAGGCCAACGTATAGAATCGTTCGGCACATGGTCCCTTAGCGGAGCATTTGTGGGTTTAGGATAGACCCTGAGCTCCGATTTGAACTCCAAATCTAGGTCCCAGGTGTTCCCGTTGTCCCCTGGACCGTAACGCCCTATAGTCACCGAACAAATCTACAAAGCCGTGTAAGCCCTACCCAAACAAGCATGAAAAAGCCCTGTCAAACCCCCTTAAACCATCAAAGACTCCTGTAAAATGTGCACAGAAGGTTCTTGTTAACTCCAGCTAAGATACCGTAATACTGGCGGATAGAAACTATTCTGGTTTCCATAGAAAGCTAACCTACAATAAATTCTTTCAGAGGAACCCGCAGCTATCGGGAATAATGGCCTCAACACCCATAGAAAAAGACAACTGTATCTTGCATACTCAGGTGAATCCCAAACCCTCGAAAACATCCTAGACCCTAAACTCCTAAACTCTAGCCCCTAAACCCCAAACCCTAACCCCTAAACCCCAACCCCTAACCCTAAACATGAAAATACAAAAATCACCCTAACAGCAAACAGAACCCAGGCTTCAGAGATCTTCAGAGCCTTGGCTGAGAGCTTCATGGCCTTTCCCTGGTGAAAAAAAGGCAGGAAGCCCAAAAGGGGGGTAGCTTCGGGTTTAGCGGTTGGGTCAGTTAGGGTTTCGAGTTTAGGGTTGAGGGGCTCCCCGGACCCGAAAATTATGTAGAATGCTAGCGATTTAGGGTTTAGGGTTTAGCGTTTAGGGCCAAGATTTTACCTACTGTGGGAGGTCGAGGTACGGTTCAGGGTTCGGGGTTCAGTGTTTGTGGTTTAGGGTTTGGCCTGGAGCCCAAGACTGTTGGAAGCTCCTGAGGGTTTAGGGTTTAGGGAAACCCGAAAACGGTGAGTCTATAAAAGCTTCAAGCATAATCTTTAGGGGGCAAGATATTCCACTATCCCGGCTGCTCTGGCTCTTTGAGGAGACCCAGAAGGACAGCATGACCGTGCAGATTGAGACTTATTGAGATTCTGTATCGGCTCCTAGGTTCTTGAGTGTGGATCTCCTGCACCAAGGACTCCGAAGTCTGACGAAACCCTAAACCCCGGAAGTGGAGGGTTCAGGGGTTTAGGGTTTAGGCTTTAGGGTTCCGTGATCTCTAAGTTGAGACATCGGAGTTAGGCAGGCTTCGGGGGCTCCGGGGGCCCAACAAACTAGATGAAAATGAACAGGATTTAGTCGGTTGAAGGTTTAGGGTTTTAGGGTTTGAGGGTTTAGGGTTTAGGGTTTAGGGCTTAGGGTTTATGATTTAGTACTCACTATTGGAAGGACTCCCGAAATAGCCCCTTGAACTACACGTGCTTCAGTTGCGCTCGGTACTGGGTGCCTGCCTGGTAGGCTTTGGTGCTGAGTGCCTACGATTTTGCTCCGGGACATGGGACTACACAGGCGTCGACGAGAGTTCGCAGGTTCAGGAGGTTGGACATCGCTAAATGACAAATTTGTGCGGATCTGCGCAAATCGGAGCAATATCACAGCTCCCACCGAAACGATGCTTGCGAATAGGATGTTTCCGGGCCGGTATTATCACTATAGCCCAGAGGCTCTATTAGACTACCATTACGGAATTGGGCCCCAAACGACTATCCTTACCATTGTTTTGCGGACCTAATTCCATACCAATACCACTCATATATAAATATACATACATGAATATATATATATATATAGGTACATATGGGCAACTGTCGTAATCATGGTCTCTTCGGGGAAGCCTACTTTCCCAAAGCCTCCCAAACCCCTTGGCGAAGGAACATATCTTAGATCATAATAGGATCACTAGTATAATTTAAGGAATATTCCTTACTTAAGGGGTTATTGCAGGCTCTGGGTTACTCTACTCTTAATACGGCACCCCACAGCTTGGGGGCCCAACAGAAAAACTCTAGTTTTGACAACCACCCTATGGAGCATCTTGGTAACTGCTGTTCCTGCGACGGACCAAAGCCCAAAGGGTCCTAGGTACTGTTACGGGGGATACTTCCCCAACAAAAAATTGAAATTCTTAATATAGAAACCCTACATTCTACTATAATATAGATGGGTAGTTGTCAAAATTATGGTCCCTATTATAATACGGCACCTATTATTTAGGGCACCCAAAAAGGGACCACAATTTTGACAACTACCCAGATCTTTGGACCCTTTGGAAAAAGGAGAAACCGAAACCCTCGTCCCGGGCCTTGGCGGCGGCCTTTGCCTTGGCCTTGGCCTTCGCCCTGGAGTCATACAGGAGGAGTTTAGGGGTTTTTGGTTAAAGGGGTTTAGGGGTTTAGGGTTTGGGGTTTAGGAATTCAGGGTTTAAGGATGTTTGGGGCTTCGGGCTTCAGGGTTCTAGTATCTTTGTACTCCAGTAGGCTTGATGTAGGGGCCTTAACTATTAGAATGGGGTTTGGGGGGAGAGTACAGTATGGTTATACATCCCTATACTCGAACGTGATAGGATTTCCAGCATGCAGGATTTAGAGTTCAAAGGGGGACCCTGTTGTCTGCTGTCTCTCAAATGGTCCAAACAGTACAAGAACCGCGAAGGAACCCCCGACTTTCAGAATACTTTTAGCGCCGTCAGCTGAGTCAGGGTCTGAGTCAGCCCTCTAAAGCTGTCGAACAGTCTAATGTAGAGGCCTTAAATAATTAGACTAGGGTTTTGGAGGGTATATTATACTATAGTTATAACGCTCCGACGCCTTGTTCGCGCGCGCCCGGCAGAACGGGCAAGCGTTTTGTGCTGTAAAACCACTGCAAACACAACATGTTTGTTGATTTTTCTGAGTGCTTAATTAAGGAATATACCTTAAATCATATTCGGGATCCCATTATAATTTAAGGTATATTTCTTATGGAGTCTCTGGGTACCTCAAAAGCCCATGAGACCATAAGAGCAAGATGCTTCAGGGTGTAGGGCAGCTTGCTTCTTTGGCGGTTAATTGCCTGCCTGTTGCAATCGGAATACCACTTCGGTTTAGGATTTAGGGTTTGACTCAAAGACCGTAAACTCAAAACCTGAAGTCCTTACACCGAACAGCTGCACTCAGAGCCCGAAGAATTGACTCGGAATCGTCAAAGCCTAAGCTTAAACCTCCTGGAGCGAATGTATTGGCCTTGATAATTACAATTGTCTCGGGCGGAGAAAAAAGGTCAATAGAGATGATAAGGGGGCAGTACTGGTCATCGGTCAGAACCCCTTTAGTACAACCCTAGGACCCTAGCCCCACCACGGCCCTATATCTTTCACATTCAGCAGCCCAAACCTCGCCACTGCCCCGTAGCCACTAACATGCACCCAAAGCTCTGAACCCTAAACCCAAGCCTCAACCCCCCTAAAGACCGCCTGGTAAACTCCGTATAATGTAATCATCGTACATAATAAACCACGAACCGGAAAAAAAAAACAAACGTAAATGTCCGTGATATAATGTTTGAAAAACATGCCCTAAGCTTTAAACCCTGGCCCTGAACTCACAAACCCTAAACCCCAAACACACACCAAGGGTGCCCAAGTCACTTCGCTTTCGGAGGCATGGCCGTGGCGCCGGGCGACGAGGAGGGGAAAGCGGGGGAACCCGGGAGCCACAGCTGCCGCCAGCGACAGGGCTCAGGATGTACTAAACGGGCTACCATAGGGGCCTTAATAAGTACCTGTGCTTTAAAGGGTTCTTATAAAAGGGTCTATAAGGGTTACTGAAAGGGCTACTATAAGGGTTTAGTATAGGGTCCTTCATAATTACCAATACTATGGTGGGGGGTTCCTTATTGTAATTGTAGTGTTATATACCCCGAATCCCTATTCTAATTATTTAGGGATGTATGTAGGGTTATAGGGTTCAGGGTGTAGGGTTCAGGAGTTAGGGTTCAGGGTTTGCACAACATCAGGGACGGTCTGATCGGTTATCAGGTAGGAGGGCCCACAACTGTACCAGCAATGTTGTAGCATGCCGATGATAAGAACTAACTAGCTAAGCCTAAACCCTAAACCCTGGGTAACAAGTCCAGAACTTTCTGAAGCTAGCAGATCCTGGGTTCCTGTTACAGGATTTGATTTAACTTAAGTTACCATAATAGGGGTTTATAGTGAATAATAGGGCTTCCTTATTATGATAATTTAAACTCAAACCCTAAACCCTAAACCGAAGCCAGGATCAGGATGCCGAAGGGAACTTTGTCTTCAAGGGCCTCCTTCCCACAAAAATCTGTGTCAACTGCCGGAATTATACTGAAACACGGGGGTTTAGGATTCCTTAAAGGGCCCCTTAAAGGGATCTAATTATAGGGGGATCTATGGAGGTTTAAGGTTGGGGATTTAAGGTAAGGCTTCAGATCTAACATGAGTAGCACTGATCGTTCACCCTTCGTGAAAATGCTAGACCCAAGGCCCTATGCAAAGGCAGAAGCACTGCGCACCATTTGTCGACGCTTGTTGGTGGATGATTGCTTCCTTGCTGCCCGAATTTGGCACGGAAATGCCGCGCTGCGAAGGCAGTCGCCGAAAAGGCATCTAGAGACTCCAAAACCCTTGAATTGAGGAATATATATATACCTTTAATCATATTTGGGATCCCATTCTCCTTCAAGGTACATTACATTCCTTAATTAAAGGATATGCAAGGGTTATGGAGTCTCTGGGCAAGATCCATTCCCCCCATGAACCGGATGCTTATCTTAACAGGTAAGCTGACAGACTGGCCGGCTTCTGAACCCGTCCTAAAATCTTAAACGGTTAGAGTTGTTTTGTAGCCACTGCAGGACCAAAAAGTTAAAGTCCGGATAAGTTTCTGCCAGTGGTCCGGAAGAGCAAGGTTGCTAACCAGTGCTAATTACTCTGCTACGGCTCTCAAGCCATCCATGATCCGTTTAAGCTTTAGGGCTTTTGGATCCAAGTAGCGAGAAGAATCTAAAAAACTGGATTGATTCCAAATTTCACGCGGCCATAACATGAAGGTCCAGTTGCGAGGCAATGCTGGAACACTCTCATGTGGGAGTTAACCCTAAGGCTAGATGCGCCTATATAGTAGATACTTAATCCTTAAAGTACTCATCTAGGAACACCTTAAAGGCCTAAGTATGTACTATGTGGGCACATGGAGCCTTAGGGTAGTATGAACGACGCTCAAGATGAACCCTGAATCGTACTTTTTGTACGCATCACGAGGGCCCACCGACCCAAGGTCCCCAAACCTCGAAACTTTGGGGACGTTGGGGGTTACCTTATTTTGGGGGTCCTTATAATAAGGGTTAGGGTCCCCTATTTTCGGAAACTCAAGACCTTCAAGCCTAAGCCTAAGCCTAGTTACTAACCATCAATGAATCCATGTTAACCCACAACACTCCAAATGGAACATTGGCATACTCGTTCATAGACTTCACCCTGACCCCGACACCCTAAATCCTGCAGGCGGTTGGAGTGTCATGGCATTTCTGGGTCTAGAGGGGCCTGGGCATCTGGGTACACAGCTCAAGGGGTTACAGGTTGAAACTATCCCTACCTCACAGACATTCATTCGGGTTCGGGAAAGGGCATGCTATGTTCATGTATGCATGCTCGAGGACCCTCGCACTAGTCACTTCTACAGTGCACGGCTTTGGGGTGCAACTTAATCGCAAGCTTGGGTTCTATCACCTACTGCAAAGCTGTGCTGGGTTAGCCTAAACCAAGTTCAGGGATGTAATGCCGCTATGCAAGGCAGAGTGCGCAGAATCCGGGTGTTTATCTGAAGCAAATGTAGACTTGACGGGCCATGGGAGTAGTTGTCAATCCGGCTCCTGCGTTATTCCGGGGGCATTCGGTTCGCATCCTCCAGCACCCGATTCGCCAGTCGGATCCGACGTTCCCGGGCCTGGCTTGCGTCGGTTTAGCAATTTGCTAAGGGGGTGGTTCTGATAATGAAGTCGCAGACAACGGTTTAGGACAACGTTCTTTAGACTACTTGCATGCTGAGGTGCTTCGTGTGCGTGCTTTCTGCTACTGAGTACTGTGTGAAAACCGACGCTGTGGATCCGCCTGCGCGCCGGAAACCTTAGCCCGTATAGCGTCCACAGTACCTATAATATATAGTAGAATGTAGTGTTTCTACATTTCAGAATTACAACTATGATTTGGGGAAGTATCCCCCATAACATTACCTACTTGTAGGACCCTTTGGGTTATTAGCGGCCCCTTCTGGTGCCAACTCAGGTTCCCTAAGTGGTGCTAAAATCTGAAACCCATGTGCGAAGACGGAGCCGCACGGACCTGAACCATAAGCCCCAAAACGCTGCAAAAAACTGTTAAACTCATCTGTCACACCTTCCAAGCCTCCAGTCTATGGTTTCGCTTGTTTTAGAACAGCCTCCCAACCCCCTGCGACTCGGTTTTGCAGTTCCTCTCCCAACCTGCAGCCTAAACCCTAAACCCTAAATAGGGTCCAGCGAAGGGCTTCGAGCTTCGAGGGCTAGATGTTAAGGGTTTTGGTTTAGGGATTAGGGTTTAGGGTTTTAAACCCGTAGACCCTAAACCCTTGGGTTTGTAGGCCTGTATTATTCTATTGCTGGGCTTCGGGTTTTTGTGATTCTATCAGTTGCCTTGCGAAGTACTATACTATTGCTGCCGGGCTTTTGCTGAGCATTCTGCGGCTTAGGCTGAGGTTGTGGGATACCGAAAGCAGTAACAGCGAACATCTATGAGTTTCCAGCTCCTTGGCCCCACAAATCAGAGTCGCCCTAAACTCCAAATCCTAAACCGGACGGACCTGAATCCCTCGACTCAACCCACCCTAAACCCTAAACCCTAAACCCTCAACCCAAATCCGGGAATTTCCGTGGCGGACCCGGATCTGCATCTTGCCGGTGAAGTAGGGGCGATTGTGCTTGGCTTCTCCGTAGCCAGTAACTGGGCGAAGGCATGGGCTCTGGCTGGGTCTGTGGGCTTTGGGAAATAATGTAGGAACCTGATTAAGAAACCTTGGGCCTTTGCTAGGGTTCCTTACATGAACCCTACTATTTTGGGGTTATAGGCCCAGGGTTTCTAAATCAGGTTCGCACATTATCATGATTATGAGCACTAGTCTCCGGATTTTAGGAACTAGGAGTTAAAACAAGGTTTTACAGTATGGAACCGATTATGGTGTCCGCGGGGCTCAAAGATAAGGTTCGATCATGCGCATGGGGGCTCGTGATTCTGGTGCAGGAATTGAAACTTCGCAGTTCGGTGTTTCGGGTCGAGTTTAGTGCGGTTTGCTCACCGAAGTGTTCAGGGACAGCAAGACCAAACAAGCTCATCAGAGGGCATCAGAACAAGGATCTGCAACACAAAAACGTCTCTGCAGTCACTCCTTAAGCGCTCACTGAACTTGAACCTCAACCACAGAGGACTAAATGGTTTGAATAGGGTTTTGATGCTTTACTACAGTATAAAACGGGGGCCCTGGGGAATCCTACGGTTGATGGACAAAATCCTGCATGACCGTAAGAACCCTAAACTATGGGAATTATGGTATATTCCTTATAATGGGTAATGCAGGATTTTGTCCATCAGCAGTATTACTAATTTGCTCAGGCCTCTATGCTATTCTAGTCTGCAGGCCGGCCCGACTCGCTGAATTCTTTTTTGCAACCAGCTTCTGCAGCTCTAGACTCTGCCTGTAGCCTCCATTGTAGCTCCTTTTTGGGTCGCCCGTTAGGATCCTAAATATAACCTAGTTAAAGCAAAAAAAGGAACTACAAGGGAGAGTATAGGTATTGTAGTCCACGACCTCGAGCTGTCACAGCTCAACCCTCCAAGCGTTAAAGCCTAAGCTCCTAAACTGCCCAGGACCTTGTCCGTAGCTCGAGACTTTTCTGAGAAGACCGATGACAGAAATCGCAAATCCCACGTAGCAGGAACGACACCCAAAACAGCAGCCGGCAACTCGCCGCTACAACATCTCCCTGGTGCTTAGTAGGGAATGGGGGAATGGAGTATGGGGACTATTATTGGGGATTATGTAGTGACTACTATAGGGATCCATTCCCCATTCCCTACTAAGCACCAGGGAGACATTTTCAGACAGGTAATTGAGTTCCTGACTACCGATCCTGCGCTCAGCATACTTGTCCACCACCTCCGGACGTTGTTTGAGGAGTATGGTAGACCTTAACCCCAAATAACCTACCTTTTTAAAGGCTTATATAAGGGACTCATAATAGGGTAGCTTAAAAGGGCAGGTCATATAGGGTCCAGGTAGGTTTATAGGGTTTAGGGCATTGGGGTCTAGGGCAACCGACTGAGCTCAGGTTCACGGCTTTCGCCAGATCTTTGGGCTGCCGAAAGCCCTAAACCCTAAACCTGAACCCCTAACCCCTAACCCCTAAACCTAAACCCCAAATAACCCTAAGCCCCTAAACCCTAAACCTTATTCAAAAGCAGGTTTGGAAGGAAGCTCGAGACTCGCCATGGCCTTGCATTCTTGCTACTTGGAGGTTCATGGGGCTTAGTAAGTAAGGTTACAAGTACCTTAATTGTTTTTTTTCGGGTTCAGGGATAAAATTAGTTAGAAGTAACGTTACTTGTTTTTATAACTCTGGTTACTAAGTCTCATGAACCTTTAAGTATGGTGCTTCGGTTGGGGCGGTGGCTGCTCTCTCACGCTAGGACTATACCTTAAATCAGATTAGGAATCCTCGTTACGATTCAACGGTATATTCCCTTACTTAAGGGGTTTTGGAGGCTCTGGGAAAGAGTGGGTGACGCATCGACATTTGCACACAGCGTCGTTGATCACAAGACTTTCGAGGCTGGGGCCAAGCTTTCGGGACAAAAAACAAAACATTGTCATTCATGTTCTTAAAGCTATAGTCTATCACGATCACTGAAGTTGTTGACACTGTTACTATGAGTCGTATTATACTTATCATGATAGTAGTACACTCATTAGTATTGATTGAAGTGTTAATAAGGAAAGAGCATCGATGGACAAGAGACGGCCAAAAGCTAGGCAGCACGACAGGGACCCGGCATACTTCCGCCGGAGCAGATAGTCCTTCATGTGCTGGCCTGCGCCAAGGAGCAGAAGGAACCCCTAAACCCTAAACCCTAAAACCTAAACCCTAAACCCTAACCACGGCTGCAGCGATGGATTTCGCTCAGCACCTTCTCCAACGTCTATGACTTGGGGCGGACAGGAAGTTTGTCTTTGAACATACGGGAACCGCAGCTCTTTGCACAATTTCCTGCTTGACGATGTGGCCTCGCAGCGGAGCTTTCAGAAAACTCAGAACCCGATTTTAGATACCCAGGCCCTTCTCTCGGAATCTCAGGCTGCGCATCGTAGCAGTCATGCGCCCCCGAAAGACATGAACCTGAGCCGCCTTTCTCGTCCAGCGCATCTACCTCGGCTTGTCGCTGGCGGAGCTCTTCCTTGGCGCTCCCATGCAGCTTCGGATTGTCATAGAGCTCTCTTCCGCTTGAAGGATCGGGGACTTAGCAAGCATGTTTTAACTAGTTACAAGTAGGACAACTTCAAGTCGGATAAACAAAAGAACTGTACTTATGGCCTACTTACCAAGCCCACCGGTCCTCTGAGCACGACTTTGCTTGGCACTTTAGAGGTTCTAGGACTCAGGGCCTGCAGCGAGTTGGGATTTCTTTGTTTGGGTGGAGGGGGGGCGAGGGGGGTGTTGGATTTAGGGTTTAAAGTCTAGGGTTTGGAGGGATCCTTGCGGCTTTTGCTTTTCCGGTGGACAGTTGGGGTCGAAAGATTTGATTTGGGGTTTCCGTGGTTTCCTTTCAAACCAGGACCGGCAAATCCAATGCCCAGAGTTCCGGCTCCTTGTGCCGATATCACACTAGAAGCCAAGGTATGCATCCTTAGATTTTGAAACCACGAGACACCAATTCTAGCCAGCCCCAAAACACTAAACCACACCATCAGCAAAAGCCTTCTACATGGGGTTACATTACAGTAGTATATCGAAACATAGACTTGAGAGGATAAGCAAAGCGGGTTAAGCATTGCTAACCCGCTAACCGCTGATGCAGGCCTTATGTCACCTTTCTAAAGCTGCTGCAGAACCCTCATCACACCCCTCTAAAACCGTAAACCTTATAAACCCTGAACTCCAAATCCCTCTCAAACCGTATACGATAAGGGCCTTAATAATTAGAATAGGGTTTTGGGGCCCATTATACTATAACTGTAATAAGGAACCCCCAGACGAGTATTGGTAATTATTTGGGCCCCTGTAGCAACAGCAGAAAGCCCTAAGAGCCTCAAAAGGCCGAGGAAGCGGCCCTAAACCGAGGCAACTCCTCCAGCAGCGCTCGCCACTCCTCGTGGCCTCGAAGTTTCGGCTCGGATCTTCTTATAGTCTAAGGTATAATACTTCATAAGGTATAATACTTACTTTATAAGGGCTTTGTAAGAGTTTAGGGTTTGGGATTTAGGTTTGAGGGTATGCTTCTGTCAGATTTTAGACGGGTTTGGACCTAGTCTTTAAAATCCTTGTATCCAGACCCCTCTGCAAATCATTCAGCTCAGGCCACCGACCGAGTCTCGGGGGCATCAAATTCGTGTTTCGTAGGCGCTTCAGACGCAGCATCGAGGGGTTTTGCCTTGTGGTTTAGGGTTTAGGGTTTCAGGATTGAGATGCGACTTTCAGGCTTGAGGGCTCGGGCTAGGCGTTTTCAACTTCAAGTCTGTTGGGTGTAAAAGCCTGGGTTGATATGAGAGGGCTAGTCCAGGATTCAGGAGGTCTCGGCGATACTCGGCGTTTTGGATGCAAGGTTCTCGAGATCATCGAGGGGGGGGGGGGGGGGGGGGGGGGGGGGGGGCCCATAGGGCATAGGGGAAAAAAAAACCTTAAATGGAAAAAACAAAACAAAAAAACAAAAACAAAAATACAAGGACCAAAATGAAACCGCAAAAANGAGGGCGGGGAGGGGCGGCGGGGGGGGGGGGGGTAGCGACGTCGGTGTGGCCCATACGGCCTAGTGGCAAAGAAAACCTTAAATCGGAAAAACTAAACAACAAACGCAAAACCAACATGCTATGACCCTAATGAAACCGCAAAAACAAAACAATATCATAACCTTTCAGGAGCCCAAACGCAAAAAAAACAACAAGCATCACACAACGAACCAGAAACAACGGCCGTAACCTTAAACCCTAAGCCCTGAACCCTAAAATCTAAACCCGAATAGAACGCAAGAGGTGCGACTGGGGGCCCCGGGCGGAGGAAAAGTTGAGGCCGCTGTCGGAAGTCGGTGGCACAAAGAAGCGTCTCGGGCCTGAAGAAGGTATCGGATATAGGGTTTAGGGTTTTCTGTATAAGGTTAAGGGTTTGAGGATTTTTAAGGATTTAAGATCACGGGGTTTGGAGTTTACGGTATAAGGCTTAGACCATACGGCAAAAGGTTTAGGGTTTAGGGATTAAGATTACGGTGGCTTGGAGTTCAGGGTTCGGGCTTAGGGCATATAGGGCCGTGATTTAAGAAGGTTTGAGTTATGTTGTGTCTTTCTGAGCTCCATGTTCCCAAGAAGCTTGGGGGTTTGAGGCTCAGCGTTCCGTTTGTGCTGGGCTTGGGGTTGTTAGACGGTTTCGGGTTCCCCTGAGCACTACCTTACTCAGCTGCCGTGCTTGGGGCTGAGGGTTCAACTGCAGGCTTGATACAGGATCTTTCATGGGATGCTACTTACGGGGCACAGTTCTGGTAGGCCTTCCACCTCCTGAACAAATACATATCCTCCGCGCAGAAACACCTAAATTCCAACCATAGTGTTGTCCCTAAATCCTAGACCCCTACACACCTGAACCCCTAAACCCTAACTTCCTAATCCCTAAACTCCTGAACCCCTAAACCCTGACTTCCTTATCCCTAAACCCTTGAACCCCTAAACCCTAACTTCTTAATTCCTAAGCCCGAAACCCTACACCCCTGGACCCCTGAACCCCCATGGAACCCTTGTAGAGACCTTATAGAACCCTAAAAACAAATATCCTTAAAAGGAACCCTTATAGAACCCTCAAAGGGAACCTTTAGAAATAACCCTTATGGAACCCTTAACAGGAACCCGTAGAAGGAACCCTTGAAAGGGAACCTTTAAAGGGGAACCCTGAAAAGGGAGCCCTTATAGAAGGAACCCTAAGGCTTGCATGGGTCAGAAACGAGACGGCGACGTCTCCGGGAGCCGGACCCAGGCTTCATCTTCTCGTGCGCTGCCCTGGCATCGTCTATAAATCGAAAATAGGGGACCCTAATAGAGTACCCAAAATAGCAGGAACCTTATTATAAGGACCCCCAAGATAAGGCACCCCTAATTTTTGGAAACTCCCAAATTCAACTTAGGGGGTAAGGGATCATAACCAGCCCAGAAAAAGGGAACTGCAATGGCGACGATGGGCCGCTGCCAGACGAGTTAAGGGCTTTGGGGACTGAATGCGAAGTTTAGGGTTAGGAGCTGTAACTAAAAAAATCGTGAGTACTGGTATTGATGCCAGTAACAGTTATGAAATAATTCTTACTATTAACTAAATATCTTTTAATAGTTCTGACGAACGAGGTGTAACTCCCGAAGCATGCATGCACTCCAACAGCCCGCGCCCTGTCTAAGGGGGGACGGGGGACGTACGAGGCTCGGATTCACGGCATGGTGCATGCCGGGAGATCACATTCATCAAGCTTCGTAGAAAGGATCCACGTTTGTGTCTACACCTCGTCTCAACCCCGGCTACGTTGCTCAAGCGAACACATCTAGCTGTTGGCCCGGCCACCATTCTTTCGTTCTTCTTTCAACAACTCGTGCACTGTTCGATCCACCGCACTACGGCTCAAGTCCTACAAATACCTCAACACCTGCCACTCAACATCCGAAAGCTGCTCTAAAAGACCATAATGTTTCCCTCAAGCATCGGGTTGCAGTGACTTTACGCTCAGGATACAGGATGTGAAGTGTTTTCGGGTATCGGGGGATTGTGGGCATCAGCGGAAATCAAGAAGTACCAACAACCACGATCCACGATCCCCACACCGGCTACATCATCGCCATCCATTGTAATCACAATTATGAGGATGGAGCAGTAACAGAACATAAAGCGCAGCAGGGTTTCTGGACATCTTGGACAGCCTTCGCGCTGCGAGAAGTTGCGGCTTTGGCTTTGGCCCGATGACGGACAAATCCTGCAGTGCGGACTCGGGCTGTAGAAGGCGAAGACCAATGGATACTTTGTACACATACTTGGGAATCGTGAATCCTGACTAGCTAAACTACCCATAGGCCCCAAAGTAGTTCCTTTTTGGGGTTCATATTCAGAATTCTATAAGGTAATCCCCAAAAGGAACTACTTTGGGGCCTATGGGTAAACCTTAGACCCCATCACTGAGGACTCAAGCCCCGTATCTTGATAGAGGGGCCTTCGCAGTTGGAATAGGGCTTGAACATGCAGAGGGGTTTCTGTGCCTTGTGCTTCTTTTTGTGGGTTGCCGGGAGGAAGGGGGTGGGGGGGGCGGGTGTGTGTGTGTGTGTGAGCAAAACCGGGTCTATCTGGAAGCTGCTTGTTGGGTATTTCATAAGGGAGAGCTACGCCTCGTCTCAGTTGTGAAAAGAACAAGGCATCTTCCAAACAGTGATGCCGAATTTGGGGTTTGGGGTCAAGGTTGACGGTATGGTTTAGGGTTTAGGGTTTAGGGTTTAGGGGTTTAGGGTATAGGGTCAGATTTCAAACTAAGGTATCTAGCGGGTTCTGTAGCAGCTGATAGGAACATTGTCAGACGAGGGAGGGCATAAAGCGATGTCAGTTTACCAGCGAGAAGCGAAACTCCTTCAAACAAGTAAGAAACAACGGCTATGAAATGCAAAGAATATACGTCAATCCAGTAGGGTGTTTGTTGTGCTTATAACAGAATGCTGCTGATGACACGAATCCTGTATTTCGACGGGGGTTCTCTGCAATTCAATTGGAAATTAACACCCTCCGTACGGGATCCTTACCGAATGGGCCTATCGGCTAGAGATCTATATTGCGTAATTGGAGTCCCTTTTTTCTGAACTCTCAACACAGAACATCCGAAAACCAAAACCTAATGTCCCTGACGGTCGACCCGACGGCCTTATTTAAAAAACACATCTCTCTGAATCCCTTTAGGCTGTTTTTGTATGGGTCCTCTTAGGCGGTTTAGGGTTTGGGTACAGCCTCCCAAAAACCCTAAATCCTAAACCCTACGGTACAGCGATTTGGATCCCTGGTGTTGGCCTCGCCCTCTCGCAGCATTGAGGCGGCGTCCTCTGCGGAGGCTACCAGGCAACTTGAATGGCTTTAGGGGCTTAGGGTTCAGGGGTTTAGGGGCTTAGGGGTTTCAGGGTTTAGGGTTTAGGGTTTAGAGTTTAGGGTTTAGGGCTTAGGGTTCAGGGTTTAGGCATTTGGGGTCTTTAGTATCTTGAGGCTTCTCTGGGGTGGCGGTGAGCGCTTCGCATAAAAGTCTAAGGCACTGCGCTTCAGCTGTAACGGACATTTTGCTGCGCCGGGGATGCTTCCGGTTGGAATTTGACGTCGGTTTAGGGTCTAGGGTTTAGGGTTTACGGTCTAGGGATTAGGCTTTAGGGTCTAGGGTCTAGGGTTTAGGTCTAGGGTTTAGGGTCTAGGGTTTAGGGTCTAGGGATTAGGGACTAGAGTTTAGGGTCTAGGGATTAGGGGTCTGGGGTTTAGGGTCTAGGGATTAGGACTTGAGGTCTTCAGGCCCAAGGTCAAGCGGGATGACGGGGGGCCTTCCTCTCAGCGACTGTGCAGTGACTACTTGTTTGAATGAAGGTAACTAACCTAAACAAAACCCTGATTTAAATCCCTAATCGCCAAGGTCATGTAATGTAAAGCCTAAATAATTACCAATATTATTCCTTACGGTTCTTTATCATGGTTATACTCTAAAGGGGCACAAGACTATATTCTAATTATTAAGGCCGCTACAGTAGTATGGCCCATGAGCCGCCCTTCATGCGGCCCTCTAATCTCTGGAACAGAAAATACATACTTTGGCCCTCAGTTACCTATACAGGGACTACTCTCAACCCAAAGCATATACTACAAAGTACGTTGTCCCTCAGGGACCCTTAACCGGCTAGCGATGGGGGCGTCCCTGAGTTTTTTAGCAGTTCAAGACCCCTAGGTTTAGGTTGCTTGTGGGGTTCATTAGCTGGGCTTTTAAGTAACCAGGGAGAAAAAGGTATAAACTTGTATTTCTTAGTGGTTCCTTTAAGGAAAAAAGTATTAAAGCATGGTACTCCAACGCCCAGTTAGGGTTGTGAATCGTTGTACAGGGTTTAGGGTTCAGGGCCAGGGTCAAAACTGAACGCATCAACATGGTGCTTGCAGATTTAACACCCCATAGCCGAGCACCAGGTTGCAAAGGTTTGGGACACTTCAATGCTCGGTCTACCTTCGAAGCATTCGAGAAGTCTGAGGCATTAAGCCGCTAGGGATGTTTGTGCTCGACATCTATGTCTACACGCACACACCTATCTAGCTATCTACCTATCTAGCTATTTACCTATCTTGTTTTTCTGTAATTCTGTTTATCTATCCATCTATCTACATACATGCATACGTACATACAACAAACATACAGATGTACGTGAACACAAACACACACACACACACTCACACACCCGCGTCTGTGTGAACTTGGTCAATCTTGTCCATCTATGTTGTCTTTTTCACACACTTACTAATTGGCTGTTTCTTGTTGGTTTGGAAGCTGCCCGGATTTGCGGACTCTGGTCTAGCCATAAGATTTTCGGATTTGGCGGATAACGTACTTTTAGACTGCTTTTGGTTTTGTGGGGTTTGTGTCCGGCCTCGTCACGCAGCCATGCTGGTCTCACGCCTTCTTCAGAAGGTGCCTCAGCAACATCAATGAGCGCGCAGAAGGTGCCTCAGCAACATCAATGAGCGCGGGCCCAGTCAGGGAAAGCCCCCTTTCCACAACCCTAAATTCAACAATAAAAAATCAGCATCCAGAAGTCTAGTCTCGTACCCCAGCACTTGACGGCTTGCTCACAGGTCCTTTCGACATTCTGAAAAGCCGCAACATCTCTTCATCAGGTATGAGACTGTTCGTGCAGTTCCACTCACCGTAGGTAGCAGGATTTGGTAGTATAGACTATGTTCATGCCACACAATCATCTGCACAAACCGATGCAACGGCCCAGAATCGTCCGAACTTTGCCCGGCATGACCCATACTGCAAACTCGCGATGTAGAAGACGCGTTCTGATGTTTTCAGTTGGATACAACATAAAACATATATCATAGAATGACCCGAAGCCCTAAACACCTAAACTGTACAGCTCGAGGAACATGAAGCTGCTTCGCACAAGGAAACGAGGAGACCCCGGCTCAACATGACGATTAACTCCAATGTCCTATTCGGCCATGATGTTATCTTCGTGCTGCTGTCTTTGTATACCACTACTCTTATACATCTATTTACGACGGTTTGCTGCCATCAGCCTCCAAATATCGCTCCAACCTCAACAAGCCCGTAGTCGTCCCCGAGCACCCCCCCCGTCCAAAAGGGCGTGGAGGCAAATGCATGTTCCAATCCGAGTGGCACGGGGATCGCCATGAAGTTCGGTATTCTCTGGGGCGTTGTAGACCTCATACTAGACTATACTATACTCGACCCTACTGTGCTACGGCGTACTTCAGTACAAACATTTGTATAGACATAAAAACATATATACATAAATACATGCATACATATTATATATGACATATGTACAAATGAAGAGACAGAGAGAGAGAGAGATATGTATATATGTACATGTACATGCTATGTTACCATTGAGCCGAGTGTAGACTTTGTGTCTGCCTGGCCGGGTCTGGCAGCATCAGGGTAAACCATTAGCTAATGAAAAATGATAAACAAAACATAAGAAGCAATGCGATGGCATAGAGAGCCTGTCTAGCTGCATCTACCTCAGATTGCAGCATGTGTGCTTCGCAGTAGGCTTGTGTACATGTTACACATACATATGGGTATGTGTCTGTGCATGTAAATACCTCAGGAGTGTATGCTAAAGGTTTACATATGTATATATGTACAAACATATACACATATATAAATATATACCATATATATATATATATATATATATATATATACACACATGGGTTTATGCATGTACGCATGCACCTGCATTTGTAGTGCGTACGCATTTGTGCATGTGTGCACCAAAGTGTATGTAGATATATGAATGTAATCCCTTCATCCGTTTAATAAATCCCCCTAATACAAAGAATTCCCGGCCGGAAATTCCAGTTTCGAGCAAACAGTGCAACAAATGAGTAGATTGAAAGGCATGTTGAATTAGAGGTCAGGTATAGGATGGCCATCACGGATTTGGACCTCTACCAGGCTAGGATCGCATGGAGAATTTGGACGGCCGGCATTTGGAGCAGGAACGCGGCGTCCGAGGAGTCCGGATGTGGGAATTTCAGGGTTTAGCCGTCTAGAATTTGGAATTCCCAGGCTACGGTCGCATTCAGAATTGGAACGGCCGGCATGGAGAATTGGAACGGCCGGCATGGAGAATTGGATATTCGCAGGCTGGGGCCATTGCAAACAACAGAGTTTTTGATATTAGGGAGATTGTTTTGGACTGGGTGCGTATCGGGCCCTGCCTGCGGGAAGGCAACGGGTGCGTATTGGTATTTGCCAAGGAATTACTCGCCCTAGCCTTTAGGTGTTTTCAGTCGCCTAGCCTGGGAGTTCCGGAATACCTTCATGACTGTCTCGATCCGGAACTCCCAGGCTAGGCGAATGAAAACACCTAAACAGTCGCGCATGGCGTTTTCGGACCTCCCAGGCTAAGGCGAGTACTTGCTGTCTCGAAACCGGGTCTCCCAGGCTAGCGCGTACCGGCCCTGTCGCATGCTTTTAGTTAGACGCGGACCCCTGCCTGGGAGAAGAAAATTCTAGACTCGAATTTCGGAAAATCAAGCCCAAAACCACCCGAAATCCCCCTAATATTGAAAATTAAAGTCCCAAAATCATTCATATTTAGGGGGGGTGATTAAACGGATGAGGGGACTATGTACGTAGGTATGTATGCGTGTATGTATGTATGTCATTCTGTGTGTAGGTATGCATGGTGATGTGCGCAAGCATGCATGGATGCATGTGCATGCATTTGTACGTGTACGTATACATGTTTATATAAGCACACATTGAAAACGATGGTAGAACAAATAATGACATATACAGCGCGAGGTACGTATGGTATACATGCACGTTATCAAATTACTGTAGTCGTGTGTATACATAGTAAGGAAGCGAAATGATTGTACTACATCTCTAAACCTGGCCATCCAACAGTATGCCTCTGCTTGTCTCCGTATGCTTCGATGCATGACTGACTGTAAACATAAGCATGTGTGTGTACACCACATGGTACCCAACAGACATCTTATCCGTTGATAAAGCGAGCCTTGCATATGTCTGTACACTCGCACATGACCATTATTGTTCAAGTGTGCATGTATGTGAAAGGATCTACACATCCTATGAGCACGCTGGCACATGCGTCTGCAAACATGATTGAGTACAAGTGCCTGTTCAGAGCTTGTGATTCTTGTGAGCCCATATACTCAAGCTCGTCCATGCGTGCTTCCAAAAACCAAGCATCCAGTGGCTGATCTCAGCAGCAGCAGCAGCAACAAACACAAGCACAACACCAACACCAAGCCAGCACCGGCACAACTGACCACAGCAACGCCATGTCAAATATCAACAGTAAAAGCAATGGCACCGCCACCCACCACCACCACCACCAACAGCAAGATTTCATATATCAGGTTATCAGCCAGCAAAATGCAATACATGTGCCAACAGATGCAACAGATGTAGGAGCAACGATTACGCCCCCCCGACCTCCAGCAATTAGTATAGGGCCGTAAATAGTTGTAGTATAATGGCCCCCAGAGCCCTATTCTAACCATTAAGGCCCTATATTCGGTCGATGCCAGCGTGCTTTGCATCTTGTAATCAAGCGCTCCTGGTTGATTTGCTTCTCGCTCCCGAAGGCTCAAAAAGGCCCAACAGCCTTGCATGGTATGGTCCTTGCGGGCCCAAAAAAGCCTTAGTGTCTGAGTCCCTAGAGCCTTTGAGGATGAGTCCCTGGAGCCTTTGAGTCTGCGTCCTTTTAAACCCTAAATCCTAGACCGTTAGCCGTTAGACTTGAAGACATGAGCCCTTAGAGCCTTAAACCCTAAGCCCTTAGAGCTTTAAACCCTAAACCCTATCAAGCCTAAACCCTTAGAGCCTTAAGCCCTAAACCCTATAAATCCTAAACCCTTAGAGCCTTAAACCCCAAACCCTATAAATAAACCCTATAAGCCCTAAGCCCTTAGAGCCTTACATTGCTAGCCGTTAGACTTTACGATCTGAAACCCTAAACTCTAAATCCCAAACCCTGGGAACCATTTAGAGCCATTTAGAGCCCTGAACCCACAATCTTATCAACCCTACAAGCCCTAAGCCCTTAGAGCCTTAGGGGTCGAGTTCAAGCGGAGGCCTCCGACGCTTTCAGCGTGCATCGGCCTCCCTGGGCTTTGCTAGGCCGAGATTGCACAGCTGCCGTCTCTGTGGTGGGGACGGGGATTTATTTAGGGTTCAGGGCTCTAGAGCTTAAACGTTTTAGGATTTAGGGGGGAATTTCGGGTTCAGGGCTTTAGAGTTTGACAGTTTTAGGGTTTACACGGTGGGGCGGGGATTTAGGGTTTAGGGCTTTAGAGTTTGACAGTTTTAAGGTTTAGGGCTTTGGGGTTTGGAGCTCAGGGTCCAGGGCTTCTGGTTCTAGGGCATAGGGGTTTATGGCATCGGTTTATGGCTTACGGGGTTTAGGGTTTTGTAAATGTCAAAACAGGAGAAGCCTGAAACACATCTAACGTATCTAGATTAATATGATTTGAGCCCTTCTAGCATGGCTGATACTTTTGGCGGCTCACGGCTTTTGCCGCAAAGTGCAATCCATAAGACCTTAGCAAAGCTCTTTGAACCTTAAGTGCCGCGTGCGAGAGCCTGGAAACAGGCAGGCTTTCGCATCAGCTTGAAATCGCCCTTAGGGCACAAGGGCTCCTAGCAAGCAAGACACTGGAATTGGGTCCAGCGCTGAGCTGAACACACTTTTGGTATGTAGGGTTTAATATACACATGCATGTATATGTACATATTTATATATATTCATATGTATTTGTATATATATATATATGTACAATACACGTACAGACAGTAAGTACACATTCAATTTTCGATGCGCTATTGTAGATGTTAGTGTTTACCGCTCGTCGACTGGAGTTCAATGACCGCCGGACTACTGGCTAGATGTAGATACCGCAAGACCCAACCATGGAGAAACAATCGACAATTCAAAACTGCACGGAAGAATCTAGCCAAGCCATGGCACACGTCTGTTCGCTCAAGTCTATAACCGGTGCGAAGTCCTCAAAGCTCGGCATATCTCCACAGCTATGCATAGAAGCCCCTTCCTAGTGGACAGGAAGGCCGGATCGGCCCAGTTGCAAACGGATGCGGCAGGAGAGCTCAGGTTCTAAGGTCTGATGTCGTAACCTACTAGAACCTATAGCCACTGATATACAGGGACCATATCAACAAACCTTTGCTCATGACAGCTTAAGCTGGTCTTTTTGGCTGTATTAGTCGCAGAGCTTGTGCGGACTTAGGGTTTAGGGCATCTTAGCCGTACGAGTCTTGCCGGTCCAACCTGGTTTTTGCGGTTCCCAACCATAAAACAACAAGTCATCCCCAAAATTAATTAAGGAATTGCAACCCCCAAACCCTAAACCCTAAAGCCCTAAACCTACAACCCAGGATCTAGGGCCTAGGGTACTGCTGCAAGAATCCGCATCGAGCGGTTGGACAGCAGTCGAAGAGCACGAGCTCACTCCGAAAAATACACATGTTGTGAAAGCGGCAACTCGGCATCTAGGCTCTATATTATGGGGGCTTACTAAAATAGAATAGGGTTTGGGGGCCCCCGATACTATACGACAGGAATTGGGCTTGAAGTTTTAAACATGGCTTGGCGATTTGGAGGGGTAAGGTACACTGCACACCTGCCCTGAGCCCTGACCACCGTGTGAATTACGTGTGCCGCCAGGAAAGGAGCCATAGCTGCAGTCTGATACACACTGGTTCCCACTTGGCTCTGCAGTCAAAGAAGGTCGCCGGGACAAACAAGACTACTGTACTGTAGGGGCCTTAATAATTAGAATAGGGTCTTGGGGCCCATTATACTATACTTCCATTAAGGAACCCCCACAATAGTATTGGTAATTATTCAAGCCCCTACAGTATGTGGTCTTTGGTTCAGAGTCTAGGAATTTGACACAGTTCTCTTTTGGGATGTTTGGGTATGGCTCCGAGACGTGGCAAGCCGACGGTTGAGGCAACAATGCTGATATCCCTAGAAGTGTCCAAGCACAACTCTACAGCCCCCAAACCCTGCAAGAGACTTCGCAGCACTACACTACGCACAGGCCCCATAGTAGTTCCTCTTTGGGATTACTTTATAGGATTCTACATATGAGCCCCAAAAAGAAACTACTATGGGGCCTATGGGTACACTACACCGTCCTCCACCAAATTTCCTCAACCGGTGCCGCAAGTGCGGGGGGGAGACCCAGGTGGCCCTAGCCCCTTCAAACATCGAGCGGCTGCTTCAGATTACCTGAAACAGCGGTTAGGGTTTAGGGATTAGGGTTTCGGGTTTTGGGTTTAGGGACCTGAAACACAGCTCCCGAACACAGTGATGCTGCTTTGTTGAACGAGAAGAGGCGCGTCCGAACATCGACTGGGACCTAAATTGTGGGAGCAATGTCGAGACCTGAAACTAACTATAATAAAACTATTCCCTTTAGTGCCTTACTATATAATATGCGATAATGTAGCCCAAAACTGGATTCTACTGACTAAGGCCCCTGTATTAGGCTCGAGGGTTGAACGTACTTGCCGTAGTGGGCTAAGGGGCCTTAATAATGAATCAGACTGGGGCTTCGGGAGAATATGCTACCATCAGTATTATCAGGAAATCTAAGGGATCAGCTGGGTAATTATTCAGGCTTCTATATTGATGCCTGACCAACCCTGAAGGAGCTAGTCAAACGCGATGTGATGATACTTCCAAAGCAACAGTCAGCTCAAACTCTTCAGCAATGATCAATGATAGGAGGAAAACTCGCAAACCACCCAAAAACTTAAACACTACCATAAACCCCTAAACACCTAAACCATAAACCCTAAACCCCAAACACCTAAACCACAAACTGAAATTTCCGAAGCCTCTGACCCTAAATGACCCGGCGGGGCACGAACTGCCCGGTGCAACGGCCGGCTCGGCGTTGCTGGGCCTTCGGACTGAAGTTGTGGCGTTTAGGGCCAGTTTAGGGTTTAAGGTTCAGGGTTGGGCTTTCGGGGTTGGGGTTTATGGTCTGGGAGGGGGGTTAGAGCTTCGGGTTTTCCACCATGTACTACAATGCACCATGCGGTCTACTTCGCCAGCAAGGGCCTATAGTAGAATGAATCACGAGTACAATCACTCAAGTGCAATCAGAACCCGCGTTGAGAGACAGATCAAACGGGAGCTGCATCGTCGTACCCCATCGAGAAATGTAACGAACATGTGTCGGATGCGTAGCAAGGGTGGTTAAGCCTCCAAGGTGGAGAACGTGAGTATGCATTCCGGTATGCATCCAGGTGTCGGTGGCGAAGCAGTGCAAACGCCAGAGGGGGATGCCAGGCAAATCTAACCCTAAGGGTCCAAAGGACCCAATAATTAGGTATTCTGTTCTAGGGTAGTAGCTATGTAGGTTAGGGTTTTGGAGAGTATATGATTATTGGGTACTTGGACCCCTGGGGTAACTACTCAAACCCCCAAATCCACGGCTGCATCGAAGCCCACAGCTCGACAGGCCTTACAGGAACCTCTACTACCACCGATCTCGAGCGGGAAGAACAAGTTGGGTTTTGGGATCTTTTTATGGCTTTAGGGACCTAGTTATGTTAGTAGTTAGTGTATATCTCTATATATATATATATATATATATATGTTATACATATCTACATGGAGCCTCTCGGTATACTGAAGAGGCGACCGACCCCAACCCGGGCAATGCCGCCTCCAAGAATGCCCGGCGCGCTGCCAAGGCATAGGACATCGCCTCCTCGGGTGCATGAGGCTTATGATGTGGGTCCCTTTTTAGGGCTCCTTGAAGGGATCTATAAGAGTTTCTATAGTATTCTATAGAGTTTCTAAACGGGTGTGCTCTAAATTAGGGTCCCTGGGTCCCTTTTGAGCGCCCCAAAAGTGTGGCACCCTTGTAGAAAGGACCCTGGAAGGGACCCTGATTTAGAGAACTACCCCTATGGGGTTAAGGGATCATAAGGTTGTGGTAATGCAAACTCAAATAGGGCTTGGCGAACGCAAACCGAAACCCGAACCCCGGCATAAAAAGTGGGTTTTTGCCGGTGGCATAAACAAGAAAAGTGGTTGCAGCAAACGCAGAGTTCTCGCTTTTTGGACCCAATCCTGTGACCAAAAGTCTGGACCTCACACGTTGTAACGCTTCCCGTTGCTGGTACATGGCTAGGTATCAACTGTATGCACTTGATAGCACCTGGCGCAATCTTCCATACCAGTTCAGCAAGGCATGAGGCATGGACTAGGTCGTACGGATGCTCCCGCCTCCCGCCCCAACGGATTCACTGACTGGTACGGCCCACTAATAGTTCAAAAATGGGGTTGGTATCAAACACACAGGCCAAAAGTAGCACAAGGAAATCTGATCACATTAGAGTCCCCAGGTCCCTGCTGTGTTCTGATTTCTGATTGGGGTGGTGCATGGGGCTCTGAGACTGGGTCGGAGGAGGCCCGAAGTGTTCTCNGATCACATTAGAGTCCCCAGGTCCCTGCTGTGTTCTGATTTCTGATTGGGGTGGTGCATGGGGCTCTGAGACTGGGTCGGAGGAGGCCCGAAGTGTTCTCCGGGCTTTGGCCCCAGATTCTGCATGCGGACCGAAGTGTGACCCGGGGCGTCGCTTAGCTGTGAGCAACTTAGCAGCCAAGAGGTGTGGAGCCACGATTACGTTACTATCGCAGCTTGTAGCTTTGAGCAACTCACCAGCGAAAAGGTGTGCAGCCACGACTATGTTACGATCGCAAGCTTGTAGCTGTGAGCAACTTACCAGCGAAGAGATGGGGATTGGCCCGGCCCTCAAACAGACCGAGAAGAATTAGTGCCAGAAAAGCACAAGAAAACACACACAATCGGATCGTTTCCAGCACCAAAAAACCCCTGATCCAAGGTGTTTTGAAATCATGGAGCACAAAAAAACACAAACATACAAACACGTTTGGTTTTTGGAGCAGCAGAAAAGCACACCAAAAAAACACAATCGGATCGTTTCGAGCACAACAAAAGCACAACAGCCGGATCGTTTCGAGCACGAGAAAAGCACAAAGAAACTCACAAACAGACAAACACGCTTGGTTTTTGGAGCACAAGAAAAGCACAAAAAAAATCGGATCGCTTCGAGCACAAGAAAAGCACAACAGCCGGATCGTTTCGAGCACGAGAAAAGCACAAAAAAAACACAAGCATACAAACACTTTTGGTTTTTGGAGCGCAAGGAAAGCACAAACAAAAACACAATCGGATCGTTTGGAGCACAAGAAAAGCACAACAGAAAAGAGGTTTCTGTGATCGAAATTTATGGTATGGCCCCGGCACTACGAAAAATGGCCCAGCCCCCCAGCCCCAGCCCCCCACCACCCCCAGCCCNCCCCCAGCCCCCCAGCGGGGGATAGGTGTCCGGTCTCAGAAGCTTTCAGACGCAGTGGCTCGAATTGCGTCGTGAGCGGGATGCTGGAGGTGAGTTCAGCTCGACGCGGCCTTGGCTTGGTTTCCCGGTACCTCCTTTGGCTTGGTAGCACCGCCACTCTGCCTTCGTCATCTTTGAGCTCGGATGGCAGCCTTGTGGCCCTTCAGTGTGGTCTGTCAGTTGGAGTTCCAGTCGTTGTAGTGCCGCCGCCTTAGGGGCCTAAGAAGTACCAGGGGTACTGGGATCCCGAATCCAGCTGGTGATTGGGGTCCAATGACAGGACCGGGATTCGAGCCACCGGACCTTGGCTGGAGGGCTTGCGAGTGTGGCGGAAAGGGAGTGGTGTAGCCCAACTAGACTAAATTTAATGGGCTGGGGGGCGGCCCCCAGCCCCAGCCCCCAGCCCCCCAGCCCCAGCCCCAGCAGAGAGCTCGTGGAGCGCACCGTGAGAGTGTCAACCCACAAACTACTGTGAGAGTCCCTAGAGTGCCCAACCCCAGAGACTACCGTGAGAGTCCCTGGAGTGCCCACCCCAGAGACTACCGTGAGACTCCGGAGTGCCCAACCCCAGATAGCGTGAGAGTCCCTGGAGTGCTCCAGAAGTTTCTTTTGAGGCCCTGAAACCTGCACAGGGGCCTGCTAAGAATCTCGTTTGCAGACAGATCCGAGTTGTCGAGATTCTAGTCTGACCGAAACCGGAAGGACAANAGGCCCTGAAACCTGCACAGGGGCCTGCTAAGAATCTCGTTTGCAGACAGATCCGAGTTGTCGAGATTCTAGTCTGACCGAAACCGGAAGGACAACTATAGGTGTTCCAAAACCTTGTTGTGGGGCCCCAAAACCTTACCAGGCACTTCTAAAGATCCGTTTGCAGTCCCAAAAGCAGGGCAGTTCTTTGTGTGTGCCTGCTCTGAGGTGGGGCCTTCGCCTTGCCCTCTTGTTATCTGGAAAACTGGGGTTGGGTTTTGCTTATCAAATTCTGCCTTTCTGCCTATAAGAAGCGCATTTTAGATTAGGCCGGGTGCCAATCTCGGGATCACCCACCCCTTTCCTTGTGTGCGCGTTTACCTACAGTTCGGAGTTGTCGGACCTGGCTTTTTTGAACAGGAGTGCTCCAGAAGTTTCTTTTGAGGCCGACAACTTTAGGGCCCCAAAACCTTACCAGGCACTTCTAAAGATCTAAAGATCCGTTTGCAGTCCCGAAAGCAGGGCCGTGCTTTGTGTGTGCCTGCTCTAAACCTCGAGGCCTTCGCCTTGCCCTCCTGTGATCTGGAAAACTGGGTTGGTTTTTGCTTATCAAATTCTGCCTATAGAAAGCGCACTTTAGATTAGGCCGGGTGCCAATCTCGGGATCCCGTTTCCTTGTGTGCGCCGTTTACCTACAGTTCGGAGTTGTCGGACCTGGCTTTTTTGAACAGGAGTGCTCCAGAAGTTTCTTTTGAGGCCCTGAAACCTGCACAGGGGCCTGCTAAAAATCTCGCTTGCAGACAGATCCGAGTTGTCGAGATTCTAGTCTAACCGAAACCGGAAGGACAACTATAGGTGTTCCAAAACCTTGTTGTGGGGCCCCAAAACCTTACCAGGCACTTCTAAAGATCTAAAGATCCGTTTGCAGTCCCAAAAGCAGGGCCGTGCTTTGTGTGTGCCTGCTCTAAACCTCGAGGCCTTCGCCTTGCCCTCCTGTGATCTGGAAAACTGGGTTGGTTTTTGCTTATCAAATTCTGCTTATAAAAAGCGCACTTTAGATTAGGCAGGGTGCCAATCTCGGGATCCCCTTTCCTGGTGTGCGCCGTTTACCTACAGTTCGGAGTTGTCGGACCTGGCTTTTTTGACCAGGAGTGCTCCAGAAGTTTCTTTTGAGGCCCTGAAACCTGCACAGGGGCCTGCTAAGAATCTCGTTTGCAGACAGATCCGAGCTGTCGAGATTCTAGTCTAACCGAAACCGGGAGGACAACTATATATAGGTGTTCCAAAACCTTGTTTTGGGGCCCCAAAACCTTGCCCGGCACTTCCAAAGACCCGTTTGCAGTCCCAAAAGCAGGGCCGTTGTTTGTGTGTGCCTGCTCTAAACCTCCAGGCCTTCACCCTGCCCTCCTGTGACCTGGAAAATTGGGAGGCCGGGTGCCAATCCCTCCTGTGATCTGGAAACCTGGGGTTGGTTTTCGCCTGGCAAATTCGGCCGGGGGATCCCTCCCTTTCTTTTTGTGTTCCGTTTGCCTACAAGTCAGCATTTCAGTAGAATTGTGTTGAATTAATAGCTGTGCAAATGAAACATTCTGCCCGAGATTACAGCTAAGAGAACATCAAAATGGACTGGCGCTCATTTGATTTGGCATTTTGGGGTCCTGAAACTGAAATTATTTGCTTCCTCATTCATTTCTCAGTCTTCCTGTAACCCAGAACCTGAAGAAGGGGCAGCCTGCTCTCGTGGCGACTGCAGGTTTCATTTCGGCGATGATCAAACACATGTTGGAATCAATCCAAATGGTGCGAGTGCCTTCCAGAAAATTGCAGTTGAACGGGGGCAGTAACAGTCATTGCAAGAATAACTTCCAGACTGCCCAAAGTTTCATTGAACCAGCAACATGAGTTCAAGCGCACAAAATACTCATCGACGTGAAACATCTTCTTTGCTAGCTCGTTAAAGGTCTGCGTGTTAACCTATCCGCTGTTAAACGAAGCCTCCAGGGAGTCTCACGGTATCATGCTTCGCCTGGCAGGCCAGGTTTGCACAGTGTTTTTGTTCCCCACCCTCGGTGTGGGGTTGTTAGATTTTAAAGTCAGCTATTNGGGAGTCTCACGGTATCATGCTTCGCCTGGCAGGCCAGGTTTGCACAGTGTTTTTGTTCCCCACCCTCGGTGTGGGGTTGTTAGATTTTAAAGTCAGCTATTACTCCTCGCCCGCTGAGACTACCTCCTGGAATGCCCAACCCCACAGACTACCGTGAGACTCCCTGGAGTGCCCAATCCCAACAGACCACCGTGAGACTCCCTGGAGTGCCCAACCCTACAGACTACCGTGAGAGTCCCTGGAGTGCCCAACCCCAGAGACTACCGTGAGACTCCCTGGAGTGCCCAACCCTACAGACTACCGTGAGACTCTCTGGAGTGCCCAACCCCACAGACTACCGTGAGACTCCCTGGAGTGCCCAACCCTACAGACTACCGTGAGACTCCCTGGAATGCTCAACTTCACAGACTACCGTGAGACTGCCCGGAGTGCCCAACTTCACAGACTATCGTGAGTGCCCAACCCCACAGACTACCGTGAGACTACCTGGAGTGCCCAACCCCACAGACTACCATNGTGCCCAACTTCACAGACTATCGTGAGTGCCCAACCCCACAGACTACCGTGAGACTACCTGGAGTGCCCAACCCCACAGACTACCATGAGACTACCTGGTAGGGTGGGGATGTTCGAAGCAAAATAATTTTTCGTGCAGGTGCGTGCGCCCGCACCTGCAAGTCCTTAGTTCGAGCTGTAGATCTTCAGAATTAAACCAGTCTAGTAGATGTGACACTGCTTCTCAGCAGACAGGGGTCGTGCCGAGGCTGCAGTGGCATTTTCAACTCCAGATGTGTGCTCCAGACATCTCCAGACGGAATCCGTGAAAACGAGGGGTGTGCGAGTGGGCAGCGTACTAGTGTACTTGTTGTTTCAGTCTCGTGTTGTCTCTATTTATGCAAGTATGATCACACCGAATCTTTGTTTCAACAGTTTTCCTGGTGCTTCATGTTGTGCTTTTGTTTCTGCCCACTATTAGTGAGGCGGGCCGCATACCAGGTACGACAAACATGCTATGGCCCATCTTGTGATGGGAGTCGTCACGAGGAAGCGGGACTTACCGTTATAGTATACTATACCCCCAAACCCTACTATTCTAATGTTGCCGCCTAGATGCATCTGCCGGGGGCTCTTCTGCTCTCATCTTTGACGGGCGGCGCGATCCCAAGAGATTTGGAAGCTGTTCGCGTCCTGGCATCAAAAGCGCCCAAAAGCCTTACATAGTATGGTTTTTGGGCCCAAAAGCCTTAATATATGAGTCCTTAGAGCCCTGGGTTCGCGTCCTCTCAAGAAGAGCCGACGAGGGAGCACAGCCCAAGTAACAATCTGCTCAAACACTCTCGGGCAAAGAAAACACTATGGGGCCTCGGTATGCAAAGTACCGGTTGCTGTTTCGTAATATAGGGGCCTTAATAAGTAGAATAATATTTTGGGGTATAGGATACTATAAGTATAAAAAGGAATCCCCAAAATAGTCTAGGTACTCAGGCCCCTTTAGTAGAAGGGAGCCTGCAGGCGCAGCAGAAGGAACCGGCGTGCTCACTTCGACCTGGCTCAGTGAGCGCGAGCCCTCTGTGGGAATGGTTGGATCTGGCCTGACTTTAGAGTCGTATCGTATCTTATCTCGTCTTATCTTTACTTGGTATTACAGTACCGTGTGCATTTTATCATGTTTCACTGTGCTATATTATGTTATGTTGTATCCTGTCACAGTATACGTTTTTTACTATACAGTTTTCTATGTTTGAGTATGTTTTTCAGATTATGTCATGTTCAGTTCTGTTCTGCTTGTACTAGGGAATATTATGCTATTTGGTATTATATCATATTTTAATATATCAGATTGCATGGTTGTACTGTATCGTCTCAGGTTGCATCAAGCAAAATGTTGTATAACATAAAAGAATGCTTTATTACAGTATGTCATACTATACCATGTATTGCAATGCAACTCGGTCGTTTGTCATATTCTAGCATACTGAAATGTATTCAAACAGTCGAAATGCTGTTGACATGCAATAGGTGATAACAAACTACACTTTTGTGATTTATGCCACAATATTGCATATTACAATACATTACATATATTACACTACATTGCATCACAGTATGGTATACAACTTGTGTCATGTGTTTGCTTTAGACAGGTTCCTCTTAGAGATCTGGATAACATGGTAAAATATGTTATACCACGTTCTTGCATTACTGTATCGTGCTATGTTTGAACGTATTGCTACATGACTGTACTAAGGCTTGATATCTACGTGTCGGCTTGTTATAGCATGCGATGCTGAACTATGTTGTGCGATGACATCTATGTTGTGTGATGCTACTTTCTATGAAAACACAAAATGTTTCAGACTTTGTTTGGTAGCGCTTGATGGTTTATTGCATTGCTCTGTACAACTACAGTAGTTTCTGCTGGGCTGCAACCAAAACCTACGATAGTGGTTTGTCTCTCATTGTTACTTTATCTTACGCTATAGCATATCAGTTTGTGCATGTTATATGCTCGCACGTCATATTGCATGAAGCCACAGTGTTATATAGAAAACGGAAGTATATATAAGCATGTTATATTTGACAATAGTAAGCACAAGTAAGTTCAAGTTCTTGCCTGGTGCATTACACAGCATTTTACCTTACTAAGTTTGATACTATGCTACACTCTACTATACTATCTGCTGGTGTGTTATGTAATATTCTATTCTGCTATATTGTACTATACTATAGACTAGGAGGAGTTAAGCTATGCTAAAAATGCAATTTATCATGTATGGTGCGGTATATCATGGTATATCATGGTATGGTCGAGTATTAGTATATTCTAGCCTAGTCTACCCCTTCTAAAGCAAGAGTTTACCACAGTATGCTGTAGTGATCTATATTGCATCACTATGCGTAGTATAGTATAGTGTAGTGCAGTATGGTATATGATGGTATGGTTCAGTATAGTCTAGTCCAGTCTAGTATAGCGATGTATAGTACAGTAAAGTAAAGCCTTACTATAGTGTAGCACCTTCTAGTTTACTATGTTATGCCTTCACATACTATGTTCGATTCGGCTTCAATGCTTATGACTTATACTGATAAGGTTAGAATATAACTACTACAGTCTCACTCTACTCTGTATTCTGTTCTTTCACATATCACAGTATATCAAACAGTAGTACAGCATAGTTTTATCATAGTTACATCATCGTCATATTACAGTATATCATGGTATTCTAATAATACACTATGTCTTAGTATGATGAAATACTATATATACATACATATATATATATATGTGTGTGTGCGTGTATATATATATATGTATGATATATATATATATATAGACATCATATACAGTAGTAGATTAATTACATTACCGCTGCGCTCGGTCCCGGGCCTTCGCTGCCTTCGGGCCGGTGGGGCTGCGCAGGCCGGCCGGAGATCCCGGGCTCCTTTAAAGGCTCCCTAAAGGGTTCTTTAAAGGCTCTATGAGGATCCCTTTAAAGGATCCTTAAAGGGTCTTTAAGGGCGCTTAAAGGGGACCCGATTATAGAACCCTGTAGCTCCCTACAGGGGTCCTTCAAGGGCGCTTAAAGGGTCCCTTTAAGGGATCCTTGAAGGGTTCCTTAAAGGGTCCTATCGGGGCTTTTGAAGGGTCCCCTTTGAGGTTTCCTTAAACTGACTTTGGAGGCTTCCTTTAAAGGTTCCTCTAAAGGTTCTTCAAGGGTCCTTTAAAGGCTCCTTAAAGATTCTCAAATTTAGGGCCTTTAAGGCTTCCTTACAGTAGGTTCTTAAAGGGTCCTGTAAGGCTGCCGTTTAGTTCCTTTGAGGGTTACTTTCAGGGTTCCTCTGAAGGTTCCGTTAAGGGTTGCTATAAGGAGCATTACAAGGAGTAGTACGAGGGGTACTATGAGAGGGATAAGGATTTTAGGATGTGGGGGGGTTCCGGTAAGGACTCTTTCCGGGGTTCCTTGTCGAGTTCTATATAGGGTTCTGGAAGTGCTCACAAGGTTTAGGGTTTGGGGTTTAGCGTTTGGTAATTTCAGGTGTTGTTTTTTCGACACCTCTTTCCGACTGGGAGTTTGTAGAGCCCTTTAGGGTTCGGGGGTTTTAGGGCTTGGGGGTTTTGGGGTTTGGGGGGCTTAGGGCTTTAGGGTTTTCGGGCTTTAAGGCTTCAGGGTTTTGCGGTTGAGGGGTCTTAGGGTTGAGGGTCTGGAGTTTAGGCGGTCGTCACATGTGACAAAACAAGGACACTTTCCAGAAAACGATTGTCAAGACCATGACACTATATCACACGAAAAACGTCCATTTCTGCGCAATGATTCATTGCGGCTGCACCCGCTACTGCCTCTTGCCACCTCACAGCATCACATTTCTTGAGAATTGATGCCCCAATCCCTAAATTACAAAATCGTTTTATATAGCACTTTATAGCACTACACCCTGCCACTTCCTTGGCGAGGAGACATATTCGTAGAGCTTTGCGGCTTTCGCGAAGAAGCGAGAGCTTGGCATGGCTTTACAGGCTCTGGTGAATTGATAAAAGCGCGAGGCGAGTGAAGGGTATTTTCTCAGCAAATGCCTGAGCCGAAAGTAGCAAAGGTGTGAACCCGGAGGGTTTTGCGACCACGCGCAACTAGCCGTAAGTTGCGTCAAGACGTAGAAAGCGTAGAAAGCCACGAAATTGATCAACCCCTAAATAGGTGACATCTTGGAGTTCAATGAAAGCTTTTGCTGGAACTGTATTTCTGAGCAAGCGTCGCTAAACCTGAGCCTGCCACCGCCCAAACAAGAAAGGTGTATCTGGACCCTACATAGTGTGTAGAATAATCGCCTCTTACTGTTGTTGGGGCAATATTTTGCCTATGTTGGGAGGTCTAGCTAGATCCCTCTCACCCTGCATCTTGCAGCTTGGACGACTTCTTCTCTATAAACCCCTCGTCCAGGCCCCACACGAAGAACTGCTTTCCCCATGGTTCCTGACACGGCTCAGGAGTGAATCACGTCCTCAAGAACTGTCGAACTGGGCTTCGTCATTTGTGTGTGTTGGGGCTCCTAAACCGTAACATACCGTAGCCCTATCCTGTTTCTGAGAAGCAACATGAATAATTATGAAGCATCCAGTTCCGGGGGGGAGGGGTTCTTGTGTAACAGCACGGCGCTCTTAGGCTGGGCTAGGGGCATAGTGGTCTGGGAATGCAGGAAACCCTAAACCCTAAAGGGCATCTCTTGAAACTAACTAGTTGGAGCTCTTGGGTTAGAGTGGGTTCGTGCTCTAAGGAGCAACGGAAGAGAAATCTGAAATGCCTGGGGATCAGAAAGCCGACGAAACAGAGTGGACTGTTCTGCCCTGCCCAGAAAAAAAACTAAAGGCGTACTTAACACTTGCACCTCTTGGGGTGTACGGTTTCGGGTTAGTCTTCTGCTGTCATGAATATCAGTTGGGTGCAAAAGCTCATATAAACTACGGTTGATGGTCAAAATCCTGCATGACCCTAAGGACCCTAAACTATGGGAATTATGGTATATTCCTTATAATGGGTCATGCAGGATTTTGTCCATCAACCGTAGGTGTCGATTTCAAGAGTCCCCTAGATGATCTATACTCATAGATCATCTTGGGGACTATACGCTTCATGGACAAAACCCTGCATTACCCATTATATTAAGGAATATACCATAATTCCCATAGTTTAGGGTCCTTAAGGTCATGCAGGATTTTGTCCATCAGCCGTATTAAACAATAAGGGAAATGAAAGTTTGGCCCAAATCGATACCTAGTAAATCGTCGGCCAGGAGTCGATGGGGGTCACCGGTGAAGCATCCGGAGGAGGCCAAAAGGGGAAGCGCGCCTGCTTGGGTTCAGAACAGGGGTTTAGGGCTTAGGGTATTCTGAACACGGTTTACAGGGTTTGGGGCTTCTGTGGTCTATGAGTTTAGGTTTTAGAGTTTTTCGATCTGTTTACGGTTCAGGGGTTTGGGTCTGTGGGAGTTTAGGAGTTTAATGTTGAGGATGTATATGGGGTTTAGGGCTTTGAGGTTTTGGGTTTCGGCTTCGAGGTTTGGAAGGGTTGAAAGCATACACACATCTGGGTTCGGGTATTTGTGAATTTCAAGTGTAATGCCCTGAGGGAGAGAGGCGGTCTTGACAGCTGAGCTACGTGCCTGGCGAGTAAAAAGCTCTACTTCCCTTGCCCCCAAAATCTGCGCCCCTTCTTCCGGGACCAGCACTTCTGAAGCAGGGGTTCTGCATTGGAGGTCCTTTCTGTTCATAGTCCCCAAATACTAAAGTTACTAAGGCAGTTCATAGTAACAGTGGGGGCGCGGACTATGAGTCCGAACCCCCACCTGAACCAGGTATCAAGGACCCCCAAACTATGCCCGAAACACGGCACCCTATACCGCATACCCCAACTTCTGCTAAACCCGAAACCCTACGATCTGAACCCAACACACTTAGACTTAGACCTTACCGGCCGTCTCCGTTGAAGTTCGTTACCTTGTAGGATCAGAGAAAGAAACCGACTGGAAACCGAACAAACCAGAGACAGGACACAATGAAGATTATGGGTGAACCCGACATAAGACCGCCTTTTTCTGTTGCCTACTTCCTACAGGGCTCAGCAGTTGAAATAACTGGTCCCTGAACCCCCACCTTCCACCTGTGAATGGTCAGGGAGTTCATGAACGGCTTGTCTGCATTCCACCTGGGAGGCATGAGGACTACAGATCATTCCTTTTCGAGCTCCTCCGAGTGCTATGGAAGAAGGCGCTTGCATGCTTCAGAAAATGTAAGCATGCCAAATACGAGCCGACGCATTGAAAACCTAAAGCTGAACCCATCAGGACACCGAAAACTGCTGAGATGCGGCTCGTGATTCTGAACGGGTTTGGGTAGCTTTGCAAAACGTTCGGAATGGGATGTCGGGATGTCCTGAGGCTCCGGTATACAACCCCGCTGTGCCTGCCGTGCATGGCCTTTGCCAGATGAAGCCGGCCCATGATGTCTGCCGGGATTGGCGAGGCTCGTCGGTTGACACAAAGCTTCTTTTCCTCGCCAACACCACAGTATGGGCCCAACTTTACCCCGCACACAGCGGTGCAGAGATCATGACTGCTCCATGTTCAGGTTAATGTAGGGACCTGGACAACTAGAGTAGGGGTCCTGCAGGCGTTGCCTTCAAGTGGTTCTATAAGGTTGCACTTCGCGATTCCGAGAGCAGCTGAAGCGGCAAGCACAAACTCCACAGGTAGTCAAGCGAAGCAACGATGCTGCATACTGCTTAGGGGATTATAGCTTATAGGCTTAGTAGTGGGTTGAGCTTGTGGTTTAGGGTTCTGGCAGTGAACGCATGCGCACGGCCGAACTCTTCATAGCCTGCTTGCTCTTGCATGGACAGCTTCTGCAAACCCAGTACTCTGTGGATGAGTTTTCCTTCAACATGTGAAATCGTAAACACTCTGCAACCGTAGCCATGCAGCAGATAGACCCAAAGACTAAAGCCGCTTGGAGCTCCGATGCCTGATAGGACCGCCAAGCCTACAACCCTAAACCCTGAACCATACCTCTAAACCTCAAACAGCCTTAAACCCTCGACTTCCTAAGCGCCGAGCTCTCCTCCGTTCTTTTCAGGGCACCTCTACTTCGACGTTACAGGGCTTCTGGTCTAGTCGTCTTGTCCACTCTTTTGCTGGCAATAGGGCTTTGGGTTGCCTGGCCCGGGATTCCAGAGCCTAAGCCGAAGCTTGAATTCCTTCGGGAACTCCAAGCACCGCACCATGGTGGCAGCAGAGGCCCTCATGACATGTGGGTAGTTGTCAAAATTAGGGCCGGGTACCCTAAATATTAGGTGCCGTGTTATAATAAGGACCCAAAAAGGGACCATAATTTTGACAACCACCCATGTGTAAATCTGGAGATGCTCAGTCTAAGGGACTAAAGCACGGAGTGCATCTCACCTTTTTCTATGCGTCTGAGCTTGTTGGCGCCAGCAAGTACCTCGACCCCACCCCACCCCACCCCCCACCCCCTACAAGTACATGCTAGAGGGGTGTAATTATGGACGACGATTGTATGTGAACTCAAAGCCACAAAACATGACACCGACACTAAGCTCCCGCGATTTGGGGGTTGCAGGTTGAGGGTTCAGGGTTCAATTTTTCAGGGTGTCGGATTCATGCAGGGTTGGGTGCTTAGGGGTCTAAGGCCTGATTTTCAGAATGTTGTTGCTTCTGCTTGAGGGCTCTTTTCCACCTACTGCTGCTGCCGGCGACCGACTATGGATTCGGAGTTTAGGGTCGGGGGGTTAGGTTGCCAGCGTCTCATCTAAACCCGAAGTCATAAGGGCGCAAAGCAACAAAACTGTACAACTCCAAACGCAACACGGGGGCCTGACGAATCAGAATAGGGTTGAAGGCTGTGTTATAATGAGATCATATAGGCACGAAGATAACTTGAAAAAAGCTACCAACTGCAAACTATTGAGACCCCCCAAGCTACCAACTGCAAACTATCGAGACCCCCCAAACAAACAAATTTGGGCAAGACAGGAACGGCTCTGGGAGAAGCTTCAGGGAATGCTGAACGATCAACACAGCGTTAGTCTCGTATTTGGCCTGGTTTCAGTGTGTATGCTTTGGAATTTCAAGGTCCAGGGCAGTCCGGGGGTCTCGGTCTTGGATGCAAAGGTGGATCTTCAAGAAGAGAGGCTTTGTGATTCAAGCTCTACAAACACGGCAGCTCGATGACAGCAGGTTGTACCACTACGGCGTCCTAAACCCAGTCATACTTTCGTTCAACTAGAAACTCTCAACTAGACCCCATGGCTTGCTTTAGGGTTTCGGTGGTTTTGAGGTCGGAACCCCTCGGCCGTAGCCAAAACGGAGCGCTTAGAGGATGACGAGATGCAGCAGGCATGTTGTAAATAGGGGATAATCAAGATGCTCCAACTTAGGGTGCGTATACCGTTTTGCTTCAAGGTTTGGGTTTGGCCACTTGCCACAGCATAGTGCCTAATTATCAAGCCCCATGTCCTCAACGCATGCCCTCGGGCACTCATTCACGACCATCTGCTGCGTGACCTTCCCCTCGCTCTGCTGCCGATCGTTTGGCCCCTGGCATGGAAACCTCAATGAAACTGACCAGATCTTCGTAGTTCTTCGAGCAAACATGCAGTACACCCAGCTCTAGGCAGCAACACAAGACTTTACGAAGCATCTCAACAAGAGCTCCATGCAAATCCTTGCCAAGCTAATGTATGTATGAACATAAGCATGTTTGAATTGTATTCCCTTGTAAAGTCTCTACATCATGCTTCTACTGCGAAGTACCACCGAACCCAGTCTAATCTGAAGGATCCTATACTACATAGTGTACGGGCATTTCAGGTCGCATGGCTTCGTGCGCTATAGAGATATAGCCGTAGCGGTACACAAATATCCCATAATTAGAGTCAGACGAACTCTATGTCCGAGAAAAAGTGAGGTCCAGTGCTGTGGGGCGTAGGCTCTATAGAACCCTATACCCTCTACCCTGAGCCGTAAAACGCTAACTGTAAAACTCTATACCCCAAGCCTAAATCCTAAAACCCTACAACCAAGAACCCTAAACCCAAAACTCCTCAAGCCTCACTTTAGTGAGTTTGGGCTCACTATCTGAGTGCGAAGCTTCTGTGGGATTCATTCTAAGTTACATGTGAAGCGTTTAGAGTTAAAGGCGTAGGGCTTATTCCAGTGTTCAGAAGAGTGCAGCAAAGTTCCAGTCTGACAGCATAGCTTGAGACCACAAGGCAAGGCAAACAGGACAGCCGAACGAGGGTCCGAGGAAGCTCAAATCCAGAGATCACGAATCGCCGGTTGAAAGTCATACCTGGCAATGTCGCTAAGATAGGGGGGGTAGGTTTTAGTTTAGGGTTCTGAGTCTGGCCGAAACCAGAACTCCCCTCCCGTCAAGGTGCCTGGATTCTTGGCTCAAAGCCTAGCTGGGCTTTTAAGTAACCAGGGAGAAAAAGATATAGACTTTTATTTCATAAGGCTTCCTTTAAGAAAAAAGTATTAAAGTATGGTACTCCAAATCCCAGCTAGTACGGACGTCAAACCGGGAGCCCCTCATGTAGGAAACCCTTGGAGTGTGCTACCTCTTACCAGTCCCTGGAAAATGCCCCTTTGAAGTTGCCAAGACCTTCTTGAACCATCTTTAACCCGAAGGTTCACTGCCAAAAATGAGAGTGCAGGGCTCAGGATTTAGGGTTCAGGGGTTTGGGGCCGCTTAGGATACCTAAACCCTCAACCCAAACCCGAAAACCGCAATTCCTCGACCCCTTAACCCATACACTCCAAAAACTGAAGTGGCGCACCCTTCTTCTGAGCCAGGTTGTGCACAACGGACCACAGCACCCGTGGCTCGCCTCATAGGGTTCGACACTGTTTCAGGCCTCCTTCCTATCCACAACGGCTGTTTCAAAGCACTGCAAGTGCCATCCGATGTCAGAAAAGACCCCACGCTCGGACCCTGCATACGAAGCTGAAGATTGCGGTGCAGCGTGAGAGGTATTCAATCCCAAAGCTTGAACCGTGGTTGTCATGGCTATGGTGCATAGAGTGTGACCCCAGCATTGTAGCGACAATCGCATCTCGAGATCTGACTACGTAGTATATTCCTCTGAATCCCTATCTAATTCTGCAAGCGCTACTCAAAATCATTCAGGCCCCTATATGATGAGTGCATGTCCTGAAAGCCACGTGGATCTCCTTGTGGTATAGTAAAATATAATACCCTGTCCATACAGCATAGTGAGCTTTGGTAGAGTACGGTACTTAGTAGATATCGAATGCCCTATGGTCTATACTATTACTTGGACCCTTTGGGAAAACTTTCGCGCGGGAAGCACGGCATTTTCTGGCCACTGCAGCACTAGGTCAGGACTTCTTCTGCTGCTTCTTGCGCAGGAAAGAAGGCACCTGTGAAGAACGACTCTGAGTGTTTAGGGTTTAGGACGTCAGGTTTTAAATGTTTAGATACTACGTGTTGAGTATAGCCAATCAAAGTACTGCATGCACTTGATTCACTAAATAAGGCTAAACCCTAAACCCTAAACTCTACTGCGTTCAGCAGTCTGCAGGGCAATTGCCTTTGTGGGACATGGTTAATCCTTGACCCGTGCTTTGTCTTGGGTACATCTCTTGCGCAGGAGAATCATGAATCATGGAGCCCTGATAGTCTAACCTAAACCCTAAACCCTAATTCCATTATTCGGAACCGAAAGATCCCTGTGCTAGGGACTCCGAAGTCCGAAGTGAGCCACCCTCAGCAGAGAGACTTGGCAAGAGCTCATGATACTGTTGATGGACAAAATCCTGCATTACCCATTATAAGGAATATACCATAATTCCCATAGTTTAGGGTCCTTAGGGTCATGCAGGATTTTGTCCATCAGCCGCATCATCATGCGCCTGTTCATCCTTGTCACCGTCATGGTCATCAACACCATGTTTCTGTGATTCATAACCGTCAGCATATTCATAATCACGATCACGACGGCTACCACACACCGAGTGAACACGAACTTAATGTGAGCATGACAGCTAGGATTGGCTAGGATCCTACAATGAGTTCCAGGGTATTGCTGGCCCTAGCTGTTCCAAAAACAATGTCAGTTGTAGTTTCTAGCACTGGGTTGGCATGTGTTTGAGAAGCCCTAAACACTCTAATCACGGGTCGACAGTATCTTGGGCCACCATGATCGTAGTCCTCCCATGTCCCATGTCCGACCTTCCAGGTTTGCCGGTTTTACAGTAAACTTTAACCAACACTATGTACTGTTCTGACAGGTTGACGTTTTTCGTATTTGTGTATTGGGACCTACGTCATCACGCTGAATGTGATAGTACCGCAGGATTTTATATCTAGCCGGGAAACATGAGGTAGGACCGAGGTAGACAGCTTAAAACCCCCTGAACCCTAGATGCGGTTTGGGGACTCAGGAAGCCATTGGAGAATCGATATCCTAGCAGTGACCGAACCCCTCATCTCGGAGTCACAACTATAAGGGAACTATAGGGTTCTATAATAGGGTCCCCTTTAGAGGGTTTTTGGGTTTAGGTTTTAGGGCCGTTTAGGGTTGAGAAACCCGAACAGAACCCTTGCCGGAACCATTCAAGGAACATCACAAACTGATCCCACCATTCTCAGCTACCGCAAGCGTGCCCTGACACCACACAAGCAAAGCTTGTCGTTCAAGGTATGGGGGTTAGAGTATGGGGTTCAGGGTATAGGGTCTAGACTCTAGCCTCCACGAAACCTGAGCCGTACATGGTTGTTACCATCAATGTGGGAGCGGAGTCTCTAGAGAACAAGAAGCCCCAAAAGACTGGATCCTGAATACAAGGATATACCACCAATTGATTGAGTTCCCTTACAGAAACCCTCAACACCCTCATAACACACTTATTGTACAACATCATAAAAACCCTTACAGCGGTCCAGGGAACCCTTGTGGCAAAAAACATTATAGTCACCAACTCCACCAGCCTAAAGAACCGCTGTAGAACCCCCTATACCGTAAACCTCTGGTCAAATCCGGCCTGGTAGTTCTCCACCTTCGGCGGCGCCTGACTGATCCGGGCACCAGGCGGTGGCATCAAGGCCGTGATTCCCGTCTCCTAGAGACGAATCAATGTGGTTCTATGGATGTTATACAAGAGTTGTATAGAGTCTTATATAGGTTTCTTATACAAGGGTCTTCTGTGCATTGAGCAGCCATCCATGTTGACAAAGAAAGGGGTACAAGGGCCTTTGTCCTGGCCATATAGGGCTTTTGTGGTATGTTCGAGTTGTCTGAGGGACGAAAGAGGGCGGTATCATTTCTAGGTATTCAAAGCCACCATAACCGGATCAGTTTTATCGGAAGGTAGGCTTGCGGGTTTCCTCATGGCTTCTTGTGTTCTCTACATCCTCGCAAGGGTCTGCAGGGTGCTTTGGAAGAGTTTTCGAAAGGTTCGAGGCTCTCGAGTTTAGAGTTCTCGGGTCTCTGCGGCTGCGCCGTAAGATTGAGGGCTTAGGTTAAGGGTGTATGTAGGGCGTCAAGAGACCTCTGAAATTTCAGGACTGTGAGAATTGTTTGTGCGTAGACTGCAGCGAAGGGGAAGCAAAGGGCAGGATAAAGTTTGTGACACAAGTTCACAGCTCATTCCTTGTCGGACAAGCGCCGATGGCATCCCGCTATTCTGGCTTAGGCTCGGGCTGACAAAGCAATCCCAACTTTTTTGAAAAAGGTGCAAACGTACGCAGGACGTGATGTTGTGGATTATGTCCGATCGGGCCCCACCACAAACTTCGGAATTATACAGGACACATCGAGTAAGCCTCTGCAAACCGAGGACTAAACACAATTAACCTATACTTGTCGAGTATGCTAGAGGAACTTAAGGTTAGCCTTTTGGGATTACATAGGGAATATAGTATCCCAAAGAAGTTAAAGGTTAGCTACTCTCAGCACAGTGCCCTAAAACCTACACCCCCAAACTATAACCTAAAGATACCCGGACCCTATAAGTATGTAATGGCCTTTTTGTACATGCTGGGCCATTACTTTACATGTTTTTTGGGGTGTCTACGTAGGTAGAAAACCCTAAACCCTAAAAATCCCTAAACCCTAAAAGCCTTAAACCCTAAAGAACGGCTGCACCGACTCCTGTGGACGCTTTAGCAACGTGACGTTGCGGAAATCCGCGGCCTGGCAACGGGTTCACGGTCCCCTTTTTTTCTGGGGACCCTCAACCTATAATCCCAAAGGGTCCCAGGTACCTATGTAGTAGAATGTAGGGTTTCCATACTAGGAAGCACTATTCTGATTGGAGACCCTAAACCTATCCCAACGGGTCCTAGGTACTGTTATGAGGGGATACTTCCCCAAATCATAATAGTAATTCCTAACATAGAAGCCCTACATTCTACTATATAGGTACTTTGGACCCTTCGGGTATAATATTGGGACCTCTATTTTCAGAACAGATCAGAGTATGGTTCCCGTAGGGGTTTATAAGGGTTTAGGGTTTAGGGTTTTTATACTGTGTTTCAACCATTAGCAGAATAAGGGGCCTTACTACTCACGACAAGGCTTGGGGTACATCCTGTGAGCTTTAATAAAGGACCCCCAGGAAATAGTATTTCGAAGTATTAACCTAAATCCTGAACCCTGAAAACCCTTAAAGCTTCTAAAATACATTCCCATAAACTCCCTAAGCTGCCAAACCTCCCTGGGTCAGGTTTCAGCCACAGATTCTGTGGCTGGGAGATTGAAAGCGCTGAGAGGGGTTCCGGCCTCTGAGATTTCGAGAGAGTTGGCATCAATGTACGACAAACTGCAAGACAATGTGTGAAGGGATATCAAAGCAGTCAGATCATGTTACCTTTAGATAAAATGCTGAGAGGTGGCTATGTCTTTATGCAGTCTTGTTGAAGCGATCGCGCGGACTACACGTGTACGTCGGTGCAGATATACACTATCCTCGGACACTAAATCCTAAATCCGGTTACAGCAGCATCCATGGCATTCACAGGAACTTCGACGTATTGCTTACTGCTTACTTACGGACCCCGAGTCTGGCAAATCCCGAACCCCAAATCCACAACTTCACAGGAACGCATTTCTGTTGCTGCTGTTCAGACTATCGCTACTATTATGACACTGCTCCACTTATAAATCATTGTACTGCTAGAATGTTCATTCTGAGGTTGATTTCTATAAGTATATGCCAATTCACCTCTTCGTGCTCTGGCTCAACAGCTCCGCTGGCTGTCGGCTCCACCATCGCAGAGACTTTGGCGTTGATGTTGTCCTCGAGGGGGGCATTAGGGTTTAGGGTGAGTCATCGGAACGTTTGATGCAGTGCCCAGAAGCTCACCGGAGACGGTCGTAGCAAAAGAGTCAGGCAGTCCATGTAGTTACAATCAGAGTACTATAACCAAATCGTATTCCCACTACCACCAACTGCTGCTGCTACTACTACTGCTGCTGGTGCTTCTTCTAGTACTACTAATCCTTACTACTACTACCACTACTACTACTACTACTACTACTACTCCTACTACTACTACTACTACTACTACAACTACTACTCCTACTCCTACTCCTACTCCTACTCCTACTCCTACTGCTACTGCTACTGCTACTGCTACTGCTACTGCTACTGCTACTGCTACTGCTACTGCTAGTACTAGTACTAGTACTAGTACTAGTACTACTGCTGCTGCTGCTGCTGCTACTGCTACTGCTACTGCTACTGCTACTGCTACTGCTACTACTACTGCTACTACTACTACTGCTACTACTACTACTACTACTCCTACTCCTACTGCTACTGCTACTGCTACTGCTACTGCTACTGCTACGACTGCGACTGCCACTAGCACTGCCGCTGCCGCTGCCACTGCCACTGCCACTACCACTGCCGCCGCCGCCATGGCCACCGCCACCCCCACCCCCACCTGCTGCTGCTGCTGCTACGGCGACGACTACTGCTACTGCTACTAACTACTACGACGACGACTACCTTTATGATTAAAGATGCTTATACAGTACATCAGTAATTTTTTTGAGGTTTCCCCATCCTTAAAGCCGAGCAGTGTTGACCCCCAGGTCCCGAATGGCTTTTACTTGGATCTGCCCAAGGCTTGTTTAGGGTCAAGGTTTTCAGGGCTTTAGCGCCTAGGGTTTTAGGGGTTTTAGAATTTAGGGTGTAGGATTTTTGGTGTTTAGGGTTTATAGGTTTGTTGGCTTTTAAGGGTTCTGGGTTAAGGGCTTAGGACTTCGGGTTTAGGATTTTGATGGTTGCAGTCGGCACTGCACCCCCTTAGTTACATGGGGCTTGTATCATTTTGTGGAGGCTTCCTTTTGGAAGTCTCCCATGGTCAATTCATACGGAGCACAACTAAGGGCAAGCCCTATATCAGCTGAAGCCACTCAGCACGACAAATCGTACGCCCTCAACTAAGCCCTTTTGGTCCTTGATACCGGGTATTCAAGGCGGAATACCCGGACGATGAATTAGTACCTCTATTTGGCGATCTGGGACAGCAAATGTTATCGTTAGTGTCCTACAAAAAGAACTGTTGATTATATAAAAAGGAGCTACATTTCGGTGTCTAATTCGAGAGAAGTTGGAGGGGCCGTGAACCCCTTTATAATGCCTTAGAGCCCTATACTACCTCATAGGACGCCCCGTTCCTCCTCCTGCTGCGTTTCCGCGACTTCGGGGGTGGCAAGCGACTCCTTCTCCCGCTCTTGCTCGCGGAGGAGCCGCGCTTCCTGGTAGTTTAGGGTTTAGGAGTTTAGGGGTTTAGGGGTTTCTGGTTTAGGGGTTTATAGGGGTTTAGGTTTAGGGTTTAGGGGTCTGGGTTTTCAGGGTTGAGGGATTTAAAGCTCAGAGTTTTTGGGCTGTGGGGTTTGTTGGCTTATCGTTCTAGGATTTCTGTCCTTTTCGCTGGGCTCCAAGAAACTTGATATTTAGAGCAAGATTAAGGCGAAACCCTCACGATAGGAACATCACATTGTTGATTCCCTTCTAGCCCGCGGCAAAACTGCAGTTTCCCAGAGAATCAATGCCAGTGATCACAGAATCCATTTCCTGGGTTTTGGGCCGCTTTGATGGAGCCTGTTCTCTTGCATACATATGACTTAGGGTTTAAATAAACCCCTGCAAAACTCTATAGCTCCCAAGTGCTGAACCCCTGTAGTAAACCCTGGACCCTCATCCCGCTTCAAGTCCCTAAACCCCCTTCATCAGACCCATATTGCTTATAAGCATGAATTGAGCAACAAATGACAAACAACAGTGCCTCCTCCTTCGCCTTCTCTTCAGCTTCCTTTTGGCGTTTTTCCCGCTCTTCGTCCTCTCAGCATCACTTCGAGTATTCGGGGCGCCAGGGTTTAATTCCTGTTTACAGCTGAAGCTGTGGTTGGTCTTAGGTTTGATAAGATAGGGACTGCTGTGAATGTTTGAGTAGCGCAGGAATTCCGCTTACAGTTAAGTAGCGTGCCAAACATATGCACATATAAGCACATGCACACAGACAAACCAACACATAAACAGTCAAACACACAAGCAGTCCATCAATCAACCAGTTAAACCATCAATCAAATAATCAGTCAATAAAACAAACGGACATACACAACACAAGCCCACAAACAAACAAAAAAGACACTGCAACAACCAGACAAACAAGCATAAACCCATACACACAAGCGCTCATGCATACACACATTACACTCCGTTCCATTCCGTACAACATATACATGCATGCATGTCTACCTACCTACTTACCTGCCTACCTACCTACCTACCTACCACATACATACATACATACGTACAAGCATACTTGGCTACCTGTCGATTTGATTGCATTCTTCCAACTTGCTTCCGGCAACACATGGGAAAAGGTTGGCAGCTAAACTGCGGCAGCTCCTGGTTAGTGTATCAGCAGGTTTCGGGAGAAGCTGGTGTGCGATATCCATGCTGGACCAACATACAAACGAAACACGAAGGAAGTATAAAGTATAAAGCTCGGCCTCAAGTTGATGGTCTGCTCTTTCGAGTGGGGGTGGTAGGGGTGGGGGGGGGGATCGCTCAGAAGGCAGACCCAACTAGAGCCAACCGTGAAACAAGGATTGATCTCATCAGAAGGCTCTTGTAGTGAAAGTAAGAAATTTAAACACCGTCATGATCTTTCGGCACTCTCCGTCTCTTCCACAATACTCCTTATATCGCCATAATACAACACAGCTGCAAACTGACTGCTGTGTTGAGAAGCGCCTGTGGTACTTCCGACAGTGAATGCAGGAAACCCAATGGCCCAATCCTAGAAGGGGGAAAAGGCGAAGGTCCGATAACTTTTGCAAAGCCTGAGCTGTAAGTTGACGATGTCTGCATTCTTGTGAATCCTGGGGGGGGTTGGTGAGCATCTCAACAAGTGGAACCAGGCCTCGGGTGAGGCAGTTATTATGTCGATACTCAACAGCCAGGCAAAGCTAACCCAACAACGAATCTGAACTCTCATGCCTTCGACTGACAAGTCAACTTGTCCAAAGCGACCATGAAATAACATATCCGGCACAAAGCTCCTGGAGGGTCATCTTGTCGAAAACACCTGCGAGCAGGGTTTTGCAAAGTTGTGTACGGATCTGTGACGTGTCGATGTTCGTTTGGATTTTGAAGCCCTCGCCGAACATTAAACCGCTGACCCACTGGCCAATTGATACGCTTCTCTCGACGATCTTTTGCCAAACCAACACGGCGTGGCATGGAATACCGAAAGTCGATGTCGGCACGGAGGCCAATCAACCGCTGCACCAGCTCTGCCGAGCCACTTCGAACTACTGCAGCATCGAAGAGTGCTCGCGAAAGGTCCGGCTTTTCTGGGCGACACTGCACCAGCAGCTCCTCCAAAGCTGCTGCAGATCTGTGACCTGCTGCACAATGCAACATGGTGAAGCCAAAGATGTTCCGGTCCAGTGAATCCAGTGGCTTCGAACTTTCTCCACATAGAGGCCTGTCACGACAGCTTCGGCACTGTCCGAACTGGCCGCCGATTGGATTGCCGGGAGGGCTCTCGCAGCCAAAAGCAGCTGCGCGGCTTCGTGGTGCTTGTAGAACAAGGCCAGAGTCCATGCCGACATCCAATACGGGAAGCTCTGCATCGGTTCATCCTTCGACGTCTGCCGGTTCAAGTTGGCACGCTGCTCCAGTCTCAGCACGTCTGCATTGAGGGCCAATGCTGCGTAGTGCAGAGGCCAACCACCCCGCACTGTCGGCCAGGCCGACTCTTCTCAAGCCGTTTTGGGGCAGGAACTCCACCACCACATCATCACCCTCACAGCTCGGAACCGTTCCCGTGACCAGCTCGATGTCCAACCCCCGTAGGTGAACCGGCTGCAGGTTGAAGTGGCTCGGGAATCCAGGCAGGTCGCCCACTCGCAGTTTTTCAACCAAGCTCTGCCGCATTACCGGAGCCAGCTTCTGTCGACCCTGGCACGGGGCGACTCGGAAAGGACAGCACTGAATCCAAGGGCTTCAATTGAGGTTTCGCTCTGAATCAGAATCCAAGCGGGCTCTTTGGCGACAGCTCGCATGTGGCTCGTTCACGGCGGCGGCACCACCCCCTGCTGCTGCAGGTCGTATGTATGTATGTAACAACGTCCAGGCTAAACGGCAGGCTCGCAAAGGCCAGCTCACATGAACAACCAATAGATGGCCCGCAGTGTGTAGAACAGATGGGGCAGAGCAAGGGCTCCGGAGTGTGACAATGCAACCGACCCAGACCGCCGCTTGCGTCTCCTGAGCAGCATGTCGCTGCTGTCACAACCTTGCCCTGCAAGGGACAGCCCAGCACGGGGCCAAGGGCAAAAGAGAAATAACACTCACTGGCACGGCACACCTTTTGTTCTCTGCCTCTTCGGAGGAACGGCCTTCCAGGCAAAGGACATTGCGAGCACCAGCAGGAGTTCCTCCGCGCCAGAACGTGACCGAGCCGGAAGCGATTGGCATCTACCTGCGGAATGCTGCCCTGCCCAGTCCGTCGCTGAAGAGAGGGGCAATCATCATGAACAATACCAAGCATACATGATGGCACACATATCGAAACCAGGCTACTTTGGCACGAAGATGATAATCAGCAACGGCATATAAGATGGCGGCGGAGGTCAACATTGAAAGAGCAATAGTCAAAGTATCAGAAATGGGACAAGGGTATAGTTCTCCAAGTCAGGGTCCCTGTGTTGGGGTCCTTCTATTGACGCAGCCGTACTATTTTGGGGTCCTAAAAGGGGACCCTCGTTCACAGAACTACCCACAACCCATGAGAGCACCATGCCTTTGAAAGCCTTTCGCTGACCCTGCTGCCACTCTTTCCGGCGAGCCTGTCAGTCTAGTGCGAGGCTTTTGAATTTCTCAGGAGAACCTGTTTCCTTTTGCTGAGTTTGATGTGTACCCCTGGCTAATAAAACATCCTTGTTCAGGGCCTTGATACTAGGATTCCCATTGCTTGGGTGTGCAAGTTTAGGCTTAAGTTGCAGCGTGTTACGGCTGAAACTGCCTCTAGACACCCAGGGCTCACCATGACATGCCTACATACACTCATGCACCCAGACGTCACACATGCAGCTGCATAGGGACACACATAGATTCAGACACGTGCGCATGCAGCGCATGCATGTATTGATCAAGAGAACAACTCTTCCAAGGCATTGCACATACACTGAATTACCCTAAACCCTAAACCCAAAAACCCTAAACCCTAAATCCTAAACCCTAGCAGCCACAGCATGCGAATGCACATGACTCACAAAGGCTCCTGTATGGACGTTGGATTGCGTGTAGGGTCCAAAAGACCCAGTAATTAGGTAGTGGGTGGGTTTAGGGTTTAGGGTTTAGGGTTGGGATAGTAGCTATGTAGGTTGACACTTCGGAAGTCTATGATTATTTCCTGGAACATCCTTCGTAACACTTATTCCTGCCCGAAGGGGTTCCGATACAGTTATGGGGTTTATAGCTTTATAGCACGATTTACGTGCACTTTTTGGAAACATCGTGCGCTTTCTGGTNCCTGGAACATCCTTCGTAACACTTATTCCTGCCCGAAGGGGTTCCGATACAGTTATGGGGTTTATAGCTTTATAGCACGATTTACGTGCACTTTTTGGAAACATCGTGCGCTTTCTGGTTTATAGCCAATATCTACGTGCAGTTTCTGGTTGGTGGGGTTGATCTTGGCAGCTGGAGCTGCTTGACCGCGACTGTGCAATAATCGGGCAATGCCTCCAAAGCCATTTTGGCCCTCCATGCAGTCCGCTTATTGTATATGTTTCACCTCCATATGTGCCTTCCTGCTTCATGTGCGCCCCCCCCCTGCAGTGTCTGTGCATGTGTGTTTGTGCACGAGTCATCGATAATCGGAGCGTCGGCCACTGCAAAGGCCAATATGAAACCTTAGATGGGGATTGCAGGTATGCTGGATTCTGACCTGGACCTCTACGGGATCGTGATGCTGCCTCGCTTTGGCATGAGCTCTACGCATGCTGTCTGTGGCCTGTACGTGTAGCATTCCAACAATATACGCATGTTATGCTCCAGTGCGCAAGCTGGCTCGGTTGCATATATGCTGTGACATGGTACTAGCTAGTGTGCCCTGCGCATGCACTCTTAATTTTCGTGCAGATAGCTATGACGGGATACATGCGAGATATGTTCTGGGATCTGTACATCCGAGATCTCGATCCTAGTGCTGATATCAGCCATGTCGGATGCAGGGAGTACTGGATCGCAGTGCCCGGTGCTTGCTGCATGGGGCCAAAGCAAGGAAGTACTTCATCGTCTGTCAGCCAAGAATGTGCTGGTTTTGAGCAGTGATTCGAAGCTTAATCGGAACACGTGTACTGCCAACAAAGCCTTGCTGGTGCCATTGATCAATCTTGTTGGCAACTCGGGTGCAATAACTAGTCCAAATTAGCTTCGATCCATTACACATATCGAGGATCGTCGATCTGTGCAAATTTAAAACATCAACTCAGGAATGCGGCCATCGGTCGACTTAGTGGCTAGCTACCTTCAACGATTGTACGCCGGCTACCGCCCAGTGCATTTGAAGATTCCCGACAGACACTTGGACGAAAACTTTCGTACATATCATGATTGTGCAGTCATAGGCTAGTTGGCGCTGTGCATACCGATCTGATTCTGATTCCGAGGCGATAGCTTGAAAACTCAAGCCTGGATTGTCAGACGACTTATTTGCATGTTTGGTCGTGCAGCAAAAAGACCACACGTCCCAAGAAACCGTGAGTTTCGATCCATGATGGCAGCTTGTGGCATGACCATCAGATACTCGGCCTTACCTATCAACCGTAGTGAGCATGCATAATTGCATCGAAGGCACACAACAGACCCCAAAACAGACAAGGCTCGGATGGTGGAGACGGTGGAGATACCGAAAGCGATGATGAGGCCAGTGAAAGCTCGGAGAGCGAGACGTCGTGTGATGACGATCCTGAGATGGAGCTTGGGGCAGAGGCCCTTACACACATGTACATAGTATACTTAATTAAGTTTTCCACTACTACATAGAGCTACCCCATCAACCCTATAACTTTATCCCACATGTTGTTGTAGTTGGCTGGTGCACATGTATGTATGGGTATTTATACAAAGTCGGTGTAGCTCCCAATTCCAATCTGAGGCCGAAATTCCTACGGAAGTTCATCCGACAGTCCCGAAACCCTCGGAGCCCCACATGGAAGTGGTAAGCCGCAAAGACCACCCCGACGGCAAGCCCAGTGGCAAGCCAAGTGGGACAGCTGAATCTGGAGTAGTGGCTTCCAAACCCCCCTTGTCAAAGCGAGCTTTGTCTTCACCAGGCCCGGAGCCACCAGCTGCAAGGCCAAAGCCCTCCCAACGCCTCCCAAGCCTGCCCAGCTGTACCGCCAAGCCGAAAGCCGAACCCTTCGTTCCGCTTACCCCAACTGAAGCCGATGGCTACCTGTCTGCAGATCTCGTTAACAAATCTTAATATATAGGATCCCTGTTCACCAAAGCAAAGCGCAAACCGCCCCCGGATGTGTAAACCTTCCTCCTGATCCGAGGTTCCGTTGCAGCAGCCAGCACACCGACCATCGTGACACCACCTCCTCGTGCCTTAGTTTGCAAGCCCATATGCATTACCATGTTGTGTATGTGATTGCATTCCAATGGTGAGGTGTGTGTGTGTGTGTNAGCAGCCAGCACACCGACCATCGTGACACCACCTCCTCGTGCCTTAGTTTGCAAGCCCATATGCATTACCATGTTGTGTATGTGATTGCATTCCAATGGTGAGGTGTGTGTGTGTGTGTCTCATGTGGGTGTGTGCTAGTGTGTGTGTGTGTGTGTGTGGTGTGTGTGTGTGTGTTTGTGTATATGGCCGTGTGTGTCGTGTGTGTGTGTGTGGGTTAATATCTGCTTGTGAATGGGGGGAGTACAAGCAATGCATGATGTGGACGTTTGCTGCTGTGTGCCAATTGGGGTTTGCTGCTGCAGGCGAGCCTCTATCTNGTGTGTGTGTGTGTGGGTTAATATCTGCTTGTGAATGGGGGGAGTACAAGCAATGCATGATGTGGACGTTTGCTGCTGTGTGCCAATTGGGGTTTGCTGCTGCAGGCGAGCCTCTATCTCCTATATCAGATTGCAGATCGAAGGGCCTTCACTACACCGTGAAGTACATTCGTGACAAGCGCACAAGTGGAGTCGAGTGTTTACTTTGTGGGTTGATTGGGAACTTGGACAACATAAAGAAGGTCCCATGCTTGCCCAGTTCCAGCCCGGGATCTGTTGACCAGGTCCCTGAACCTGCCGTGGTGACCACAGGAGGTGAGCGAGCTGTCGAGAATGCTGAGGCATTGGCTGATGCAGAGTTGCAATTTCGGAAATTGCAAGAGATGGAGGACAGGAAAGCTGCTTTGGAGTTGGCAGAGCTGCATAGGCAGGAAGCCGAACTTGGGGCAATGGTCCTTTTGCACAAGCTTGAAGCCGAGGAAGCAGAGCTAGAGGGGCTGCTCTTGCAGCAGAGACAACTGGCTCTCGCCGAAAAAACGGTTGCAAAGAAGCTTTTGTTTAGCGATGCAACCCCGGAGCCCAGGGACCCGCCCAAACGAGCCCAAGGGTGCAGCCAGTTGGAACCGGAAGCCCCGCAGGCCGAACCCGACCATGAAGACCCGCCACTGGTCTCTATCGTGCCTCCGCCAATGGACCTGCCATATGGTGCCCGGGTGCTACAATATTAATATCGACAGTGCATGTTCTGGTTCTGCATACAGCTAAATCATGCACCATTTTACTGCTATATTCGAAGTGTGTACAGCCCAGGCACAGATGACATGGACACGTGCCCAATGTTGCTTGGCTACCCGGACGAGCCCATGACTGTGATCAATGAAGACCCCTCTTCAACGAAGGCCCCAAGGGTTCTACGCACGGAACAAGATTGAAAAGACAAGCCCGATGTAGATATATATATAATATATATATATATATATATACTCGAACCCAATCCTTGGCAGGTCCCTGCCGATGTCGAGCCGGCGGATGTTCACGGTGAGGCTCCCCTTGTTTCGGTTTACAACTCGAACGACCAGGAGCACAAGGATTCCCATGAGAGCAGCAACCAGGGAGTTGGGGAATCCGATAAGATCGAGATCACCATCAAGACCAACGAGGGAGTTGGGGATTCCGATAAGATCCAGGAGGTTTCCACCAAGACCGACAAGGGAGTTGGGGAGTCCGATAAGATCCAGGAGGTTTGCATCAAGACCGACAAGGGAGTTGGGGTTTCCGATAAGTCGACATGTGGTGTGTCCATCGAGATCGAGCCCAAAGTTTTGGATTCTGCTTCGACTGCTGGGGATGCAAGCAATTCTTCAGTTGCCCGGAACAATTGTTACAACAGCACGCTGGATTTTTCGAATGGGACTGTTCATCATTGGTGTGGTTGCAAGTGCATTTCATGTTATCACTAGTAGTATAACCTAGTAGTATCAACAAATGCATGACCTGGGTGTCGAAAGCCTGTTCACAAGAAGCCTCACGAGCCAAAGGTTCCCGAGAAGGAGGACATCACCAATGCCAGCGACAAGGACGTTTCTGGTGATCGTGCAAAGGTCGGGAAGGAGCCGGCTGCTGTTTCGTCCATGAAGGTGTGCTGCTTAAGAGAAACTCAGTTTAAGACCCGACTCATATTGCAAAGTATGCCCACCGTGGTTGAAAATGTATTGAGCTTTTTAATTGCTTGCAAAATCTGAGGTGCTGCCTCCCTGTCCTGTGGATGAAGAGCCTGCAATCTCGCCTGGTGATCAGACCAAGCTTTCCGGTGCCCAGAAAAAACGGACCAAAGGCAAACGAGCCGTGAAAGAAGAGAAGGTGGTAGAGCCTGATGAGGATGATGCTCCCGATGATGATGCTGACAGTTCCGGTGGCACAAAAACAATGGCTGGAAAGGGCCGTGGCCGTGGCCGTGGTGGTCGCGGTCGGGGTCGAGGCCGGGGGCGGGGCCGGGAGCGGAGCAACACGTGTGATGATGACAAAGCAACAAGCCCCCGCAATCCATCAGCAAAGCGAGGCCGGGAGCAGCCGGCACGTACAGCAGGCAAGACAGGGCCAGGCAAGAAGGGCAAGACGGCTGCAACAGCAAAGGCTGAGGAGACGGCTGAAAGCGCAGAAGCAAAGGTCCCTGCACCCAAGGCAAAAGCCAAGTCGGGGCCAGGCAAGAAGAGCAAGACAGCTGCAACAGCACAGGATGAGGAAACGGCTGAAAGCACACGTGCAAAGACCACTGCACCCAAGCCAAAGGCCAAGGCAAAGGCAAAGGGCAGCCTCCCAGAGAGGACAGCAGAAGAACAGGCTCGTCGGCAGAAGCTTTCGAGGAAGAGTGTGGCATATCACAAGGCCAAGCTGGATGCGAAAAGGGCAGGCCAGACAGTTGACGAGGCAAACGCAGCGGCAAGATTGGTACCTTGAATCGATTGTGTTGGCTTTGCAGGCAAAGAGAGAGCGAGGGAGAGAGAGAGAGAGANACACAGAGAGAGACAAAGAGAGATAGAGGAGAGGGAGAGAAGAGAGAAAGAGAAGAGAGAGAAAGCGAGAAGAGGGAAAGAGCGAACAGCACAAGCAACACTGTAAACCTTATACCCTGAACCTTAAAGTCATGTACCAACCTTTAAGAAAGCCGAGGATGTTGAAATAGAATCCCGTAGTATCCTCAAGCCCCTAGTGTCTGTGTTTCTTGCATAGTGCATTGTGAGTCGCTCTGTTGTGTTGGTTTCTCCGTGTGTGTATATGTGATCCCTGTTTGTGGTGGTGGTGACGGTGGTCTGTACACGTGTATGGTATGCTCCATATGACTGATATTATCTCTGTGTGGTTCTCTATCGTTATTTCTGCTCTCTCTCTCTCGCTCTCCAAAACTTAGTTTTAAAACTCTACACCCTAAATCCTCTAAACCGTAAGCCCTAGAGAGCCAATGTGCTTTGCAGCATACATGATACTTTATTGTTATACATGTCAAGCTTGGTCTGCATCCTCCATGACCCATATTCAGCTGAGCTAAGGCATATCAGCAGACCGAGTGATTCGCATGGTGTGTATGGGCATGTGACAGATGGACTTTATATGTGGTCGATGGTGAGCAGCCGGCAGCCGCGGTTTTTCACCAGGGGATGGACAAGCAACTTGCTCAGAGCTGTTGCTACAGTTCCTTTGGGGTGTGGTCAACTTAACCTCTCTTTCAAACCTCGCGAGAGAGGTGTTTGACCTCGTACAGCATTATGCAATGGCATATGGGGTGAACAAGATGAGATTCAGCTGCTAGTCTGTGTGAACATGGAGCGCAGCTGTGCTGAAAACATGCATGTCTCCCGATCTGCAAGTGTATGCTCAGTTGCCTACAGTTGCAGAAGCCCAGCTACTGTTGACTGGTCAGCCCTGTTCATATCTAGCAAGTTCATGCGCCCAATGCCAGGATGCCACAACATCGCTGCCAATTCCCTACCCAGGGCTGGCACATCCGTGCCCAGATCCGAGGTGTGCCCTGCTTGCCGTGATTACCCCGCCCAGTGATCACACAGTGCACTGATAGTGGCTGTGCTAACTCGAAATGTACATGTTGCCTGAGTTGGCTTCATCCAGCCAGTCAGTGTTCAGATCGGCAGACATGTTACAGACTATCATGCTAACTTCCTGCCTTGATGTATGGCTAGACAACCGAACCACAACCGAAGTGGCACCCTCCAATTCAACACATGTATAGTAGACTACATATGAATAATACATGATGCATGCATATATATATATATAGATATATAGAAAAATACATATATATTTGTATGTTATTATATAGTCCTCGTGTGCATGCATGTATAGGTGCACATGTATGCATAAATATTGTATGTATGCATGTATGTGTGCACATGTATGTGTACGTACATACATGTTTGCATCTAGTTTGTAGCATGTATGTATGTACTATGTGCATGATATATACATATGTGTCTACAGGTATATGTATATGTACGTGTATATATATATATATACATATGTGTGTACATGTAGTAATTGTATACCCATATATGACCCTATACTCTACCCTAGTCCCAAATCCGAAAGCTAACTTTGGAAAGCACCGAAGCCCTGGAGACCTGGAGCTATTGGCCTTAGATAGTTTCGGCGATGGATCAGTCAATGGTGCTCAATTTGATGCAGCTGGGTGCACCAAAGGTGCCCTGTCATGGATATAGCTAGCTAGAGCAACCGTGTTCTGATTAGGATGTAGTAGCTCTATAGTGTCCAAATCCTGTCCAATTGCATTGGCAAGGTTCTGATCGGGACCGTCCGGAGCCTGGTCGCGACACAGCTTGTGCATGCATATATAGGGACATATGTAAACGTCTTACGCCTCAAGTCCCTGAATTTAAACAATCGATCGTTGCGAGACTGCACCCAAAACCCACCGTGAGGTCCTTTTGCTTCGGTGGGTCAAGACCTTGTCCTTCGAACCACGGTTTCAACTGTTCGACCTCTTCTGTGGGCAGGGGAATGTGGGCAAGACCTGGTGGCCTGGTGCAAATATTTTGGTTTGCATGTGTGTGGCCGTACGAATTCAATGGGGCATCTCGTGTGTGTTTGAGCTTTGTCAGGAATGCTGAAGGGTATGCTGTGGCCCAATACGATGTGGAGCGGGGTCCGGAAATGGACTTCATGAGCAATGGTGGCTTCAGGATCCTTCTCGAAACTCTAAGTGTGTATGCCATGCATGTACCATTCGAAAATCGATTGTACTTGTCCAAGCCAGCTAGCTTGTCCACTGAAACCTAGCTATGTTTGCCCCGATCCAAGTCTGGCTTTATGGACCATTCTGAACGAGACCCCGGATGCGTTGAACATGATAGGCCCCGACTGTGCCTCATGGGGGATGCCGGCCCGATCTGTGTCTGGTCGCTCTTATATAAACCCCAGTGGGTTCATGAGTCGAAGCTGGGTTGGGCGCAACAATGTTCTCATAGCAAGGAAGCTAGGTTGCAGCCAGAGCTTGTTATGTAGTATCATGTGTCTTTGCACTGAATATGTTTCTGTTGATGCTCGCTTCTCCATCAACTGATTGCTCAGGCTGGTTTTGCTGATACTGGTCATGCTGGCCAAACAGACGACCTTCGTATTGGAGCAGCCCCGTGGATCACTACTGTTCCGCCACAATAGATGGGAGTGGCTTGTGAATCGGGTTGCTGTGGCTGCTGGGTCGCACTACTTAAATACAGGCTTGGGCATGCTCTTGGGTTTTGGTGCACAGCTTTCGGTCCGAACATCTTAGGTGTTCAACTGCAGCTTCTGGATGATGTTGCATGGTGCACCATCTCCCAAACCGACCACTTTATGGAGCCCCATGAGCACGATTGCTATGATGGACCGTGGCAAGCTGACCAAGGAAGTCCGCATTTGCAAAACCAAAGTGAAACTTGCACGTGCCTTTGCTAAAGGTTTCACAATGCCATGAGGTATCCCTGGCCTTTCACTTACCAAGTGACCCCAAGGTAGGCACGTGGACAAATCCGGCAAACGTCGCTTCACTGGAAACAAGAATCTGAAGCAGTCCGGGCGGCTTGGTGTCAACCGAAGCCTCCTGCAAAAGCTAGTGATCTAGTCTAGTGCATGTACATTCAAACATGGTTCTGTCCCTATACCATAAACTCACCTTTGCCTGCCTTAAGGATCTACACCACTGAGTTTGCCAAGAATCTCCTGCAGGCTTACGAGGAGTGGTGTGCAAAGCCTTCTTCGGAACGTGGGGATCTTCGAACAAGAAGATCTGTAGATGGGCGAAGTACAGATCGGGAGTTGTTCGGGGCCATGGACAGTGGAGACTTGTGGTTGGATTCCCAAATCCATGAAGTCTTCCTGTATCTTTATGGATGCAAGCATTGCGAGACTCTTGCCATGATTTTGACCCTGGAAACCCAAATCGTCGCCGATCGACCCGTAAGTTGAACCCCTAAGCCCTCAAGTGATGTAGTCCTGCAGCAAATCGCCGAGGATTCCCGACAGCTGGTTGGAGGTGATGGCAGTATTTCACGCCGATCTTCGACGCAATGTGTCCTGGGTTGCAACCCAGCCAAACCGAACTTATACCCATCAACCCCAGACCGCCTAGCTATTGGAACTATACGTACATGACTAGAAAAAAAATATATATATATGTACATATACATAAATTATATATCTATATACATTTATGAGGCTACCGAACCTACATGAGCAGGAACCCTAGCCCTCCATCCGGATCTAATATATATNCTAGAAAAAAAATATATATATATGTACATATACATAAATTATATATCTATATACATTTATGAGGCTACCGAACCTACATGAGCAGGAACCCTAGCCCTCCATCCGGATCTAATATATATGGGGAGATTCGATCTATGATTCTGAACCAGACCCTATATTGCCCCAAAGCGCCAAGCTAGCTAGGCACTGCACCGTATACACAAAAAGCTTTTCAAGTCATGGTTGTCTTGNATATATATGGGGAGATTCGATCTATGATTCTGAACCAGACCCTATATTGCCCCAAAGCGCCAAGCTAGCTAGGCACTGCACCGTATACACAAAAAGCTTTTCAAGTCATGGTTGTCTTGACTTCTGCAGCAGGACCATAAACCCCTAAAGCCCCGAAACCCTACAAACCCGAGCCCCAGCCTATTGCCCTACAAGACTGAAGCGATAGTGCAGATCGGCTGTGTAGAATAAGGGGGTTCAGGGGTTTGTGCTCTGGGAATGCAATAGTTCGAACAGTGGGCACAATATACTTGTGCATGGGTCTTGTACTAATTAGATAGTGACAATAGCTCAGGTCGGGTTTTTTAGAAGGTCCAATCAATTTCCCATAATTGGATTGAATCAGCCACGACCCAGCTAAGGCCCAAGCTGAATTGAACCCCCACGGTCCCGGGCTAGGGCAGATTGGGTCTAAAAGGACAATTAGAAGGGAAACCGTGGTGCTGCCGAGGCCCTTGGATCTGCTGAGATACGTCAGGAGCTAGCAGCACTGTCCTCTTGCCCAGAGGCAACAGGAGAGGCTTGAGCAGTTTTTGCTCATTTTGAGCAGTTATTGGTTTTCGGGGGAAACCGGGCAGAAACCCTACCCGCATTCCGGGCGCATATTCCCGCTAACCGGGCGCATATTCCCGCAAACGGGCGCATATTTGGAAACTGCCCGAGGGCCACGTATACTTTCCTAAACTATCGAGCACTTTAAGCCTGATAGAGCCCCGAAGGCCCCAAGCATAGCCAATTCGTAATCGACAGAAGTGCAAGCACCGCCCGTTCTGACAAAAATGACAATCGCATCTTGCCTGTTGGATGAGAAATGACCGTTTACAGCCTACTTGCAGTGGGCTTTCGTAAGGATTTGCTCAAGCATCGGCTAACAGCTGGAAGCACATGGCCTCTAGGTTGTGGTCCTGTGAAACTTTAGTTGCAGGCATCCCTTCGGTAGCCCAAATGGAGAAATCTAGTGCAGCCACCGCCACCGATCTCCAGGCCAAGATCGCCGTCACTTGATCCGAAACATGCTACATGTATATAACATTCGAAGCCGACTCTCCGAGTGAATCCATCAAGGCTGCCAGGGCACGCATTGCCCAACTTCAGGGTGCTTTGCAGAAGATGCCCAGCAGTGACTCGTTGGATGGATCTGTTCCAGGTGGGCTTGCAGTCTTGCAAGGGATTCGAGGCTTGGGTTTCGTGGTTTAGAACCTGTAGCTTAACTCTACATTATATTCTCGCCAGCCATAGGTGCCATAGGCAATTTCCCTAGTTGTCCTTGTACAGCTTAAGCTACTCCATAGGCACTATATAGTACTTTAGCCGCAAGATCCTCGACGGCGGCTACACATGATTCCAAGTTGGAAGGTTTTCGGGTCTGGTCGGAGGGCTCTCGAAGATTATTGCATGATATGTAGGAACTCTAAACGGACAGACCCGTCGGCTTGCTTTGTGCTTCATAACTTTCAAAGCTACTCGGAACACACTAAACTTCAACCGTAGCCCCAAAAACCCTCAAGCCTTAAACCCTAAACCCTCAAACCCCTCATCACCCTATGAATCTTCGAAACGCCCTATGTACCGGCCACGTGGCAGGGTATCATTGTGAGATTTGGTCGTGTAGCCTTTATGAGATCTTTGCACAGCTCTCTTGTTCCGGTGGAATAACTATAAGAACAGCCAGTAGCTACTGATATATACACAGATATATAAGTTTATAATAGATAGCTAGTAATTTGATAGATAAACCGATAGATATAGATAGGTAGATAGTACGACTAACGATGACTAACACTATACGATCAGGGAACATGGGCTGTATATGTAAAACTGTAAGATGACAAGCAAGTAGGTAGGTGCATGTGTGTACATGTGTGTGTGTGTGTGAAGATGCATGCATGGGAGCATGTAGGTATGCACCTATATGCATCTACTATGTATATGCATCTACATTCAGCATCTTTACAAACTCGAGTCGTGCCTATCCTGGGTTTGGGCCTCGAGCTGGCTCTATGCACANGGGAGCATGTAGGTATGCACCTATATGCATCTACTATGTATATGCATCTACATTCAGCATCTTTACAAACTCGAGTCGTGCCTATCCTGGGTTTGGGCCTCGAGCTGGCTCTATGCACATACAACCATTTTCATATGTATGTATGTATGTATGTATGTATGTATGTATATGTATGTATATGTATGTATGTATGCATGTATGTATGTATGTATGTGTCTAGGTACGTATGTCTTTAGATGTGTTTATGTGTAGTGTGCAAACTTATAACTTAGCCACATAGGGTCTAGTTTCTGGATGACCAGGTGCACCTTTCATGGCGANGGGAGCATGTAGGTATGCACCTATATGCATCTACTATGTATATGCATCTACATTCAGCATCTTTACAAACTCGAGTCGTGCCTATCCTGGGTTTGGGCCTCGAGCTGGCTCTATGCACACACAACCATTTTCATATGTATGTATGTATGTATGTATGTATATGTATGTATATGTATGTATGTATGCATGTATGTATGTATGTATGTACGTATATATGTATGTATGTGTCTAGGTACGTATGTCTTTAGATGTGTTTATGTGTAGTGTGCAAACTTATAACTTAGCCACATAGGGTCTAGTTTCTGGATGACCAGGTGCACCTTTCATGGCGANTATGTATGTATGTGTCTAGGTACGTATGTCTTTAGATGTGTTTATGTGTAGTGTGCAAACTTATAACTTAGCCACATAGGGTCTAGTTTCTGGATGACCAGGTGCACCTTTCATGGCGAAGCCGGTGCAAGCTCCGATGGTTGCTGGGAAGCACCCCGTGGAGCCGACTAGGTTTCACGTGAGCAGCCAGGATGCTCAAGTGGAGCCGTCTGAGGGAACACCAACCCTGAAGCTGGGAAAAACCTTGGAGACCCTCAACCAAGCAACCCCTAGCAGCCGTCGCGGTGCTGTGATCAAGCCAACCCGATCCCCGCAGTGTCCACCTGTGGCAGCGATGATGCCAAGCCCAGCAGCACCTGTCGGGAGCAAGGGTTGGAAAGACTTAGCCAGAACCCCTTGCAAGCGAAGCCGAAGCATCGAGAAGTTGCCGAGCCCCTCCGGGTCTGCTGTGGCTGGCTTGCAATTATCTAAACATGCACTTGAGTCACTAGAGAACGATGGCTAGAGATCACTAGATTACTGGATCGAAGGCCCCTTCGGGCTCCTCGTGCGATGGAAGTGACGGAACTGACCGCAAGAAGAAGCGGTCCCAATCCCCGACGTACTGGAAGATTCTTTGCTGCAATGTATTCCTAGCTGAAGCTCTGTATTGCAATGCATGATCAGCAAACATCCAGGCTCCGACGATATTTCACCCCCAAGGGCTGTGGAACCCTCAAGTGTTCCAAAGAAGCCCTGGAACTGTACAAGACGGAGGCTGGCCGCTCCTGCGCTGCATTAATGTATACATATATATATATATATGATGCGATGTGATGATCATGTGCACACTTGCACGGTAATGGCTAGCTTAAGGTGAGAAGCTCCGCGACTTGTTCAAAGCCCACGGCTCGTTCAGTGCTATGGAGGTTCAGGTCAAGAAGTACCACTCGTCGACGCTGGGAAAGACACGTGCTGGTGGCTGGTACACCCGTGCGTATCTTACCACGCAAGCGGGCTGGACAAAGACACATTGCTAAAGTTGATCGATGATTCCTGCTAGTTATTATAAGTAATGCATTAGATATTATTCTTTGGTGTCACGCGAGGAAGATGGTGGACACAGCCTTCAAATGGGCTGCAAGCCACAGCCTCATCCGTACCAACCCTGTCCATGGAGAAGAGGAAGCCAAACTTGTGCTAAACGAGACGTTCCAACTCTGCGACGAAACGGGCCAGACTGTAGAGTTCAACGGCACCATGGAAGTGGAGGACTAGCTTTAGTCTGTAGTATTGATCTTGCATGACCTTGCCTGTGTCTATCGCCTGGCTAGTACATGCGGCTCATTCAGGATGACACGGGCTTTCTGATGACTGCTGACACCCCCGACATCAACGCCTCACCCGAAAGCTTGTTGCAGAACATGGGATCCGCCTCAACCTCGGGTGGTGGCACTGCTGTTGTCACCAGCCAGTCCGCCTCCTTCAAGTGCCTTGGATTTCAGAGGATTTTATCGGGGGCGGGAATTTTAGGTTGATAGCATTGTATACATCGGCAATTTTCCGAGGATCATCTTCCCCACCGTGACTCAGAATGAGTCCCCGGTGTCCGTACTGGGCAACTTTGTGGAGGTTCTGGGCAGGAAGATTGACAGCTGCGAAGACCAGCTGGAGATTGGGATAACATCACAGTTGGAAATACTTATCATGTGCCTGAAGCATGTAGGTCTTGTTTGAAGAGCATGCGCCATGTCGATCGCAGGACACTTTGGACTGCAAGAACCCTCGAGCAAAGTCGTTTCTCGATGGCAACTATAGTTTCTCGAGATCTAGACTGTGTTCGGCCCTTTAAACATCACTGTTAGCAGCTTTCTGCTTGGGGGTTTGAAGGATTGGAGAGGTGTAGGATGGAAGTGATGCATATGCCTAAACAAAAGCTATCGCCTATCACTAAGGCTTTCAGCCAAAACCCCAAGTGCAAGTTATGCCCTGAACCCTGAACCCTGTAACCCCACCGCCTGCCCCCACTCCCTACCGATTCAGGATTCGTGACCAGATGGAGCTGATCCTGCAGAGCCTGAGGAAGCATTACGCCGACCTTGCCCAGAAGCAGGCAGACGTCATCACGACCGTGCCGGACCAGCCCCTACCCCGGAAATAGATCCAGTGTGTCTACTCTGCCTAGGAGTGGACACTAGCTAGCTAGTTATTAATTGATTTGCCTATCCTATAGCTTTGATAACCCAGGGCATTCAATGACGAGCTGCTGAAGATCTATGCAGACATCACGAAGCAAGATGTGTTGCTCGGAAACTATGTGACACGGGCCAGGACCCTCACCTGAATTGTCCAATTACTCCGAAAATCCTAAACCGAAACCCTAAGCCCTAAGCCCCTAAGCCCGAAGATCATATTCTAGGAAAATAATGAAGTGCAACCCTAGGTCTTGAAATATGTCCTGTAAAGGGGTCGAAGTATATATAGTGCTGCAATATAAATACCCTATATTTCGAGATAACAGGGATTCGTCCTCCCCCGCCAAAGCATCCCCGTCACAAGCGATAAGGCCAAGTCACATAACCGAAGCCATATGAATATATATCTTGTCAATGATCTAGGTAATCAGGTAGCCCGGACACCAGCCAGAAGTCATGGTCCTCCCACAGGCGCCGCGGTCGTAGCTATCGGCAACTGTGCCGAAGCAGTAAGTCTAGTAGTGGTGGTGGTGGTAGAGGTGGTAGCAGTATGCAGTTATGATAATAGTCTAATTTAGACTTAGTCGTGGTCATCGTCGTCGTCGAAGAAGCTGCAGTTGCGACTTGTCCAACAGCAATCAGCAACAACAACAGCAACAGCAACAACAACAACACCAGCAACAACAGCAGCAACAACAACACCAACCCCACCATCGCTAGCAACAGAACCATCACCACTACTACCACCACCAACTGCCAACAACAACAAGACTGTGCTAATTGCTAACAGCAACGGCAAAAGCAACAGCAACAACGACAACAACACCCATACCACCACCACCACCANACCATCACCACTACTACCACCACCAACTGCCAACAACAACAAGACTGTGCTAATTGCTAACAGCAACGGCAAAAGCAACAGCAACAACGACAACAACACCCATACCACCACCACCACCAACAACAACAACAACACCTGCAGTGGCAGCAGCAGCAACTGCGACACCGATATCAACAACACCAACATGGTTACTACTACTACTACTACTACTACTATATACTGCTACTATACTACTGCTACTACGACTGCTACTGCTACTGCTACTGCGACTGCGACTGCGACTGCTACTGCTACTGCTACTGCTACTGCTACTGCTACTGCTACTGCTACTGCTACTGCTGCTGCTGCTGCTACTACTACTACTACTACTACTACTACTACTGCTACTACTATTACTGTACCACTACCACTACTACTACTACTGCTGCTGCTACTACTACTACTACTACTACTACTACTACTACTACTGTACTACTACTGCTACTACCACTACTACTACTACTACTACTACCACTACTACTACGACGACGACTACTACTACTACAACTACTTCCTCTACTGCTATACTTCTAGACTATACTATACTGCATGGGATGTGTTGGGCTTCGGATCCAAGCTTGCAGGATTTCGTACCTTCTCAAAACCCGCCAGAACAACCCCGACCCCAAACCGAAAACATCTTAGCTTTATTTCCGGCAGATGAATCTAGCAGCCCTTAGGATCTCCAACTCGATCATGTGCCACTATCAGGCAGCCACGCTTTTTGCCAAACCACCCGAATCCATCACGGATCCTCTTCCTAATGGCATTCCTATAGATACCCACCCTACAACCGTGCTATGATTACATATAGAGTGTACATAGTAGACACCCGACTCAATACCAAGCAGCATCGCGACAGGACAGCTGCAAAGGCCAAGGCGGCTCCATCGAAGCCTTCCAGCAAGGGCAAGCCCAAGAAGGAGAAGAAGGAGAAGAAGGTTAAGAAGGAGAAGAAAGCCAAGGCACCCAAGAAGGGCAAGGCCGAGGACTAGCTCCTAAGGAGTACGTTGCTTGCTGCCAGTACGCCGGGTTTTAGGTTGCCATGGCAACGTGGGGCATGCATAGATGTCGTACTATGTACAATACTGCTGCACTGTACTATGTACCTGCAACACCTGGAGCTTGCTAGATTTGGACAATTCACAAGACATGCATGCACCAGCAGTTGCAGTGCAGCCGGTGCATCTGATAATGACGTGTGGCAATGCCATCCGTAATGACATGCATCATGCGATGTCTCGAGTGCTCTCTGCAGAAAGAACAGCTCCCGTTGCTCATTCGTTCAAAGCTGGTGGTCGAGAGTTATTGCATGGAAAGCAAGCATCGTACACCTCATGATATATGATCGGCTAGTGGGAAATGCGCAGGTCTGCTGGATGAGGCAGCAGAATCAGGACAGAAACTGGAGTGCCCTATCTCTATCATAATAAGACCATCTGTCCGGCCTGGCACCAGGAGATGACGACGATTCGTATTCCGACGACCTGGCCCAGGAGCTTTATGTTGGCTTCGAGCAGGGAGTGGCTAGATTGCAATGTGCGCCGTTCATTCATAGCTGGAGTGTGCTTTTGTGCTTTCACGGGTTTTGATAGCCAAGTCTGAAAGCGCAAAGCGAGTAACTCGCTTGGCGCATGTGGCGAACCAGAAGCTGAAGAAACATGGTATCTATGCTGAACGGTGCAACTTCTCGGGGATTTTTCTCATTATTAAAGCCTAGGGTACACGTAGGATGATACAGCCCCAAGCCCTGAATGTGTACTTGTCTTGTCTATTAAGGCATCCATGACCCGGCCCTCTCATTGATGGCACGATGTGGACAGAACAAGAAGAACGAATGCAGAAACCTACACTCCCTTATTCACCGATCTGGTAAAACGGTTCCGATACCAGTGGACTCTGCAGAAACCCCTGTGCTGGTACTTAGTGGGAAGATTCGTATCGAAACCGTGAACTATCCACTGTTGATGTTATCACGATGGGCTGAATATATCTTTTCACAGGATGGCCAGGTTCTGTTAGGAGGCCATCGATTGTCGGATGGTTCTGAGCCAATCGCAAGGATGTTTTCTCGATTCTGGAAAAGGTTTCAGAACCTGCGTCCTGAGATGGACGTGTACCAGCAAGGCTGGGATTTGGGATATTGTATTCCATACGGCCTTCATGGTGATGAAGGCAGAGGAAAGCTTCGCCGTCCGATTATGTGCTTGAGCTATCAACCCCTTATCAGCCATAAGGGTATGGGCTGCCTCAACTCAAGCGGGTGCCGTGGACTTGCAAATAAAAAGCTCTAAACCCCAGCCCGCAAAAGTGAATCTGAAACCCAACCCTAAACCCGATATCCTTGAGAGAATAACGAATACCCAGCTGCATCACCACGAATGGTCGACTATCACCCTACAGCCCTACAGGCACTCTTTCTCGACAAGGTTGCTGGCCACTGTGATCCCAAGCGAGCTGTATGTTGGCGACAAGACGCTGGATGCAATCCATAGAGCAATGACTGAGGATTTGCTGAAGCTGTACCATGATGGCATCACAGCAGCTTGGCCACTAGGTTTTGGTAGGGGGGAATATATATGCTTAGGAGTCAGTTTTATCCTAGGTCCCAGGTCCTACCGGGTACTTTTGGTACTTAAACGACTACACATACCTGAGTCAAATGTACATAGCACTGGTCAGGTCGATTGCGGGGGAACGCAGAAAGTATTCCGGTTCGTGCCTGTAATGATCAAGGGCGACTGGCCCTATCTTAGAAAAGCAATGCACCTTCGAACTGGACCTACGAGTGCCAGAGTGTGCCATCTTTGCGACACTCCAGTGCCTAGTATACATTGAGTCGCGATTGTTTCATGGATACAGATATATTAATCAGATATTACAATTATTGAAACCGATGGCTCGATAATTGGAGTATCAATCCCGACTGCTTAGGAATGGTGGGACCTTGGAACTTCTAGCTACACAAGAGCTCTGCAGAAAGGCTATGAAAACAGCGACCCGTTCAAAGCCCGAATCTCTCCACTACGATCCCTGCCAAGCTGTAGCTCGCCTCGTTGGGTGCAGCCAGATGCAATGCACACGTATGCCCTCGGATGGGGGAAGGACATGGTTGCTTCCTCCGTGCTGCTGTTGATGCAAATGGGTATTTGGGGCTGGGACAGATGCTATCAAACCTGTCTGGACCGGGCCTTTCAAAAGTACCGATCTTATTGCAGAGACGCTGGTAAAAGCACGAGTTTGACAACTTTTTCTCTAAAGACATTCAAAGTGAAATCGTGGCTTGCCTTTGCAATGATAATATCGTGACTATGCTAAGTAGTGTCTACATAGCTCATCTCGAAGTCCCCGAAGACCCCTCCTGTCATGCTAGAGCAAGCTAGAATATGGACTCTGAGGCCGGAAACTTACCCAGAACATTAGCTAATATTAATTATATTATATCTTACAAGATCCGTGTGTATAATATATGGCTTGGATATTTATGGCCTAGGGGTTTAGGGTTGAGTACAGGGCCCTATGTGTAGGTACCTAACTCTCGAAGCTAAGCCTACACAATCCCAGGCTCAAGGAATACCCAACTGGAGCGGGCAAAGCTCATGACACGGCCGTGGTTTGTTCGTGGCTTCACCATGAGCTTTCTGTGATGGACGGTTCCAGCATCGGTGTGCCTGGTTGTAGGGGTCGAGTTATTTTACAAGCTAATTAATATTATATAATAGGGCCGTGGTGTCCGGGATCTTTACTTGGTGAATGTGTTTCAAGGCAAACTTCCAAGAGCTGTTCAAGCTGCTGAAATGGACTATAAATGCAATCGAAGTGCACTGGAGAACACTATACAGCTATGGTGTTTGGATCCCTGCAGATGCTGCCCGGGTTGCCGTTGAATCCGGCTTCAGCATGATGGATGCCCGCCAGTGCAAGCACGCTGTGATGTCTTCTGTGTGCGCCCCGCTTATATCCTGCCCCACAACCTCCAAAATATACATTACTGAAACCCCAAGCCACTGGCCATCTCAGGTCGGGTATGCCGAGCTGGGAAAGAAAACTGCGAAAGTCGGGATGCCTATGTTCCGCTTGCGACCGAAGTGTCATATGGAGGTCCACATCGTGTGGCTGGGTTGTAATATTACTTCTATATCCACTCAGTACCGCCAGCAAACAGGTTTTGGCTCCTCCAGCCACAAGACTTCACACACCCACACAACTCAGGCTTCAAATGTCGCACGAGCTGCAAGATGGGGCCGCATACGTGTGCAATCCATTGAGCAACTTGCACATGCGGCATAATTTTTATTGTTCGAACTTAATACTAGCTATAAGGGCCCCCCTAAGCTATGTAGATCTAAGTCGGGTATTTGATTATCGAAGTGATCCCTCAGCTTTAATAGCTTTTAATGGCTAGGCTGGTCATGTTGGACGGACGAGGATTACGTGGGACGCTGCTCCCGCATATCGCGGCGTTGTCATTCATTCACGACTGCGAGTCGCACTATCACCCGTGCACTGATGCAGTACAAACGTGTGTTCAAGACGATCATCGGCTGAGGGTGTGAAAAAATGCGAAGTGCACCAGGGTCGGCAAGCATCCACACGTGCAGTTTCTAGAATGTACACCATCGCCACGTGCAGTTTTCAGAAATCACGAGTGCTTTTACAAAAGAGGGGACACGTCACCACCCTGAACGTGCAGGTTTATTTACGAGCGGAAATAAGTGTATCGAACGATGCTNACACCATCGCCACGTGCAGTTTTCAGAAATCACGAGTGCTTTTACAAAAGAGGGGACACGTCACCACCCTGAACGTGCAGGTTTATTTACGAGCGGAAATAAGTGTATCGAACGATGCTCTAGGTAGACTTTAATTCTAAACCCTGATCCCGAACCGCTGCATCCTATCTGGGAATATTTCATCCCTAGAGCTTCAAGAAATCTCTGATCCTAAATCCTAGAAACCCCAAGCCCTTACGTACAGGTTGCGAGAACACAAAACGTGCTACGAGTGTTGAAAGGACCCCGGTGATGCACTGGACTCCCCACCTCATGAGTGAGGCAATGCACACGATGATGGTGCTTGACGGTGCAATACCTGTCGTAATGACTGCAGTTGCCGACACCGACCCCTTGATGGACCCATCGCAGTGCCAGCTGGCGTCGACGCAGCAAAATGGGCAAAGATGCCTGACTTGGAGCGTGTCGCGCTGAACGGGGGGGCCATGCGGGCCATGCGTGACTACGTTGCTGGCTACCTGTGGTGCACTGCTCCACGATGTATGGGGATGACTTGGCCGTCCATAGACTAGGGACAGCCCATCCGCCTGGTAAGCAATGAGACGATGGCCGAGTACGAGTGGTAGGGGTGCTCATCGTGCCCAATCGCGGTCCCAGTCAGGATGAAACCCGAAGGCTCTAAGCCCTGGACCCTAAACTCTAAACCCTCAGCCCTAAGCCCTAAACTCTAAACCCGAAGCCCAAAACCCTAAACCCTAAGCCCTATAAGCCCTAAAGCCTTAAGCCCTACACGCAGAGGCCCTGCTGACTGCGCCTTTGTCGGCGCAGGCTCTTGGGCCCTGACATTGCTGGGGCTTTGGGGGTAGCGTTTAGGGATGATGAGCGGTTTAGGGTGAAGGGTTTGGGGGCCGAGGGGTTTACGCTTTAGGGATGATTAGGGATATGCGGTTGACGACTACGGGTTTGGAGGCTCTTTCGGGCATTTTGAGGGCTTTTTGGCTCTTAGGGCTTATGGTCTTGGATGTTAGAGCTGTCAGCGGCTTGAGAGTCTCAGCTTTTCAGGTTTCTTGCTAACAGCGTTCTCTGTTCCTTTAAACAAATAGGATATGGTGCAGCGGGTTCAGGAAACTGTAGGGTAGCAAGGTGTCAGGAAGAGTTGTCGGCTTTTTGTTCTTGGGCATGTAGGAAAGACCGTTAGGGTTTGTAAAATTCGTGCCTGGTGGAGGACTTTAGGGTTTTGAGAGTTGGGAGTTTCCGAAAATAGGGGACCCTAATATAGTACCCTAAATAGTAGGATCCTTATCATAGGGGCCCCAAAATCAGGTACCCCTAATTTTCGGAAACTCCCAGTTCGTGATTCAAGAGTTTAGCTAATGGTTTTCATGTCTTAGGGTTGTCAGCTTACCAGGGGCTGAGGGGTGTTGCGGGAGAGTCCTAGTGGTTCTAACCTGAATGAGTTTGCAACGAGTTCTGCACAGCTAGCCGCTTCATCCTTTGAATATAGGAAATTGGTGTGAGACTTTCTGGCGCTCCATCGAATGTCGCCAAACCGCCTCGCTGCCCAACATTTCAGAGATGGGGGCTTTTAGCAACTCCTCGGCTACCAAGGAAGAACGACGACTTCCGCTCCACGATTTTGATCCTCACTCCTAATTTGAAGGGAAACAACATCGGGACTTCATGACTCAACGTGACTTGCGCTGAGCTCTCAAGGCTCTGAGACCTGATGAACGCATCATTGATTCGACGGTGCGCTGTCGTACCCTAAGGGCCCAAGTACCCAAATAGTAGGGTTTCAAAGTCCAAAAACCATTCAGGGTATGGATTTTGGGACCTAAAACCCTACTATTTGGGTACTCGGACCCTCTGGGGTACAAGGTCACATTTCGTTGACACGCGCTCACGGTCATTGGATCATGCCAATGAAAGTCAAGCAGAACCCTGGTTTACACCACCAAGCGTGGTGACTCATGAGGTAATTACCTCAGTGATGGAAGAGCTCATTACGGAGTTTGACAGCTTTGTTTTAAATCACCGCCCACAAAGCCTAAAGCTCAAAGGACACAGCACAGATTTACGCTGAGATGAGGGAGTGCACCATTTACATCATTGGGGTTTAAAGTTTAGTTTTCGGCTAATGCAACAAAAATGTGGGGGGCTCTAAGGTGGTTGCGTCTACGCGAAAAGTGTTACTAGAAGGAGTTAACTGTAGCCAAGGGTTGATGCAGTGGCTACTGTAGGGTTCCATGTTTCATTCGCTGCAAAGCAGCAGAACACCCTGAATCATTAAAGCCATCAGAAATCTGTGTGCTTTCCAATGCCCTGCATGTCAGTCTTTGGAACTTGCGAAACCTTCAACTCTAAATCCCAATCTATTGAAGATCCCTTTCCTGCATCCACCTACACAGCAGCAAAACACTGAGCACGCGCCCAATACTTTTTCGCACTATAACCCCTACCCCGTGCCAACAGTTATGCAGGCCGAGTAAGTCATGCCAGAAATCCAAAGCCCCTGAACCCCAAGCTCAAGTTTAGCAGACCCTTAGTAGTAGAGTAGGTAACCTTTGACGTTTTTGGGGTACTATCATCCCTGTGCAATCCCAAAGGTTAGCCTTTAGTTGTCCCCAGACACTGGACAAGTAACATCTTACAGTAGAAGCCAGAAAGTTGGAACATCATTCTCCTCATGCCCTTAAGGTAAAGTATAAGGGATCCTAGCACTAATCCTCCAAAAGCCATGTTCCAACTTTCTGGCTTCTACTATAATCTTATTAGGATTTCTATGATTTTGGGGGACCCCAAACCTCAAACCCTACCGTCCCAACGCAGACTCAAGATCCGTTCTACATGCCTTTGCAAGCCTTAGACCCATGAAGCCTAAATCCCTCATCCAAACTTGGAGGATCATGGGACTTAGTAACTAGGGTTATATTTGAGGTAACTATACTTATAACAAGTCATAACCCCACTTAAGGTACTTATACCATTACTTACTAAGTCCCATGATCCTCCAAGTAGAGCTTAAACCAAACTCCCTAAACCTCTAAGCGACTCTAAGCCCAAAGAACTAAACACACCCCTAAACACCACGTCCTAAGAGCTAAACCCTCAAGCCTTGCAGAACCGCTGTAGAACCCCAGACGATGCGTTAGAGGAATCCCGAAACCTCAGTCGAGGCTCCTGTCCGTAGCATTTGCCAGTTCCTCAGAAGCCCAGGATGGGGTTGATTTAGGGTTTAGGGGTTTGGGGGTTTAGGGTTGAGGGTTTAGGATGTAGGGTGTGAGGGCTTTATGAGGGTGTTCTGAGGGCTTTTAGAGTTTATGAAGGTTGTATCGGTTCCTATGGGGAAGGCCATCCAGATGCGGGTCGGGTGGGTTTTGCATGACGGCAGCGCTTCGGCTGCCCCTATGGCGCCGCATCTCAGGGCTCAGCATGCGACCCCATCACGGAGTCTCCTGCCGCCACGGCTTTGATTGTCGCTTGGATGCCCAAAGAGTCCTCGAGGCAATGCATACTGCCCCTGTGATGCCGCACCCCCGGGCTCAGCACCTAAACCCTAAACCCTGAACCCTAAACCCTAAACCCTCGTTGGGGATGGCATTTGTCGGAACCCACGGTTCAGACAGTGTCTTGTCCAGGGCCTGCCTTTATTGCGGTGCTCCCTTTTGGCGGCACCAGAGCCACGTTGAGGGGTTACTTGGAGGATCATGGGACTTAGTAAGTATGGTTATAAGTACCCTAACTGGGGTTATAAGTACTTATAAGTATAGTTGCCTTAATTATAACCCTAGTTACTAAGTCCCATGATCCTCNAGGATCATGGGACTTAGTAAGTATGGTTATAAGTACCCTAACTGGGGTTATAAGTACTTATAAGTATAGTTGCCTTAATTATAACCCTAGTTACTAAGTCCCATGATCCTCCAAGTAGGGTTTTGGCTCAGGGCTTTGAGGTTTTAGAAGGTTCAGGGTTTTGGTTTAGGGAAAGTGCGCAAAATTTCAGGAACCCGAAATACCGAACCACTAAACCGAACCTTTAGGGTTTAGGGTTTAGGTTTTAGGCAGGGTTTCAGGAACCCGAAATACCGAACCACAGCCCCGATCCTCGCAAGGTTGAACGCAGAGTCCTACAGCAATGAAACTAATGAAACTACCCAGCCTGAGCCTGAAATCCTGGGAGACCCCAAACCTTGACCCTAGCCGTACCTAGAGGCTCATACCCTACCCCTGTTGTAGGGCGGCTACTTTTTGAGATAGCAGATCCTAACCATAAAACTAGGTATCCTAAAAAAGGGGTAGGGTATGAGCCTCTAGGTATAGCGATGAGGACCCCAGACTGTTCTCCGATCCAGGGTTCCCCAGGTCGTGTTTGAAAGCGAGTGCCGTGACAGCCCCGCACCTGCAGTGCAACGCAAACTACCGTAAGATTCTGAGACGTATAAGCAGTTTGCCAGCAATCCCGTGTAATCCGTGTTATAGTAGGAAGACAAGCAAGTGTTGACTCTGCTAGACCCTGAACCCAACACTCCCAAATCCTGAACCTTGTTCGCAGAACCCTCCACTTGGTTCCTAGATCTCTACTCCGCAAACCCGAACAATTCTATTATATTAATGATCTAACCCCCAAAACCCAAAGCCCAAAAGAGATAAGTAATTGAGAGAGCAAAACCCAAGCCCAAAAGAAGCATGAACCTGAACCCTAAACCCTCCAAAGTAGTCGTCCATCTCACCGCAAGGTCGGGGAGGCGATTTCCTTGAGCTGCCAGGACCGCTATTTATCGCCTCAAGATTTATCCCGGGAGCCACATGTAAGCCACAAATTCCATCAACCCTGGCAAAACCGACATCCTAAACCCTGTCATAGGCCCTAAACCCTTAACCCTACCCTCACCACTCTAATCCTGACCTTTCCAGGGCGCAGAAACCATCCGGAGCAAGTAAGACGTTCAAGCCGTAAACCTCAACCGTCAAGCCCAAACCGCCCCCAACCCTATGAAACCCTATGAAACCTTTATTTAATTCAAGGCAAAACTGCCCGGCAGGAGCACTAAACCTTACACCTCAAGCATTAACGGGTGTACGGATTAGTGTTGAACAGGAGCAGGGAAGGCCGACGTGATCACGTCCTTTCAGGGTGCTCCGCCTCCTCCGAATAACGGCGCCGCCACCCCAGGTCTTCGGTACCAATTCGATGCTTCTTTGCATATTACCTTGTATAAACCGCTACATAGAGACACGAATTTTACACTAATGTTTTGTATATGTAGACTTTTGCATGTATCTAGTTGCTTTTTCAGAGGGAGGCCGTTGAGTGTAGAGTTCAGGGCATTAGATTTGGGACTTTGAGCCGTTAAGCGGGCGCTCAGAAGCTTTATAATGCCGCTTTAGGGGTCGATATAGGGGCTTACGGTTGAGAATGTGAGGTATAGGGAAACGGGCTTATAAGCCAAGGTTTCGGGTATGGGGCTCAGTTTTTTTTCTCAAAGGGTCCTGGGATTTAAGGGTTTTGTACTTTGGGTTTTGTAGTATCGGGTTTGGGGGAGGTCATGCTTTAGTTTTGGTGTTCTGCATTCGTGCTTTGGGGTTTAGTGATTGTGCGCTTCGTATTCTAATGGACTTTCCACATTTTGCGTCGGATTAGCACATGGTTCTACCCTCCAGCTATGCCTTTAGGGTATGTTGTTTTTTTTCTTTGTTTGGGAAGAACTGGTTTAGAGCTAGCAAGCGAGGAAAAGACCGAGGAAGACTAGTAAGTTGTGCTGAAAGTAATGAAGATCTGAAAGCCAGCCGAGCAAAACCCGTCACAAAGCCCAAACCACAGGCCCCACAGTGCAGACTCCAAGTTCTTATCCTTAAGCCCTCAGCCCCAAGCCGAAGCGTGCATTGTCTTGTCCTTTCGCCTGAGAGATATGTGGACTGTTGTGGACTCTTTTTCAGTTACCCGACGACCGGCAATCCCCCGACGATCCTGCGGCCCAGGTCTACCGACCCCCTCCTGGACAGCCGCCCTTCCAGCAAGGCCAGGCGGCTCATGGGCCGTTGTAGCGGTGCATTTATATGAGGGTTCCTTTAAGGATTCCTTTGAGGGTCCTGTGAAGGGCTCCTTTCGTTATAAAGGTTCCTTGCAAAATTTACTTCCGTTGTTCCGCTACAGTTTCCTTCAAGGGTTCTAGAGGGGCTTGAGGTTTCTATCTTGTTGTCCAAAGTTGCAAGAAGGAAACCAATGCAGGTGCTTTCGTGATTAGAATAGGGCTTCAGAGGTATCTTTTACTGTCAATATAAAAAGGACAGCAGGTGGATACCTCGGGAGAATGTGGGGCTTCGTGCGTAGAGGTTGGAATGGGGGGGTGTGGTTCGGGGTTTAGGAGTTGTAGGGTTTGGGGTTTGGGGGGCTTGAAGTGTAGGGTTGCTTATCTGGTCAGGGTTTGGGCCCTACATGCACGGGGCATAAAGCGTTAAAATCCCAAATCCAGAATCATAACCACATATATGGTTAGGACATGGCAGGTTCTCCACATGAGACGTGTAAACCCTGAACCGAAATCCTAACCCCTAAACCCCGAACCCTGACTTACCATGAACCATCCCCCAGCCCTTGCTCCCCCCCCCCAGAATACTAAACCCTCAATGCCTGAACCCTAATACGATAGAGAGAATCCGGATGATAGGGTTGATGATTTAAATCCTGCATTACCCATAATAAGGAAGAAACCATAACTCCCATAGTCTGGGGGTCCTTAAGGTAGTGCAGGATTTATATCATCTCAGCCCAAGGCGTCGAGGCTATAGGGTTGGGGGTTTAGGATTAGACCAGGGTTTCGGGCCGGCCCTCACCCTGAACCTTAAACCCGAAGCCTTCCAGATGAATTGCAGGATGCTTTGCAAGGGCCGAAACAGAAGCATTTAGGGTTTAGGGTTTAGGGGAAACAGAAGCAAGACCTTCATGTAGAAACCTGATCAATGTGTAAAGCTATTTCTCAGGGTTCCTTCGTACGGATACATTATCTTGTGCCTCAGAGGTCTGTTCCAGTCTTATTAAGGCCGCTACATTGGATCCCACGGCTTCCCACTGCTGAACACTTGAGCCCCAAGCCCAACATGCGAAGCCTCAAGCCTTAAACTCGCAGCTGAACAAAGCTCCGTTAAGCAAAGTAGCCTTATGAGGCTTTCCTCCTAAGCTTTGTAAACTCCGAAACTCTCGTGAAACCCGGACAAATGATAACAGGCCCTTTTCTGTGCATCGAACAACCCCAAACCCTAAACCCTCTAGCTCGCAGGGCCACCGCCCCAGGGTCCACCCCAGGGCGGCCCAGGACCAGGCGTGGTACCTTAATAATGTTGGGGTTCCTTATCATAGTTACAGTATCATATATCTATAATCTACCCCAAAGCCCTACTCTGATTATGGCTTAGGGTCGTTAGGGGCTACAGGGGCCTCCAAGGTTCTTGGGTTTAGGGCCTTAAGGGTTCTGGAGTTTATGCGGCTTGGTGTTATGACCCAGACTTGGTGCGCAGGGGTCGGACTCGAAGGCTGTCGAAGCTTTAATGAAGACATCTTCCTTAGTGTACTTCAGCGCTCTGCGCCAATCCTTAATTCTATGGATTTTGGAATCGTAGCTCAAACCCTGGTGTTTGGCGTGGGGTGGAAGGGTGAATCCGGCCCTCATCCACGTCCTTGCCAAGGCTGCCGAAACACTCAGCCTGGCCATGTGCTCACTGACCTGAAGAGAACCTTGGGTACAACAATAGGGTGCCAGAGCCAAAGAGATTGTGCAATGACCTGATGAAGGCCTCCGCACTATTCCGTGGAGCACGCTGCTCAATCCCTTCGATTGCTGCGAGCAGTCAAAGACAATATCAAGTTGGCGACAAAGTGGTTTCGCGCCAAGGTGGTGAAGAAGGCTGTTGAGCCAAAGCTTTACCCACACTGTGGCAAGGAGGCTCGGAAACCTTTGCATATCGAGCCAGCTGTGGAGTGATAGCGGTTTCAGGCCCTTGTTAGTATGGGGGTCTGAAGAATTAGGTTATCCGTGTACAGTGATGCGATCTGTACTCTACCCCAATAGGTTTTCAGACTCTGAAGGTCCATGTAAGAGGTTTATGGGCATCTCACCAGGCTTTAGACCTAAAGCATGGGAGCTTGGAATTGACGAGGGCTTGGGATTCGCGGGTTTCAATATGGGATTTGGGATTTGGGGCTTCAGGGAGCAAGGGTTGAGGCGCGGAAGACTTAGTTCGTCCTGGGCCCCGCGCCCTGAACCCTACTTGGAGGATCATGGGACTTAGTAACTAGGGTTATAATTAAGGCAACTATACTTATAAGTACTTATATCCCCAGTTAGGGTACTTATAACCATACTTACTAAGTCCCATGATCCTCCAAGTAACTCCTAAACCCCAAACGAAACCTGAAAGTCCAAACTCTCGACTGTGCTGCGGCAACTAGATATGAGGGTCTAGGTCGTGTGCGGCTTGAGATTTCGGGCTCTACGGGTGTAGAGTTTGGGGTTTAGGAGCATCAAGCTGTAGTTTTTTTGCACTCTCACAGAACCCACAGAACCTTGAACCACCCAAATTCTAATGCGCTCTCACACAAGACACAGAACCTTCAACCACCCAAATTCTAGAGAGCGAAAGCCTATCAGTTCCGCAGGACCTCCGCCGCCTGGGTACCAGGGGCCTCCTCCTGGGTACCAGGGGCCTCCCCCAGGGCCTGGTTACCAAGGGCCCCCTCCGGGGCCACCGGGAGCTCCGGGTGCACCTGGGCCGGAATCTGAGGCTGCGAACTTGCATCAAATGATATAGAAGCTTGAATAATGGCAATATTGTGGGGTTTCCTTATTGTATATACATTCAGTGTTCCTGTGTCACAAGTACACAGGTTTGCCGACATGATAGACTTCACGCCTAAGGGGTTTTGTTTCCTCATCGTATTTACGGCATAACATCTCCTAAAACCCTGATCTCGTTCTTAACGTCCCGGTATACAATTGTGTGAGGCTGCAGGAATTTGGTTTTGTCAGGCTTGATAGTTTGGCGGGGTTCTGGGCTTACGGTTCGGGTTTCGCGAAGACTCTAGCAAAGGTGCGAATGTCTGGCGGGTTATGTGAAATTTCAGAGGGTCCCCAAACTCCATACCTGAACCCTGAGGCCCTAACAGTCTGCAAGAGCTCAGAATTAAACCATCACTACAGCAAAGCTCATCGAAGAGGCCGTGAATATGCTGATACAGCTTGAAGAACCTTGTTGTGGCCTTGGCGTTGCCAAGCCCGAAAACCTAAACACAAACACCACCACCCTTAGCACCGTAAACACCAGACCTTAAGAGCAAAAACAACCCAACAATTCGGAATCCTCAACCGCCCAAATCGCCCAACACCCGAATCCAATAAGCAACCCGAACGCTTGCATGAGGTCGCCAGCAGCGCCCGTGGGCCAGCAGGCACAAACAGAGTTCACAGAACCATGCTTGAAGGTTTCGTTAGTGTTCAGAGATTTCTGGCTTTAGCATTTAGGATTTGGAGTTCTTGCTTTGTGCGTGTTTGGGCGGCTGCAGGTTTGGATCTAGAGTTTGGGGTTTCGGGTTTAGGGATTCAGGTTTCAGGTTTCTTGGTTTTGCGGGCTTATAAGGCTTAAAAACGCACAGATACGATCCACTTGCCTCTGCGGGCAACACTGCTGTGAAATGTGGCCCCCTAAACTACGAAACCCGAAGCTCTAAACCCAAAACCCGAACTTCTAAACCCCATACAATCAAGGCACTAAACCCCAATTACGCCTGAATCCTACATTTTCAGTAGATTGCTGCCAGGGAAATCCTGAGGACCTCACGTGTGGGGCTCGGCTGGCTCCTGTGACATTGCTGGGTCGGTCTGGGTTTTGGGGTGTAAAAAATGAGGAGGTGAGGGTTTAGGGGTTTGGGTTTAGGGTTTAGGGCTGAGGTGTAAGTAATATAAAGGTCGGAATACATACCCAGTATTTGAATATGCCTCACATTCCCTATATAGGGAAACTAAGACACATATTCCAACGCTTATAAGGCCCCGAGGTCATGTGATCTGGGAGGTGCGTCTGGCTGACACACACGAAATGAGGCGATGCTGTTGCTGTTGGGGGAGGGTGTTACTGTCCAAAATAGTTGTACCAAAAGAAGCTCATTAGTTGGAACGTCTGTATCACAGACCCCACATGTTTCCGCAGAGCTTGTGAGGAAAGCAAAGTTCTGTCATGACCTGAAGCCCTGCGTTAATGCTTCTGCTCCTGCCGGACAGTGATATGTGTGCAGCAACTGGTGTGGGTCTGCGCTTCCCCCAAGGCAAGAAGAAATCAATGAGGATGTGCCGAGCTCAGCTTGTCTCTAGAATATGATGTACTCTACTAAAGATGCAGCTGCCTCATTCCTTAACTGCTAGACTTTAGACTGTAAACTCATGTAAATTCCTAATCTCTACACTCGTAGCTGAGTAGGCTACACCCATGCAGAACCTTTGTGACAACCCACAAAACCGTAACATCTGGAGCGCTTATAAAAACCCGGAGCCCGAACCCTACCAAACCCCAAAGCAAACCTAAGTTTCATACCCCATGCCCAAGAGATCAAACTTAGAGTGAGGAATTGAGGAGCGCGTCTACGGACTCTAGCAGACTCTAGCATCACCGCAACAAGAAGCCATACCCCCAAAACCCTAAACCTTCACAGGTCTAGTGACCCCCGCCTAGAGGATTCTGCCACTACGTAGGTTAAGAAATGCCGGTAACGATAGTATCATCTACTTATAAGGTGTCCGTAAACCTCCAGACGAATTCCACTGATCCTTTAAGTACCCCTAAACCCCCTGTAGCAGTACACACTTGTACAACTTTTGCAGAAACTCATGGAACGCAGCCCCTGGTCCCTACGCCCTGAACCAGATAAGACCTCCAACCCGAGACTCTGAGACCCTCTAAAGCTCTACCTAGAGGCTCATACCCTACCCCTTGTTTAGGATACCTAGTTTTATGGTTAGGACCTGTTATCTTAAAAAGTAGGCACCTTAAAAAAGGGGATAGGGTATGAGCCTCTAGGTAATCCCTAATCCTAACAAGTTGTGAGCTTGAGGAGATGCCGGAGGAGTTCGTGCAGCCGCCCCCGCCAAAGATGAAAGTCACGGGCCCTGCTCCTTGGCCTTTACAACTTAAGGCTCCGGGTTTATAGCTGTATAATCATCCGAGATGATGATTTTCTTAAAAGAACGCCTATAGTCAGAAATCAAGGGGGCTGGGGCTAGAGGTTTAGGATTCAGAGCTTGAGGTTTAAAGTTTAGGTTCGCTGCTTGGGCTTAGGATTCCAGTTTCAAGGTTTCTGGTTGCCCAAAATAGTCGGTGCAGGAACGTCTAAAAACCCTGCTATGCGGGCTTGAGGGGACCTAGAGACTCCAAAAGCCCTTAATTAAGGAATATGCCGTAAATCATTTTAGGGATCCTCTCATAGACGGTATATTCCTTAATTAAGAGGTTTTGGAGTCTCTGGGGATCTGGCGGTTCGGATTTGGAGTTGCTGAGTTGTTGGGTAAAGGTTTTAGAATCGAGTGATCTGGTGTTTAGGGTTTAGGGTTTAGGGTTTACTGCATTGAAGGTCAAAATGAACGGCGTTGGACAGAACGGCTCAGAGTGGATTTACGGCTTGGGTTTTTCAAGCTGGGTGTCGGGGATATAGGTTCAGGGCTTAGAGTTCAGAGTCTCGGTGTCTTGCCGGTACGCCAATGGCAAACCTTAACCCCCAGACTCCAAACCCTGCAACCCCCAAACCTCAAACCCTGAACTCGATACCCTCAGCCCGTAACCCGAGACGAGCGATCTCCCTGGGGCTCCATGTACCAGGGTTTAGGGTTTAGGGGTTTACTTAGGCCTAAAAGGGGGTCACATATAAGTACTGTAAGTAACCCCAAGGGTCCAATTACCCAAGAATCATATACTCTCCAAAATCCTAAACTACATAACTACTATCCTAAAACCGAGTACCTTATTCTTGGGTCCTTTGGACCCTTGGGGTAAGGCCTAAGTGTATGGGTAGTCACTTTTAGAACCCTTTTCAGATGGGTGCCGTACTTTCTTGGAACTTAAGCAAGGATCCTCAATTAGAGAACTTCCCATATACTACCTAAGAGCGAAACCCTGAACCCTACGGTTGATGGACAAAATCCTGCATGACCCTAAGGACCCTAAACTATGGGAATTATGGTATATTCCTTATTATGGGTCATGCAGGATTTTGTCCATCAACCGTAGTACATTGGTACATACAGGGTTTAGGGTTTCAGGGTCCATGTACCCATGTAGTATATACTTACGCTTCAAAGGGGTACTTTATGGCCTTAGTCTAATTGACTGCATTGGTACACTAGGTGCCCCAGTAGTACCCTTTTACCCTTTTTCTTTTTGGGTTCCCTTATTAAAACCGAATAGTAGGAAAAAGGGTACCCTTATTGTTAAGGGGCCATTGGGGAACCTAGTACATGGAGCCTCTTGATCTCCAGGTGATGGCTGCGCTGTTTACGCCGCCCCTCGTTCTGCTCACCAGCTACGGCATTTGGTACGCCTTCTTCCGGGAGGCTCCGCTGCCACAGGGACTTCAAAACCCGGGCCCTGTTGGAGTTTCGGGGTTTGGGGTTAGGGGTTGAGGGGTTTAGGGGTTGCCGGGAGGTATATGGTCCGACATAATGGGTATTTGGGGTCTAGTGGAGGGTAAATGGAGGGCCTAGGTAATGACTCAATGACTCTACCTTACATTAAGTGGGAGATCGATAATTGGCTTTATGGTGTTTTCCTCAATTTGGAGTCTTGCGGTTATCGCAGCCTCTCAGTTCGAGTAGCTTTCATCTAGAGTTTTGGTTCTATGGTTCAGGAAGTGTTCATGGTGTACTTTTAGGACTTCCCGGTTTTCGGTTCAAGGTGTGACGGGTTCGATGATTTTTCTACACCAGTAGACTCCAACCTTCCCTTGGTGCTTTCCTACAATTTAGGGTACTATATTAGGGTCCCCTATGTTTCCGTATAGCCTTGAACGAACACCTGTAGGACGCTTTAGAGCCCGTATCAGATTCTTCCATAGCACCTCCACGCCTTGAAAGAATTTTTCAGAACCGTTTTTGGAACCTGTATAAATTTTTTCGTAGAATCACCCCAAACCTTAAACCCTAAACCCCTAAACCCTAAACCCTACCTAGACCCCCCAACTACACCCCAAAGATCCATCATTAAGGCCCATAAGGGCTCTATTAAAGGGCCCTTGCGGGGTCCTCTACAATCCCTGATTGAAGCAGGGCCCTGTCAAGACCGACCTCGGCGGGGATGAAGGGCGTCTTGGATGCTGCGAAGATGAGAAGTTGACTGCGCCCATATCGTGTATATATAAGGGGGTTTAGGCTTTAGGATATACTTTGGCAGTAAAAAGTGCCTATATAAGAACCCTTTAAGGTCAAAGTATGCAATACATAAATATGGTACATGGAAGCTTAGTAGGGATTGTAACGATTGAGGTGTGTAGTCCATTCGGTGGTTTTTGCCCGAGTGGCTTCAGGGCTTTTGGGCGTATACAGGCCTTCGTCTTTTATTGGTAATCAATCAATGATTGTAACTTATATGGAGCCATAGACTAAACCCTAAACCCTAAACCCCTAGTAGAGCTTCCCGAGGGCTCCAGCAACCGAATGTGTAGCCAGCTATTTCGGCAGGTTGAAACCTGGGGCATGTTTTTCCTAAAGGGGCCGGCGAGTTACGATGACAAGGTATGCTGGTATGTATGACCCAACTTCCCTAAACACTAAACCCTAAACCCAACTTACTAAGTTCTGACGGGTGGTTGTCAAAACTAGGGTCCCTTTTTGGGGTTCCTATTATAATACGGCACCTATTATTTAGGGTACCCAAAAAGAGACCCTAATTTTGACAACCACCCAAATCAGTACCCTGCAGCCCAAGGAGTGTCGTGGCGGATAGCGACTTTGAGGGCTCCGGCTCGCGATAGGAACCTCGGTGCCGCTTAGGGTTCCCAGAGCCTCCAAAACCCCTTAATTAAGGAATATACCTCGAATTGTAATAGGATCCCTAATATGATTTAAGGTATATTCCTTAATTAAGGGGTTTTGGAGTCTCTGGGTTTACCTGGATCCTAAGAAAAGGATTTGGATTGGTAGTTGAGGTTTGGGTGCGAGACAACCCAAAATCCTGTAATAACCCGTCACCTGATGGTATGTGTGGATGTATCAGGGGCATTTTCTGCACGGTTTAACTGTTCCCTAAACCCTAAAGTCCTTAAAATCCCTAAAGCTCTAAACCGAATGTCTCTCCAGACGGCAAGGGCAAAGTTTCCCTTGCGAGACCAGTGCCCTGAATCGAAAAGGTGCACTGGGTTTGGCCCTGAAGATGGCTGGGTCTTGTGAGTGCTTGCTGGAACCCTAAGGGTATGTACCCTAATAGGGTTCCTTCAAGGGTTCCTATAAAGGGGCCTATAAGGGTACCATAAGGGTTTAGGATTTAAGGGTCCGTGTGCGCGTATAGTATATACTTTGGCCTTAAAGTAGTCCCTATGTACTTAAGGGCCGAAGTTTATACTATGATTTGGGTACATGGGCCCTTAGGAAGGAGCCTTTAGACCCTAAGCCCAACACCAAACCCTCAAGGATACTAGAGGGATGACTGTCCAAGCCCCGCTAAGCGCTAGCGTGCAAAACAAGTACAGGTATGCAAACCCTTGATCACCACGCAGATTCCAAAAACACCAGAACGATGGATATTCAGAAACCCTCAACATGCCTCAACCCAAGGGCAAAAACCCTCATTCAACAGATTCTTATAGGAGCCTGGGCAATGAGGAGCAGAAATGAGCAGGATACCTCTGGCTCCTACAAAGTATGCTCACCCCCACAACTCTCTTCTGATCATGCCGGCACCGATATAAAGAGAAAAAAAGCATGTGTTTCTGGTTGTTGAGCACAGCAATCTGGTGGCGGGTTGTGAGCAGTCCCCGCGCAACCCTCAGAGAACAGCAACGTTAGTATGCCGACGTGAGCCCTAATCCCTAGCACCCGACAAGAATCAAGCCCTAAACACTGAAGCCCTTGTCGACCAAAGCTTGCTGTTCTACAGTGCTCTGTGCTTCGAATCCCAGTCTTGGGCTTTAATCCTCAAGGTGCGGTTGAAGGACCAGGGGACTTAGCGGGTGGGTTCGACTGGGCTTTGGAGTACCATACTTTAATACTTTTTTCTTAAAGGAGCCATGATGAAATAAAAGTCTATACTTTTTTCTCCCTGGTTACTTAAAAGCCCAGCCGAAGTCAGGTAACTATAGTTACACCTATATTGTCCACACACAATCGCAAATTTAGCACTTAAGACCCCACTTAGTAAAGTCCTCCGAACCTTTTACGTTGTTTTTGGCTGTCAGATACCTTGAAACCTTCGTATTTTGCAGAGGGCTAAGGGTCTAGAGTTTAGAGTTTAGGGTACGGGGTTCAGGATTCTAGGTCTCGATTTGGGATAATTCTTATTGTTTAGTATAGAGCCCTTATAGAGCCCTCATTATAGATAATTTTGGGGAGTGTTGAAATCGACTCAGATTCAGGACGGTGAAACTGGGGAATGACGTTCTAGCAGGCCCTTACCTGCCACCTCCCAGCTCTCACCCCCGGAACTGTACCCTTACGGTTTAATTAAGGTTTATAGGGCTTGAGGGTTTTAAGGGCTTAGGGGTCTAATTAGGGGTTTAGGGTTTAGGGGTTAGGGTTTGGAACTATACCATTGGGCTGTCTCGGGGTGGTTATGAAGATCCCTTGAACTTTCCACTGAGGGAGTCGGCATTGACAGGACACCCTCCCCAAATCCTAAATCTTAAACCCTGAAAGCCCGAACCGGCCTAAGCCCAATCACCCCCAACTCTCCTGGACTAGGTATCGTTTTGGGATAATGCTTAGTTTCCCGTACTGTTTAGTATAGAGCCCTGATTGTAAATAGTTTGGGGCCGATTGAAGTCGACACCTAGTGCCGGGTTTTTAAGCTATGGGGGTTAAGGTCCAGAGGCTCGGAGACAGATCTAAACTACATGAGTGTGAACCCGGGTATACTGTCGTGTCGTTATACAGCATTCCCGTATAGTCTTGTATGATGATAGCATCATATACCCCAATGAAAATTCTGATTATAATTTAAAGGCCCCTGTATGTAGTATATCTAGCAGAACGGCTTGGATCCACCTACCTGCATGTTAGGCCACTGTTAGGCTACTGCTTTATGGCTTACTGTCGGCTTAGTAGAAGGGTTTAGGAGGCTTAGGATTACCCTAAGGGTCCGTGTGCCCAAATACCCAGAGGGTCCCACATACACTACCATTATGGAATTAGGTCCCCAAAACCAAAATAGGGATGGTTTTTTTGGGGGCCTAATTCCATAGGTAGTGTATATGGACCCTCTGGGATAGTAGTATATACTTTGGCGCCAAAGTACCTATATAGGGACTACTTTAAGGCCGAAGTATGTACTATGTGGGTACACGAACGCCTAGGGGTGTACGACACAACAGCCAACCCTGTAGGTAACCGGGCTTGTGTCAGCTTTTTTGTCGCAACCCTTTGCTGCTCAGAGTACCGTAGCAGGATTTTCCGGTTTCAGGCCCTTGAACCGAACCCAGAAGCCTTCACCCTTAAGCCTAAACCCCAAACCCTAAGCCTCAAACCATAACAGTACCCCGAAACCCCATTAAGGCCCCGGTCCATGCGCCCGCCCCCCGTAGCTTTTAATTCTTATCGACCTCAAAGTCAAGGTTGCCATGGGATGTGCCCAAGCAAATGCAGTGCCGCCCGCTGTGTCCAAGATCTGCCCGCCCTTCTCAAAGCTTCAGAGTGACAAGACGGCGGAGTCCAAAGGCGCGGGCCGCAGACCAAAAACACGTGGCTTGTTGTTCTGAGTTCAAGAAGATTTTTTTAGGGATAGGATTCAACCCTGAATCGAAACGAGGTGCCTTTTGTAAGGATCCGCTTTTGCACTTACACCTTACACTTAGACGGGTGCTTGAAGGCGTGCGGCTTTCGACCCTCTCCCCACTAGTGCGATCCTAACCTCCGACGTAAACACCGAATCGGTCAGGGTCTAGGACTAGGATACCTTACCATATGATCAAAATAGCCCCAAACACCTCTTTGGGCCCAAAAGCCTCGTTCGAGCCTCAGGGTTAGGCTTGGGGATCCCGTAATTAGTGTGAATCCTTTAGGGTGTGAGGTCCTTTGGAGTTTAGGATCCCGTATCCTTTGGGTTGTAGGATCCTTTATAGGGTTTAGGGTCCTTAAGGGTTGAGGGTTCAAAAAGACCTTGGAGGGTTTTCTTGATATCATACAGCTATAAGGTTTTTTTGGTTTTGTCGGGCATCTGTTGAAGGAGCTTGATTTCAGTTTCCCGGTTCGGGATATTGTATATACCTGCACATACGCATATGCAAGTTTCCTGAGAAGAACCGCCAGAAGAAAGCGCTGCCTCCAGAAAATCCCTCTGCCCATTTCTTGCAGCACATCCTCCAAAGGGCAAGCATAAGAATTGCAGTTTGCCAGGTGAAGGTGGGCTCAGCACATCCTTTGTGCCTTGGATATCGGTGGGTTAAACCCTAAACCCTGAATAGTTTTCAGTTTAGGCGTTCATGTCAGTGTCAGGGTTCTAGGACCTAGGAGGTAAGGGGTTATGCACCCGATGAACCCCAGGTACGACATTACGACATGCAGGAGAAGAGCAGGATTCATAGCGAAAACGAGAACTGGGCTGCTTAATCGGGCTACTACCCCAAATGATTCAGATCGGGTCAATATAAGACCGTTCCGGCACCTTACAAACCCCGAAGCCGAAAACGTATCCCCTGAATCCTACAGTGCAGAGCTCGTTCGAGAGAGTCGTAGTTGAAACCTTGTGGAGTCCTTATACCCCTGGGCTTCTGAACATCGGGGTCGATCGCTTTGTGGCTTTTGCTAAGGTGGCACAGAATCTTGTCTGGGTTTTAGGAGGGTGTGTGCGGGGCTGCTCAAAATTAACGAGTACCTTGTTTTGTAGTTGTTGTAGAGCCTGCGATTTACAGATCTGTGTTGGGGTCCCTTGGTTTGTGCCATCTCATCTCGGAGCTTGCCCAAAGAGAAGCCTCTGGTTTCTATGCCAAAAACCATCATGCGGTATGATCATTTTGTGCATCAGTTATCCAGTCCGCATCGCCACTAAGAAGCAGACGGCAGTTAGTGGTCGTGTCCAGTGTGCTTCTTCGAGAGCTGACTATTCACCTCAGGCTGATGGCCCCAACCCTAACCCAAACCCCCAACCCAAACGAAGCCCGAACGACCCTTAACTGAAGTCTCTGGGAAGGTACATCTCGTCTCCGTGGCCGCCTCACCATGTCGTCCTTGGCGGCTCAGATGGATCTTACACAGCCAAGTTCCTTCTTGAAACAAACCCTAAAGCTAGACCATAGGTGAGCTTTGAGAACAATGAAGACTTAAGCTACGGTTATGATGTTTTCGGTAAAAGCCAAAACATTTTCATATTAACATAAACAAACGGAATGATATGGTGTGATATGATATGATATGATACGATGTTATATGTTATGACATGATACAATATGGTATGACAAGAAGTGATATCCTATGGTCCAGGCAAAGCACCCTTGGATCGATCCGCACGATCATGGAGGAGAGCGAGAAAACGAGGGAGCAGACAGGACCAAGCCTGGCGTCCCTCCTCCCCCCCCCCCCCCCCCCCCTCCCGCCCTCGTGCTCTAATCATAAGAACAGTGTTCCGGTAGCAGGGTTCCTTAAGGTTCTATGCGGGATCTATAGTGGTTCGAAGGATTATCCAGGGTTTTTTTTATGTTTCTATATCGGTTCTACAAGGGTTACTATGAAGGCTAATTACGCTAGGAGTTGCTTGCAGGTGTCATACTGTATTCAGAATACTGACTAAAGGGGACACTGTATCTATTCATTCAATTAGGCTCCTGAGCTTAAAGAGAATCGTTGTCAAGGGCTTGCAGCGGTATTTTGGGTGGTTATGAATAGTTTTCCGTTTTTCAAAGTCTTGCATAGTTGTGAACCGCCCCGGTTGTGTTTGTTGAATTTGGGGTCGTTTTCCTGCTGTTACGGGTTTCCGGTATTTTGTTTAGGGAGTTCAAGTTTAGGGCTTTGTAGGTTTAGGGCTTTGGGCCATTCGGGTTCCGGGTTCAGGGTGTTGGAGGGTTTGTCTGGTTCACGGATGCCATGACTATTTTTAAAGTTTCTCTTAAATTCACCTCCGACCATAAACACCACGAAACCCTCTCAGAACGCTTTCGTTGCCCTAACGGTTTAACCCCGAAGGAACTGGTGAGGAGCCATCTCTAACTCCTAAACAGGAGCCGTCTCTAAGCCCTGCACACCCTAAATCACGACGCCGAAACCTGGCGAGGAGCCATCTGGCGACAGCCCAGCTCTCCGCTGGAATGTCAAGAAGATTCCCTCGATGCTCGGAGAACATGGCAAGTTTACTTGAACCTGGTTTTGGGTTTAGGGGTTCCGGGGGGATTAGGGCTTGGGGTGTAAACCGCCAAGCCCTAAAACCTATAGATTATAAATTCTAGATCCCTCGAAGGAGCCAGCCCCCCCCTCTCCAACAGTACTCTCTCCTGGAACGTGGCTTCGAGGTTGCTTTTGCATGTGCAGGGTTTAAGGTTTTCCGGGCTCTACTTGTAGTATCAGGGGACTTCGCCGATAAAATCTGCACCACACTCAAGTCTAGTCCTTAAGCCCTAAACCCCTAAACCCCTAAACCCCACACCCCTAAACCCCCAAACCCCTAAACACCTAAAACCCCCAAACCCCCAAACCCCTAAACCCCCAAACCCTCAAACCCCCAAACCCCTGAACCCTAAACCATCCAGTAAGATTGCTTCGCCTTGGTCCCCGACTGTCAGTCTGAAGCCCGTGCCGGCGTGTACTTAAAGGATCATGGGACTTAGTACCCAGAGACTCCAAAAGCCCGAAATTAAGGAATATACCTTAAATCATATTAGGGATCCTATCATAATTTACGGTATATTCCTTAATTAAGGGGTTTTGGAGTCTCTGGGTATTTAGGGTATTCAGGGTTTGGGGTGTAAGGGTCAAGGTGCAGGGTTCAGCGTTTAGGTTAACCGGAGCTTTGGTTAAAGGCTATAGTTAAGGTAGCTATACTTATAACTACCCCACTTAGGGTACTTATAGCCTTACTTACTAGGTCCCATGATCCTCCAAGTATGCTTCTGTATGACCTTCGTAGATCCTCTGAAACCCGGACTCAACTCTCGACCCTGGGTTGTGCATTTTGGTTTAGGGTTGTTGGGGCTCCTTGTTTTTAAATGCGGTCTTGGAGTTTAGGTGTTTTACTTGGGGTTCAGGGGTTGCCGCTTTAGCAGGTTTCGGACTTCTAAACTGAACCCTAAGCCCCCTAAACCCTAAACCCCTAAACCCTAAACCCCTAAACCCTAAACCCTGAACCCCACAGCCGGTCCAAGGCTTGGAAGGATGCATATGCAGAGCTCCAGCACAGGCCTGTAGAAGAGGTGCTGCATCGGCGCCTTGGACCCAGCATGGGTACAGGGCTCGTTGGGTTTATCGGGTTTTGGTTTTAGGTCCAAAGAGCCCTTAATACCATGATTTCTACATGAGGATTTACTATTATGATTTGGGGAGGTATCCCCAAAACTCATAACAGCAGCTGAGACCCTTTGCGATTATTAGGTGTATTGTGTTTTGGTTTAGGTAGCTTTGTTGCAGTTATGGGGGAGGATCTAGAGATTCAGGCAGCATAGAAACCTGAGTTTTTCATTCTATGCTCAGTCCCTATCCAGGATATGGCCCAAGACCTAGTCTAATCACTATAGGACCCCGTTTCAGCCCCAGGAAAGACATTTTCAAATCCCTAAGATCACTCTAAAGCCACATAATCTAGAAGCCTGAACATGCGGCCCGAATCCGTGCCTTTACAAAGTTCAAACCAGATTGAGGAGGATCTATGGGTGGCTCGGCAAGTTGGGTTGCCGGGGCTTCGGGTCGTGCAAGGTTTTTACGGTGTGGTTTAAATTTGAAAGTTCTACAGGCTTTCTATAAATGGGTCCCAGGGTTTCGGGTTTGGGGAACTGCGGGTTTGGGGTGTCAGGGTGTAGCTTTTGGTTCAGGGCTGAGTAAAACTATCTGGTTTTTTTCTTTACTTTCCGCTGCCGCTACTTATGAAACCACCCGATTCCTCATTACTTATAGTTTTGACCACCATTTCAACCGTTTGGGCAGTATATAATCCTACCCTGCTTGAAAAGGTTAACCTTTTCTGGTTAGGGAACCCAAGACCCTAAGGTACTCAGCCCCCAAACCTTTAGCCTTAAACCCTAAGGTACTCAGCCCCTAACCCTAAGGCTCCATGTGCCCATATAGTATATACTTAGGCCTTAAAGTACCTTTCTAGGGACCCCTTTAAGGCTTAAGTATCTACTATAAGGGTACATGGAGCCTTTGGGTAAGTATATGCCTGAGGCTTTCCGACATCCAGGCGCGGCCGTGGCAAGGGCTTTGGCGCAGTTGGGCCGCGCAGCTTCGGAGTCTCCCCACTCAGGACCGCCTTTGTTTCTTGGGGGCTTCGAGTTTAGCGAGTTCAGGATCCCCGTACTTCCCCTACACCCTACAACTCTATTAGGTTTAGGGTTCGGGGTTTCGGGTTCCGCTTTGGGCTTTTGGGGGCTGGAGCTTTTGGGAATTTGGGCGGTTCTGCTTCGGTCTGCTTTACGACTTTATCGAGGCGTCGAACTCCAAAAGCGGCGAGACACAGATGGAGTTCAGGATGTAGGGGAGGTCTACTATTGTAGAAGCGCACAGGATTAGATGAAATGCGATTGCTCCCCTGCAGTGGTCATGATTAGTAGGATATCACCCAAAACTCAGTTCCAATGATTAAGGCCCCGAGATCAGTCTACCACCCAATGGCGCAGCAAATCCTAGGGCGCCATGTACCTATATAGTATCTACTTGGGCCTTAGTCCTATATATACTGTAGAGGTACATGAAGCCTTAGTATGGAAATCAGTCCGAAAGGATGCAAGGTGATTGCACAGCCCGCCCGCAGCCCTGTCTAAACCCTGAGCTGTAATTACCGTGCAAACACCTTAGAGTGGAACCCTAATAAACCCTAAACCCAAACTCCTAGACCATATAAAGCCCTTAATCCTAAGCTCTTGACCCTCTAAAACCCTGAACTTCACGACCCTGATCCCTAAAACCCTAAAGCCCTCAACGCCTAAGAGTCACAGGCTAGAGTCTTCGGCGAAGTGATCATGGTTTATGAGCCAGGGTTTGGGGTTTAGGGCAATTAGGGCTATGGGTTTAGGGCGTAGGATTTGGGGTTTGGGGCATTTAGGGCATGTAGGGTTTTGGATGTAGGGATTATAGGGTGCAGGACATTTAGGGTTTAGTGTTTATAATTCAGGACCTATATTGGCAGCTTGTTAAGGAGTCATGAACGGGTGCTAAGCCCCCTGCTACTGCGAAAGCATTGGAAATTCAATCAAATCCCTTGCCAGCCCAAAACCCTAAAACCAAAACCCAACCCCTAAACCCTAAACCTTAAACGCAAACCCTAACCCTAAGCCCTAAACCCCTAAACCGCTAAACCCCAAATCCTAAACCACAAACCCCAAATCCCCCCCCNCCCCCCCCCCCGCCCCCCCGCCAGGAAGAACAGAGGATTGAAGTCAAAGAGGACTGGAAGGCAGGATTGCTGGAGGATTCTGTAGGGTTTGATATAGGGGCCTTAATAAGTAGAATAGAGTTTCCTTTAATGGGGTCCTTTAAAGGGCTACTATAAGGGATCTATGCGGGCACTATAATACAGGGGCCTTAATAATTAGAATAGGGTTTGGGGTATCTTATACTATAATTGTATTAACCCCCTATATTATCGGATAGCGAGGCTTGCTCATCGAGTTTAAGGGGTTTGGAGGTTTCACATGCGCTGCTTAGAGTTTGAGAGTTTATGGTTTCGGGTGTATATAAGTCACGGATTACAGAGCAAGGTGTTTGGGAGGCTGGGCTTCTTGATACGAATACTGAAGACTGAAGGTGCCTTTCGTTTGTGTAGATTTTAAGCAGGGATCCTCAAAGCATATTTGTCTTCGCTGGTTGAGCCCTACAGGGTCATTGTCGTAGTTCTAGCATGATAGAGCTTGTCATGCATCAGAGAACCATCGTCGTCTGCAGTCATGCCTGTTTCGATAGTCATGGCCTCTGATTATCTTGATCTTGATTATTGGTTTTGCTGTTGCGATTGTGGTTACCATCGCTTCAGGTTTGACGATCGTGGCATAGATTGTGGACCCCTGCCTGAATCTTGTTACATCGAACATGGAACGAGCAGTACGGAGTCAAGTTGCGGGTGAGGCGGGCTGGTGACTGCGATGCAGCGCTGCATCGTGCATCTATCATCCGAAAACCACACGGCCTCATCAGGAGTTCAGAACATACGGGACTCCAATACAAACAAATTTAAAAATGCAAAAGCCCTGTTATGCAGACCCTAAACCCTAAACCCTACTGCTGCTCTTGCACGGGGCTTGGGGAGGTACACTGGGCATTCGGGTTTCAGGGCTTGTCTTGCTGGCACTTTTTTGGAGGGGGTGTAGACCCCAAAGGGTCCAAGTATCATTATGGTACATACTTATAGGGTATTTTGGGGGTCTAAGTATATACCATCATGATACTTGGACCCTTTGGGGACTGCAATCGAGTTAGCGTTTTGTGGGATAAGGCTTTTGCAACATCAGGGCTCGTCCTGAGCTTTCTGCGCATTTGGGCTTAGATGCACTGTTAGTGTTGCTCTTGCCGTTTCCGAAGGCTGTGGAGATTTTGGAGAAGATGGTGTCGAACGACCTGACACCGAAGCTTGCAATCCTATCATAAGCAAAGCTTTCCATAAATCACATGTGTTTGGCCTTGTCTTGTGATTCTTGCGTTTCTTGGGACAGCCGTCGATGCACAGATGTAACCTATACGCCTCAGCCTTCATCGCACGATTACAGCTGAATTTTAAGAGAGCCTGGTCGGGATCCCTAGGGTTTATGTGTGGGTTCCCTTGGTAAACACATGGGTGGTTGTCAAAATTATGGTCCCTTTTTGGGTCCTTAATATAATACGGCACCTAGTACTTAGGGTACACAAAAAGGGACCATAATTTTGACAACTACCCACATGAATTTCGACCAGACCTGAGAAAGTGAAACCAAATCGGGAACCCTGATCCCCATGATGGCCGCACTCTCCTATGCTAAACCTGACTTGGGAGTTTCCGAAAATTAGGCGTACCTTATTTTGGGATCCTTATATATAAGGATCCTACTATTTAGGGTACTATATTAGGATCCCCTATTTTCGGAAGCTCCTAATTGAATGCAGCCCACAAACTTATAAACCCGTCCCCCCGCACCCTGCTCGCTGGTTCATGGGTAGTTGACTCGGCGAAAGGACCTTCATTCACTCTGAGTCAATAAGATGCGATTACAAATTTTCGCAGGGAACCCCTACGGTTTCTGGTGTAGGGTATACTTATTTCCCCTGACTCTTAAACTAGACTCCGACGGGTATAGGGCTTTCAGCATCACGGAGTATCACAGCGTCTGATTAATGAACAGCAGTATCTTTTGTAGTCCCTGTGACGGTATACCTATGGCATACCGCCCAAAACTATGTTCCAAGATTAGGGTCCCTGTAAAGCCTCAAAAGACCTGCTAGAAGCCTTACAACGTTAATAAGAACTATCCCAATTTTCACCAAACCCTAATCCCTAAACCTGACTTAAAGATTGCACCTGAAACCCTAAACCTAAACCCCTAAACCCCTAAACCCTAAACCCTAAACCCATTATAAGACAAAACGGGACCTGAAACCCGATAAGCCAGGAATCAAGTGCTGGTCACCTCGGGACTGTCTGCGGAGGGCCAGACGATACTGGCGGCAGGAGTTCATGCTTTGCAGGACAGGGTTGAGGTTTTAGGCTTTAGGTTTTGCCAATTCGCGCAGGGACCCGAAACGAGGGTGTAGGGCGGGTTTATGGTGGATCCCTAATTTCGCTCTAAGAGTCCAATTAAAGTTTCGGGTCCCAGAAGAGATTTGGCACCCAAAGCCCTTTCAAGTCGTCTCTTCGAAGCCTGGAACCCCAACCCCCAAAACTTCGGGTTTAGGGTGTACCTAGACCCCCCAAAGTAGGAAAAATAATGGCCCAAAACCTATAAAAGGCAATTATTCTACATACTTTTGGGGTTTAGGTAGGGGTGTAGGGGCGTCGGAAGGACTAGGGTTCAGAGGGTTAGTTTTGTTCAGGGGTTTTGGGGTTTAGTTCAGGGATTCAGTGATTCGGGCTCACTGTAACATGTATATGTGTATGCATATATATATATATATGTGGTTGTATGTGTGAATAAGCCCCAGATGGACGCCGAAATCTACGACCCAAGTCCCGATGCATTGTTCGGTTTATGCTTTGCAGGAGCTGCTGGCCTTGCAGGAGCCTTGTCGTCGACTTCGAAGTCGTGTCTTTGTATTACGGCCTAGGGCTGAGGGTTGAGGATTTTGGGTTAAGTGTGAATAAAAGGCTTCTTGCTTTGAGTGCGGAGAATCTCATCGTTTTCGAGAGATTTACACCATTTTTGCAGGTTGTGCAGTCTCGCATACGTTGTTTCCTTTGCGTTTTGTTCGGCACGCCTCGGCTTACTGCTTCTCCTACCTTTGGTTAGTGGTAATGGAAGAATGGTAGTAATAGTAGTTATAATTGTACCCCATTCCTCCATTCCCTACTAACCAAAAGGTCAGTTCTTTGGGGTCCTTTAAAGGGATCTATAAGGGGTTCTATAAGAGTTCCTTTAAAGGGATCCATAAGGGGTTCTGTAAGAGTTCCTTCAAAGGGATTTATAAGGGATCTATAAGAGTTCCTTTAAAGGGATCTATAAGGGATCTATAAGAGTTCCTTTAAAGGGATCTATAAGGGATCTATAAGAGTTCCTTTAAAGGGATCTATAAGGGATCTATAAGAGTTCCTTTAAAGGGATCTATAAGGGATCTATAAGAGTTCCTTTAAAGGGATCTATAAGGGATCTATAAGAGTTCCTCTAAAGGGATCTATAAGGATCTATAAGGGGTCTAGGGTTCAGGGTTTCCCGGGGTTTTTGGCTCATGGGTTGAGAGGTTGACAGGTTTTTAGCAGGGCCTGGAGCCTTCCGAGTCTGGGCATCGTGGGGTTTATGTGGGGTTTAGGGTTTAGGGTTTATGTGGGGTTTAGGGTTTAGGGTTTATGTGGGGTTTAGGGTTTAAGTTTATGTGTTTATGTGGGAGTTTCCGGAAATTTGGGGTACCTTATTTAGGGGTCTTAATAATACGGATCCTACTATTTAGGGTATTATATTAGGGTATATATGCGTTTGTGTGCGTATATACATACGTACATACATCTATGTCTATGTTTTTAAATGTTTGTTTACTTGTATTTTCCTAAATATGAAGCCCGTGCAACCGGATTTTCTCGTGCTATGCAGCGTTCTGCGAGATGCTTGTGCTGATCGCGAGATTCGTCATATGGGAGTCTCCGAAAATAGGGGACCCTCATTCAGTACCCTAAATAGTAGGATCCTTATTTATTGGACCCCAAAATAAGGTACCCCTAATTTTCGGAAAGTCGCATATAAAGCATCTTCACAATGCCGCAAGATACAGAACCTTAGTGGGAAGTTTAGTCAAGGCTCAGGCTTTTATCAAGGCTCAGGGTTTAAGAGGTTTTTAGGTTTGGAAGCCTCTGGGTTTAAGGGTCTAAAGGTTCCTCAAGGTTTAGGGACCGTATGAAGGAAGACCTAGGGTTGAGGGTATAGGGTTTAGGATTTAGGGCCTCAACCTGAACCCTAAACCCTAAACCCCAAACCCTAACCCTAAACCCTAAACTAGGGTTTGAGGTTTAAGAATTACTCAGGAAGAGCTTTCCTGGATGACACGGGCAGTCGCCGCGGCACTGGCAGTGGAACCGCTGCGGCCGCGTCTGGCTGCTGCTTTGCAGAGGCATAGCAGTAGCAGGAGTAGTAGTTGGTAGTAGTAGCAGTAGTAGTAGTAGTAGTACTAGTAGTAGTAGTAGTAGTAGTAGTAGTAATAGTAGGAGTAGCAGTAGTAGTAGCAGCAGTAGCTGACTGGGTTTGGGCCTTGGGGATTCCAGGGTTTCGAGATGCATGTCGGGCTCGGGGCTGGGTCCTCGTTTGCACCCGCAGATCCAAAACGCAAAGCAGGGAATGTCCGGTTTAGGGTTTGGGGTTTAGGGTTTAGGGTGTCTTACTAGATATTCCCATAACTCAAAGCTTACTCCTCTTCGGGAGATGGGGAGCTTCTGGGAGTTGAGAGTTTAGGATCCCCTGATTGCGATTTAGGGCAGAGGGGTGCTCTTGAAGTCATGGTTTCTTGAGAGTTGGTTTTGACATCAGAGGTGTCGAGCTCAAACCTTAACCTGCGAGGCAACTAGCACCTCGAGCGCTGGTTAAATAAAGCCTAGGGGTTTAGGGTTTAGGGTTTAGGGTTTCTAGCATCATGAGCATAGTTGCGGTATTTAACCCCTACAGTGCTGCGCAAACGAAGCATTATCAGCATTAGCGCGGCAGGTGCCACATCAAGCGCCAGCCAAATCGAGCATCATGAGCATCAGCCATGGCTGTTACCACCTCAAGCGCTGCACACGCCGTGCATCAAGAGCATCAGCCGTGGCTGTTGCCAACCAATTCGCCGGCCAAGACCAGCATCATGAGCATCAGCACGGCAGATACCACGCTTACAGAGCATCATGAGCATCAGCTGCGGCAGTTGCCACCTACATACAGTGCTGCTCAACGAAGCATCATGAGCATAACCTCGGCAGGTGCCACAACACGCGCAGCACAAAACGAGCATCATGAGCATCAGCCATGGCTGTTGCAACTTCAAGCGCCACACAAGCCCAGCATCATGAGCATCAGCCGCGGCGGTTGCCAACCAATTCGCCGGCCAAGACCAGCATCATGAGCATCAGCACGGCAGATACCACGCTTACAGAGCATCATGAGCATCAGCTGCGGCAGTTGCCTGCCACCTACAGTGCTGCTCAAACGAAGCATCAGGAGCATAGCCGCGGCAGGTGCCACAACACGCGCAGCACAAAACGAGCATCATGAGCATCAGCCATGGCTGTTGCAACTTCAAGCGCCACACAAGCCCAGCATCATGAGCATCAGCCGCGGCTGTTGCCAACCAATTCGCCGGCCAAGACCAGCATCATGAGCATCAACACGACGAGAATATGCCCCCTACATAGTTTAGCTTTAATATTTGCAAAACTCCGTGGTCAGGGTTCCGTCATCTAGGTGTTCAGGGTTTCCTGGAGCGCCTTTCAGCGGCCAGGTACCGTGAGCAGGAGGCGGAGGAAGCGACTCCGGCTCCTGGGTTCTTGTTAACGTATAAGGCTTAAGGAATGATCTGCATGTTACTATAACTCACGGTTTAGGTTTTAGTGTCGGGTTTAGGGTTGAGTATAGTCGGGGATCTACAGTTTTTGTTCTAGATCCCTTTTTTGGTAGCTTGAAGTAAGTTCCTTAACAAGGCTCTGGCTGCTTCGGAGACCAGCATGGTCCAGTGTGCGATCGCAGGCTTTGAATTTCAGGCGGGGCGAGGGTTTTGGGTCTATGACTAGCTTCCTAAATTTTTTGACACTTTTTTTGCGCAGCCCTCCTCAGCCTCTGATATCGGATGGCTGCAATCCTTTCCCGAAGTTGAGCAGCGCTCAGCGTCTTGTGGAGCTGCGTGTCAGTGAGTGAGTCCTTGTAAGACTAGGTACCATTTAACCATTTATCCCGACCCAACCTCTTCTCGGGGTCCCGTGTCCGACACCTCCATGAATCCTTGAAAGTCCCGGGTGCCCGATTTCTGAAACATTCGTATCGCATTCCCCGAATCACACCTCGTCCGTTGCCTGTTTAACTGCTTCCCCCCAAACCTCTGAGCCCAATATTCAAAGTCGCGAAGCTCGTCTCACGACTTCCGCTGGACATGCAGCTTATCTCCGTCGCGCTTGAACCTTTTCGTGGTACTACCTTTACTCTCCATTGTAGTTCCTTCTTTTGGTTTAACCAAATATTTTTTGTTAGGATCCTATAAGGTAACCCCAAGAATGGAACCACAATGGAGACTTTACGTATAACCCTACACACATAATCCAAAAGGTTGCCCTTTAATTCCCCAAGGATACGGGACAAGTAAGGGGCTCTTATGAGTTGTAAGCGCATTAAGGAAACACAAATAATTGAGGAACACTGCCAAGACTTCCTCGGCTTGCGGGGTTTTGGGGATTTAGCGTTTGGAGTTTTAGAAGTTTAGGGTTTAGCGGTTTAGAGATGTTGGGTGTTAGAATGTAGAACAGGGTTAGCTTTTCTCGTTGAACTCGCATGTGTGGGATTACGGCTGTTGATGTTGCGGTCTAAGGTCGGTACATTCAAGGGATGTTAGGCTCCCTGTGTAAGAGTTTTAACAATGCCCTTGTCAAACCCCACATACCGTAGACTGGGTTGTGAGGTTCGGGACTGCAGGATTTTTGGAGTTTGTTTGCTCAGGACTTGGTATCGTGAATCTTGTTTGTCTGTGATGAATACTGAGCCGTGCTAAATTGACTTGAAAGCGGATCAAGGTTTGTAGCGGCATTCAAAAGCATACGTGGTTTCGGTTGCTGTTAAGGCGGTGAGCTTGAAAAGTTTATGTACAGAGTTTTGAGCACTTTCCACTCCATAAGAATGAGCAGCTCAGTCAAGTCTTCGGGCCCTAATATAGGGGCCTAAATAGTTGCCAAGATTATTTTGGGGGTTCCTTCTTATAGTTATAGTTATAGTTATGGTTCAACATGACCCAAAAGCCTATTCTAAGTATTGAGGCCCCTATAGATGAAAAGTTGGGCAATGCATCCTTTGAACGTCAACCAAGCCATGGTTCCGAGCCCTTGGGGTTTAGACTGTAGGGTTTGAAGAGGGTTTCGGGGCGAGCCATCGCTGTGGTCCTATAGTAGCCCCTTCCCCTTAGTCCTTTGGCAACGCAGGGCGTCCTGTTCCGAATGGTCGTTGACGAGGAGGATTGGAAAACTGTTTGTGCCGAGGCAGAGCGGTCCTTAATTTCCGAAGTCGTGGATGGAGGTCTTTGGGAACGGGGTGTGTGCGTGTGTGTGTGTGTGTGTGTCTTGGGCTGGCGGCATTAAGCCTCGAATCGCGACCCCCCCCCAAAAAAACACAAAAACACCTGAACACTGTCAAGGAATCCTAAATCTAATTGGCGAAGATGGCCCTAAGCCTTAGAGTAGAAGCCAGGAAATTGAAACATCGTTATCCTCATGCCCTTAAATCAAGTGAAGTATAGGGAATATCAGTACGAATCATACCAATTCCATGTTCCAACTTTCTGCGGTTCAGTGGAATACTCTTAGTTGGTGTTGTGGTATGATTTGAGAGGGCTTTGGGCATGGAGCGGCCCGGAGGACCATGCGCAATAGCTTGGGGTTTAGAGTTCCGGGTAGTGTGATGATAGTAGTAATAGTAGTACTAGCATCAACAACAATGCTGATGTCTGCATTACAAGAACAACAGTAGTGATGATGATAGAGACATAAGAAGTAGTCTTATTGGACTAAGAACAATGGCAATCACCCCTAAACCCTAAGCCCATAAAGCCCTAGACCAAGCCCGGCCCTAAACCCGGAACCCTTAAACCCTGACTCAAACCCTACATCGGACAGGTGCGGAAGGCCCGTGCAAGCGTGGGGTGGTCAGAAGCTGCACGGTTGCTGGTCACCGTGGAGGCGACACTTCGGGTTTAGCGTTAAGGGTCCTTTCAAGGAACGATAAGGGCTCCTGTCAGGGATCTACAATGGTACCATAGGGGTTTAGGGCTGAGAGTTTAGGGTTTAAGGGCTTTAGGATTTAGGGTTGAGGGTTTAGGGTTTAGGAACCTTCAAGCAGAACCCAGATAGCTGGAACATCGTTATCCTCATGTCCTTCATTTTAACGTATAGGGAATCTTAGCACAAATCATCCTCAATGCATTTTCCAAGTTTATGGGGGTTCACTATAACTCCCCGAAGCCAATAACCTAAAGCGCCAAGTCTGGTCTTTCCAAATCCGAAACCCTGAAAGAGCCGAAAGTCTGAAGCCCTTAACCCCTGGGAGTTTGAGGATTTTTACGGTTCGCTGAGCTTTAGAGTACCATACCTTAATCATTTTCCTTAGAGGAACCATTATGAAATACAAGTTTATACATTTTTATCCCTGGTTACTTAAAAAGCCCAGTTCAAGGTTTTAGGGTCCAGAGAGTCCAGGGCCTAGGGTTAAGTTGCGTTGGGCCAGGGGATGGGATTGCGGCTGCTGGCATCGCCCACCCTTCCATGGCACGACCGTGGTGAGAAAGAGCCGCTGGGCACGAGAATGAGTGTGTTTACAGCTCGGCACCCAATCGGTGCGCAATAGAACCCTCACCTACTTTCGGATCATGGGCCTCTGTATAACTGCGGGTATAGGCAAGGTAAGTGAAATCATAAAACGGCAGCTGCCAAGCGAAATTGCACAAACCCACATTGCTTATAACTCATAAACTTTGCTATGGTTTTAACACGACTTATCCCAACCCTGAACAGGACGCCCCCAGACTCCATGCCTACGATAGGTCGGCTCAGACCATGGCGACCGCTCTCAGCGACTGCTGCAGGCAACGGATGCAGCTGGACTCCGAGTGTCTTCGAACAGCGGATAGTTTCTGGTTCCTTTCTGATGGTTCTTGCGATTAGAATTACAAGGGATACTAAAGACGTGGTTTTCTGAGGGTATGTACTATGACTCAAAGTTGACGATATTTGGCTGGTTGTAACACTTTCTACTCATGCAGAGCCCTATACTAAAGCCCAAACCCTTAAGTCGTAGAAGCACAATAATTTCCACCTTTATGTTTCTCTAAACCTTACGCAGTAAACTACACCATGCATGTACACCCCAAACCCAAATCTGAGCTACCGCCGCCTCAAAACCCTCGACAGTCACATGTGGCATTTGTAGAGCTGAGCTTTTGGGCTTGTGGTGTAATGCAGCCCCTGTTCAACGAATCCCTTCTTTTGACTCTTAGCATCAGGATCCGAATGAACGGCCCTATTGAAACCCATGTTCGGACGGGGAGGTTCATTAATCGTAAGTCTACGCTGGGCTTGTGGGATCTGGCCTTTATGATCGAGCCCAGATGTGGGCGCAGTGACAGTGGGTTTCAGAGTGCTGGCATTCTAAGTACCCTCTTGCGTTTCAAGGTTCACACTGTTGTTTTCCCCTTCAGGCGGGGTAGCCCTGTGGAGTTCTACCGTAGTCTTACCCTTCTTGAGGCTCGTCTCTTAACCTTTCGAGGGATTCGGGAAAAGGTGCCCTGAAGACGGAAGCGCTAACGGTGTGTGGGCAAGCCTTCCACATACCCAAGAAAGCGTATTTTGTGGCAGCCAGAGACCCTTATATACCCATACCATGATGTTTTTTGAAAGCCATGAAGCCTGAAGACCACTCGGAGGTGGCTGCAGGAGCAGTCGCACCAGCTGCGCATCGCCGCACCTTCAGGTTCCTCGAGAATGATACTTGGGTCCCGGGGCTATACCGTATCACCCTTAAGGACGAAATGAACCCTAAAAGGGTTTAAGGTTCATAAACCATATAGGGATTTATAGTATAAGGGTATAGGGCCATTACTTTTTAGGGTCTTTTCGTCCTTAAGGACCTGGGTGGTTTACACATCTGCAAGGCGTCTACTTCGGAACGCATTAAAGACGATGCATCAATTTATCAAGCTCTGCATCTGCACTTTCATACTCTTCGGCGTCTACAGCACGCGCTCGCATCTGTCAGTCTCAGTAGGCTTGTGCGCGCCCATCTTCGCACGACTGTGTGCTTGTGTATTGTAGACCATGTATACATCTTGGAGGGGGGGAAGAAAACAGTGCATTGTGAACCGTGCATTGTTGAGAAACCCTTAGGATAGCTGACGTTTGAACTGCTCCGAATCCCAGCGTCTACAAGGCAAACGCATTGATTTCTTAACGTGAAATGCCTCCAAATGTACTACGTATATACCACCACGTCCACAACAAATCCGGCACTCTGACTGATGTGAGATAACCCCAACGCCGAGTACCTGCTAGCTAGGGTTCGTGAGATTCAATAGGGCCTTTATCGGGGATTGCAAGGGGGTTTACTTTGGGCTATGGGATGTGAAGGGCTTACAACGGTTTAGCGTTTCTTTCCAGCACGTTCTGGTTTGATTCTCTGTGGCCTCTTCGGGCTTCAAGTGCTGAGTGGTTGTAGGGGCCGGCTTGTCGTGGCTCATGTTCTCCTGGCATGAAACATGACTTGATGCCTGCTATGTTCTCCAGCCCTGTACACTTGCAGAAAACCCAGCTTGATGCTATAGCCAGAGAAGGGCTCATCAGAACGTTGTAAGAAGAACTACATTCCCTCCGGACAGAACCGCATCTTCTTGCCATCAGTACATGTAGGATGTTTCGTGTTTGGGTTCCCCCTGACACCCTAAAGTTCCCTAAACCCCGAACCCTAAACCCTACAAGTGAAGATCACACTCACACAAGCCCTGCAAGCCCTGCGCCTTAAGCCAGTGCCCTGAGAACCTGGAACGCTAAACCCTAAAGCCGCCAAACCTTAAATCCGAACTTAACCCTGCTAGAGCAGAGCCCTTGTAAAACCCTGCACCCTAAACCCTACACCTTAAACCCTAAACCCCTAGGCCCCTGAACCCTAAACCCTAAACCGAGCAGAGCCCCTGTAAAACCCTACAACCTATACCCCTAGGCCCCCGAACCCTAAACCCTAAACCCCTAAACCCCTAAACTTCAAAACCCTAAAAGCCATCAGAGTTTGGAGGCGCTAAGCACCTGAACCCAAAGCCTTGCGCGTTTCGATGCCCTTAACCCCTAAACCCGAAACTTTTCGAAACCCTAAACCCCCAAACCCAAAGCCTTAAACTTTTCGACCTAAAATCCCGTGGAGGTGTCGACTTGCAGCGGTGGTGCGCTTCCCTCTCGAATCCGAGGAGGCTGCTGTCTCTTGAGGCCCGGGTTCGGGATTTCAACATTAGGGGGTACCTGTAAACGGATCCTTTAAGGGTTCCTATAAGGGATCTATAGATTTTAAGGTTTAGGGGTTTATTAGGGTTTATTTTGGTGTAGGGTTTATCATAGGTTTTATGTGGGGGTTTAGGGATTTGGGTTTCGGGTTTAGAGTTTAGGATTTAGGGTTTGGGGTTTATTAGGGTTTAGGATGTAGGGTTTTAGGGGTTTGTAGGTTTCTTTCGTCAAGAGTCTGTGAGAGTTTAGGGGCTAGAGATTGAGGTTGGAGGTTTAGGTGTTTCGGGTTTAGGACTCACGGCTCTCGAGTTCTATGGCAGGGTTTAGTCTTTTTGAAACATGTCCTAGGACTATCAGAGCCGGTGACGTGGTACCTTCACCACACTACGATGATTGTGCTGTTATGGGTGTATGAATCATTTTTGGCGTACTACAGTTATGCACGTGTCCTTTGTTTAGGGTACGGCTCCAGGTAAAGACTTTTGCGATCTAGGAGTTTCTCGGGGTGCGGATGATGCACCAAACCCCCTAAACCGCCGAACTCCTAAAACGTTTGGGCGCGGTGGCAAATGAAGCCTTAGGTAGTAAAACTCCAAAGCTTGGGAGATGTTTCGAAATCCTGCCAAAGACTCCAAAAGCCACCTTTTATCGTCCTGGCCAAAGATACACTTCAGTAGGAACCTAACCTAAACCCTAAACCCCGAAATCCCTAAACTACACCTTGAACCCTAAACCCCGAAATCCCTTAACTAAATTATGAGAAGGTTCCACTCGCCGCCGCCCTCCGAGTCAGCCGTGGCCTGCCTGCCAAGGCACACAGCTCTCGAAACTTAGGCGCCAGGAGCTCCTCAACTCGTTCCCTAGATGTCCATGTGCCCCGCACCAAACACAAAGCCCCTAATGCTGTATACCCAACATTGGTAAACCCAATTTGACGTTGACCCTTACAAAGATTTGCACATAGCCTCATAAAGCCCTGAACATATCCCATGTCGTAAACATGAAGTCTTCTGTAAATCCGTAAAATCTTTTAAACTTTTTGCATCTCTCAAACAGCCCTGCAAAGCCCTGGTAAACTCTCATGGAGCCCTTTATGTCCCTCTGAAAAACAAGCATTACAATAAACTTGTGAAACTGGCCATCTCCTAAACCCTAAACTCCAAACCCTAAACCCCAAGACACTCAAGCCTATATCCCAAGACCCTACATACACTCCCAAAAGGTAGGTAAAATGATGGCTCCCAAACGTATAAAGGTATAAAGGGCTAGTAAGCGGCTAGTATTCTACATACTTTTGGGATCCAGGTACACCCTAAGCCCTAATTCCCAAGATCCTGCACAGTAAATCCCCAAAACCCCGAACCCTAAACCCCAAACCCTAAATCCCAAGACCCTATGTGGGAGTCTCCGAAAATAGGGGACCCCAATATAGTACCCTAAATTATAAGGAGCCTAAAAATAAGGTACCCCCTATTTTCGGAAACTCCCATATGCTAGACGCCATCTCCCTTGGCCAGGTTTCTGTCGAATGCCTCGCTTTGGTCTTCGGAGCGCCACCAGGTGAGCGCACGTGGGGCGTCCGGAGGGCTTTAGGGGAAAAGAGTTCGAGAGTTTAGAATTCTTGGGTTTAGGCTTTAGGGTTCAGGGGGTTCTTGGGTCTAGGATGTACGTTCCAGGGTGTTGTAGTTTTGCATGGTTTCGGTTGCGGGGTTCAGAGATTGAGGGTTTGGTTCTGTTTGTAGGATCTCTGCATTCTGCTGAATATTCGGCTCCAGGTTTGAAAATAAGGGTACTATCGGGGCCTTAAGAATTACCTATACCATGTTGGGGGGCTCCTTAATAATATCAAACTATATCTATAATAAAATATTTTACCCCAAAGCCCTATTCTCGGAAAGTTGACTCATCAAGTTTTCGTGAGCAGGTCTTTGCTCAAGCCCTTAAGTTGTATGCTCGGCCCTGATTCATCGGTCGACATGGCTGACGGTGGCTCAAAGCAGACAAAGCCAACTCTTGGTGATTCCGTACCGGGGGTCAAAGGCTATCGCGACGTCTCCGTGAAACAGAGCGCAAATGCGAAGCAGACGACTTCCTCGGATCCTGAGAAGGGCAAAACGACCGTAACTGAGAAGACGTTGAAGCGCCAACGCTTCAAAGCGAGGAACCAACCCTTGCTGCCAGACGCTGAGCCGACCATGGCTCCGACTAGTCTCTTGGAGGTGATCAAGGAAAGCTCTATGGACTTCAGCACTTCAAGGCTGATTTGATTCTCTATGAGTTCATCCAGATCAGCATTGCCTTCATTGAGCGAGTGTTTGCATTGATCCTGTCCACCTTGAGCAACTGGTTCTCAACGTGGTAAGATGGCGACGATCCCCTCTCTCCTCCAACTTTGGGATTCTCAGGCTGCATTCTTGCTTCGGCAGAAGACAATTTTGGAGCAGAACCTCTCCATGAAGCTCGTCCCAGGTGGGCAGGTGGTCATGTATGATATGCAGAACAAGCAGGAGGTCTTGAGTCGTATCAACAAAGTCGTGGTATCGGAACCAAGGCTTGTTGTTTGCACTTTATCTGGCATCCATGAGTACGTGAACGAGGACGGAAGCAAAGGCCGTACCCAGCCGTTCGTGGCTCAGGTTGAAGCCGTTCCTGTTGATCCTGCTCCCGGTCAACCTTGGAGTGGTGCTGGCAATGTCGTTGATGGACGGCTTGCTCTGACCCGCGCTGAGAGACTGGAATTTATGACGTCGATAAGTCTTCGTGAAGCGAGCTTGATGATCTTCTTCTTGCTGTCTAACGACGCGTTCAACAGCGACTACCTTGGAGAAACGCTTCTCGACCGCGTGAACCTTGGAAGCTACTGCAACCCAAATCTGCTTCTTGTAGCATCTCAGCTGAGAGTGTTTCACGATAAGATTGTGAAGCATTACGAAGTCTTGCTTCAGAAGGATGGGTTCAAGAAGACCTAGACCCATAGCCAATGACAGCCCAGTAGACGGCGCGGCGCGATCATCGCAGGAGGTTTTGAAAACTTACGTCCCTGAGTGCTTATTGTACAATCATCTTTAATTTATAGGTGATATATATGTGCGTTACACATGGCATGACCAAGCTTATGTGTCTCTGGATGTACCCTCCGAGTTCTCTAGTCACTTGAAACAAGCCCGAGCGACTGCAGTTCCGTGTAGCTTCTCCCTGGTACACGGGCATAGGGGCAAGATGTCTGCTTGCGATGGTGCTGCATTAATTGCAGCGGCCGTGCAGGCCGCGTGCACTGCAAAGGCTCCACGCCACACGGTGGCTGCGGTGGCAGCAGCGGTGGCGGCTACTGTGTTGAAACCATGTAGCCGCCTCCGTTGCCCCGCACAACCCGACTTTGGTGGAACCTGAAGGTGCTCCTGGCGGCGCAACAACTGCTGGTGAAGAGCGGAAGCTGAAGCTGCGGGGGGCCAGGAAGGACGACTCAGAGCGTGACATGGACAGGGACGTATAACTTCACACGGCGGCTGCAATCCTCTCAGCATTGCACCTTCTACTGATGTGGCTGCGATTGCACTATGCGCAGAAACTGTGTCCTTGGAAACTTGCGGAGGGGAAGCGCAAAACTGTGACCAATGACGATACAGAGATGATTTCATCGCGCTGGTCTAGCTAGGCAGCGCCCACGACCACAGGTCGGTCGCAGTTCTTGTCTGCAGTGAGGAATCGGAACGCCAATCTGCAGAGCCATTCTTCACCTGGTGCTGCGACATGGTCAGAGGCTGAAAGAATGAGCACAGCAGTTAACAAGCAAAGCCTGCAGCCATCGTCCGGCTTGGCCAAAAGCTATGGTCGGCGCAGAGGCTTGGGGCAGTTTGGTGGCTATGCAGAAGTGCACAGCTAAGTTGTGCGCGCGGCTCTCAGGAGCCTGCTGCAGTTCCAGGCACGGGCAACAGTCCTGATGCTAAGATGCTTAGCGAACCGACTGCACGTCCGCACACACCCCAAAACCCTATTCTAATTATTAAAGCCCCTATAGTATGTAAGTTAAAGGGCTCCGGGTCGGGTGTTTGGGGTTTGGGAATGTTAGCGTGCTGTGTTTGATTTCGGGGTTCCGCCCACTTCGAATGATGCATTTGTTATCAATGATGCATACATAGTGTAACCATGATTTGAGAGTGATGGTGGTGATGATGAAGATGTTTCTGCTGCTGATGATGATGGTGATGATGGTGCGGGTCAAAGTTGACGTTGATGTTGCTGCTGACGACTATATGACAATGCTAGTGCTCATTACAGTGAGGTTGACGATTACGAGTTCGCGCGTCGTGGCAAGTGGACACTCCTGAGCAGACATCCACTGCATTGAGAACCCTCAGGGTCCATGTGCCCAAATAGTATGTACTTTTAAGCCCCAATGTACCTATATGGGGAGTACTTTAAGGCCCATGTATATACTATTTGGGTACATGGACCCTTAGGGAACTTGTGTACGATTTCAACTCCTCCAACCTTGAACCGTGTAAATTTCCTACATCCACTCCAATGCCAGGAGATCTCACTGGTATCCGCTGCAGTAAACCGGAGGCGAGCGGTGACCCTACACCCCTAAACTTTAACCCTGAGGGTGCCCCCAGCTTCCGTGCTAGCAGCGACAGTGCGTAGGGTGCGCCCAGCTTCCCTGCTAAGAGCGACAGTGCAAAGGGCGTGTAAGAGCCGGTTTAGGGATCCGGCGTTGACCAAAATCAGGCGGGGGTTTAAGGATTTGCGCTTGAGGTTAAGATCTGGGGATGTGGTTCAAAGAGCGGTTTTGCGTTTAGGGTTTCAGAAGTCGGGCTTGTTTGATTCGCAGGGTTTGGTATTGGCTTGTCAGACGAGGATTAACTTTCAACCCCAATCCCGTTAAACCCGGATCCCGAAAGCCCGATAAAAATTCAAAAAGCAGAGGGTAAACAGAATCATTACATAATCCCCATTAGCCCTATGACTTAGAGGAGCCTAAGACCCGGGCTTGGGGGTTGAAGTTGGGCAGGTTAACCTTTCAGTTGGCCTAAAGGCTACAAAACCCTCAAGCACAAGTAAACGAAAATGCTACATCCCTAACACTAGAATCCTTACAAGCAGGGTTTAGAATTGAAGTTTCGGGCTTAGGGGTTCTAGGGTTTATGGTCCTTGATAGACTATGGCCTTACATCCTTCGAGGCTGAAAAGGCTACATGCCCTACAACAACAAAGCCCTAAGCCCTAAACAACAATTAGGGTTGAGGGGTTTAGGGTTTAGGGACAAGCTTCAAGCCCCAACCCTACCCTAAAGGTCCAAGTATCCAAGAGTAGGCGTGTCGATACTGTAGATAACTGTAGATACCTAAAACCCCCATTTAGGCCGTATTGTTGGTACTTACAACCCTACTACATAGGCCCACTGAGTTTCCGCCATTACGCCCAGGCAGAATCAAAGACACCCTACATTACGTAAACTCCCGAGCAAGTGCTCTCCCTGGACCTTGTGTTTCTGCATAACCCTACTCATCTTCCTAAACCCTAACTCTCTAACCCGCCCCCGTGACCCTCAAGGTCCAAGAACCCAAAGTTCCATTTAGCAATCTTTGCAGCACTTTACTGGCCTTGCAGCCAGACAGAAAGCCACCAAAATCTCGAAAACACAGTTGGGACACCAAACACTGAACCGAAATCCTGAGGCCATAAGCCAACAAACGCCAAGAACATACACACAGAGCCACAACCCAAAAACGACCTGAACTCTGAACCCCCAAACCCTGAACCCTATAGACCCACATGTTAAGCCCCTGCGAAGCTCAGCGAACGGGGTACTGGGTTCATGCTAAGGAGCTTAACTTAAGTCTTAAGTTACGTTAATCAAAAAGCATATTAGTTGCTATACTAAACTGCATTCCTTACATGCCGATTATGGTAGCTGAAATAAATTCCTTAACGTCCCTATTCCGGCAATTAAGTTCATCCGTTACAAGAACTCCCTGGTTCTTAGTAGGGAAAGGAGGAATGGATCCACGATAGTCCCTTATAGTAGGCCCTATAGCCGATTCTTCCCTACTAAGAACCTGGGAGAGACCTGAGGTTCGGGTCGCTAGCTCCCCTGCGCTGCTCCTGGACGAGGCACGGCCTTCGTCTGTTGTGAAGCCTTACGACATGATTAGGGCTTGGGGTTTGGGGGTTTAGGGTTCAGGGGGTTCAGGGCTTAGGGTGTGAAGTCTGGGGGCTTCGGGCAACGGTCTAGGATTTAGAGTATGGGGCTTAGGGTGTAGGCTCTGCTCTCCTAGAGGCGTTATCGCGGTTTGGAAGGGTTTGATGGGCTGAATGGGTTTTATAAGAGTTTCATAAGGCAGTGTTATTGGTGTAGGGTTGAGAGTTTGAGATTGCTCAGGCGTGCGTTGTTTCTTTGTGGGACTTCGAAGGGGTTTGGCCAGTTTAGCGAGCAAAGGGTCTTTATGGGTGCTTCAGAGGGCATAGTAATAATGCTTTTGATTGACGGTATGGTTTGCCATGGGCTTGGGATCACACGGATATGTAGAAAGGTGTAAGGAACAGCTTTATGATAACCACAGTCGCCATAACCGTTACTGTTTGCGTAAGCAAGCTTACAAGTTACAACCCTTAGATGGGGTTGGAAGACTTCGCGTTCGGCAACACCTTCCTCGGAGGGCTCGCGAAGATAGACTATACTCGTTGATGGGTCAAGGCTTAGGCTATCCAATGCAGCGGCTCATGACAGCCAAAGTCGAGTGCCCTCCAATCCCAGCGAAGAAACCCAGGTAGCCTCCGCACTCAGCTGCTGCAGCAGCGACCTTCAGCGGTTTGATGCGCCGGGGCTTTTCGGCTGCGCCTGCGAGGCCGGTAAGGGGATGCCCGCAGGGACCAAAGATTCTTGGGCAGTTCTTGAAATTAGGGTCCCGTTTTGGACTATCCAAAGAAGGCGCATCAGTCTTCAAGAAAAAGACCATGACAGACCACTTAATTTAGAGAACCCTTACTGAACCCTTATCAAGAACTTGTAGAAAACATGCCCTTGTATAGAAGCCTTAAAGACTGCCCCCTCCCTTCCCTTGCCTCGGCTTGACAGCCCCGGGGCAGGTCTGGTACCTTCCAGAAGCTGGAAGAGGCGGGGTTCAGGGCTTACACTTCAGGGTCCATGTCTCCTAGGGTTTCGGGTTTAGGGTTTACCTGAGAGTCTTATAGTCCTACATGATCTACATGTACATTACAGGAGTGCCTTGAAGACGACAGTCTATAACTACGTGAGTACATGGACCAGGCCCTTCGGGCTTAGAAGGCTTGTTAGGGCTCAGGATTCAGGGGTTTAGGATTTAGGGAACTAGGATTTAGGGTTTAGGGCTTAGGGATTTAGGGTTTAGGGTTTAGGGTTTAGGGTTTAGGGGTTTAGGGGTTTAGGGGTTTAGGGTTTAGGGCTTAGGGATTTAGGGTTTAGGGTTTAGGGCCTAGGGGTTGCAGACTCAGGTTCGGTCAGATGACTTACCGGGTGCCCATGTTCAGCCGAAAGCCACTACGTATCCCTAAGGCTCCATGTGCCATATAGTATATACTTAGGCCTTAAAGTACCTTTCTAGGGACCCCTTTAAGGCTTAAGTATCTACTATAAGGGTACATGGAGCCTTTGGGTATTCGCCACAGCCTTAGACATCACACGTCCACGCGGAGCTCAAAATCCTACACCCTCAACCCTGAAGCCCAAACCCTAAAGTCCCTAAACCCAAACTTGGCTTCTCAAAACCATAAGGCTACACATATATATATATATATATATAAGGCATAAACCACAAGCATCTAGGAACAATAAAGCCCTAAAGTCTCGAAGCATCCCTTAGTAAACCCCCTGAGTGCTAAACCCGAAATTTTAAGCCCCAGCCCTGCAATCTGTAGACCGCACACCGTCGCAGGGAAGGCGACCGGCGAATCGTCAGGTGCGGAATCGCCGTGGGAGTGGTCCGGAACCTTAGTTCAGGAGGGTTGTGAGGTCTTTCAAGGATTGCTATGTAGGGTTCGAGGGTTGCTTCAAGGGTTCAGGGTTCAGAGTATTGGTTTGTTATATTAAGGATACATACAGTGTATAGAATGCGTAAAGGCTCAACCTAAGGATTCAATTTTGAGCTTTGTATTACGATCCCCTCTAGGCATCTTGTCTTGTGGGAAGACACGCTGAGACGCCGTAGTGGTTTAGTGTTAGGTTTGCGCAGTAAACAGCCGGCCGGATCCAAGACTGCACAAAGACAAAAGAAGTTTGAGCACATTCTGCTCAAAGATGCGCGAGGCCGAGTGCCTCCATTGATAGGGAATGAGCACAGTGGTCTTGGGCACGTGGCTGACAGTTTCGAGGTTCTGGGTTGAGTTTGGAGGTGATGTTCGCTGTGTGCAGGCAGTACTAATAGTCGTACCAAAAGCGCAGCAGCAGCAGCAGCAGCAAGACAGTAGGGGTAGCGAAAGGAAACATACTCGACGTGGCAACAGCACGCAGTATCAAATTACATTAAAGTCGTGACAGGGAGCGTGAAGCGTCTTGCAGTTGCAGTACTCTACACACCTGCAAGCTAACCGTAACCCCTCATACCTCGACCCTAACCTTAAGCAATCAGTTTAAAGGGCTCCTTTCCTAGCGCCCCAAACAACCCTTTAATATACCCCTAAGGCTCCATGTGCCCATATAGTATATACTTAGGCCTTAAAGTACCTTTCTAGCGACCCCTTTAAGGCTTAAGTATCTACTATAAGGGTACATGGAGCCTTTGGGTACCCAAATGACCATATGAAAGGGCCCTTGGGGGGATCCTGGTATGAAGCCGGCAATTTGAGTCCTCAGGCAGAGCAACTGCTTCGGTGTGCTCTTCACCGGCTTGGCCACGATGCTCGGCAAGAGCAGAGTTCTATGAGTTTTGGGGTTAAGGGTTTAGGGACGTTTAGGGTTTAGGGTTTAGGAGGAGTTTTGGGGTTAAGGGTTCAGGTGTGGTGTGGGAGTCTCTTCGGGGTGTTGGGTTGAGGCTTTGCCTTTTTAAGATTAATGGTCTAAAGAGTGGGGTTTTGGATTTAACGGCATGCAGGTGCAAGTTTCATGGTGCACCTGCAACGAGTGTGCAACCATGTGATATGATTCTGTCTTCGGATATCGCATCATCCGCTTTGTTCCGCGCAGCAGAAGCCACGTGCCAGGCGACCGCCCTTCTTGCACAGCGCAGTGGCAAAGGACGAGGCCCAGCACAGCCCTGTCATAGCCGTTTCGATTGTGTTTATAGACACAGTGTATCACAAGTAGCAGAAAAGCAGTATTTCAAGACCCTCTTTACAGATCGTTCTTTGCCTGCAGCACCTACTTCATCCCGCACTGCACCGATTCTCAGCAATGGTTGTAAAGGCACGTGGGCATTTAGAGGTTAAGGGCCTGAGTGAAAAGGTCAGTCTCACAGAGTAAGTTGCATGCTAAGGCTTAAACCGGAGCAATAACAATAGGTTTTAGCATAAGCTTCCCCTAAGCACAAAACCCTGAAAGCCCCAAACCCTGCATGAGATAAAGCCCTAAGCCCGTATAACCCTTTACCCTAAACTTCAACTCTAACTTGATTTACATCACGAGTAGAAGAGACTACGCTCAAGCACCCAGGTCGCTCCACGGTTCCTTGCTGTCTTGTGTTGCGTCTTCTCTTTGGCTGAGCTGTGAAAGCCCAACCCCTGAAGCACTTGAACGACCCGAAGCACTAAGCTGATCTCTCCCTCGCCACTGTGCGATGTGAGGTGGGTTTAGGGTTTACGGTTAGGGGCTTAGGGTCTAGGGTTTAGGCATTCTTGGTAACTGGGCTTTGGAGTACCATGCTTTAATACTTTTTTCTTAAAGGAACCATTATGAAAAAAAAAAGTTTATACTTTTTTCTCCCTGGTTACTTAAAAGCCCAGGTAACGTGGTTCTTGGAGCTTCGCTTCTGCTTGGATGTTCGGATGTTTCGGACTCGGCGTTTGCCCGGTAACCAATCGATACAATTGCTGCAAGGTGGATCTTCTTAGGGAACATGCTGTTGAATAGCAAGTTGCAAGGCAGTGCGGATATGCTTTGGGCATCGACGGAGCCTCCTGTGTCATCTCATGCAGTACAGGAGCCTTGAAAATTAAAACACGTGTTGGGAGAAGATGTTAATGAAACTATTGTAAGGAGCCCCAAGGAATATATGCGATTGGTACTTATTCCGGCCTCTGTAACAAGCCCTAAACCCGTAAATCCTTAAAGCACCCCTTTAAATCCCTTAAAGGGAGCCTGTAACGGATCCCTTTCAAAAGTATGCAATACCAGCGTGCCTGGTGTGGACGTAGCTTCCGATGAACGGCCTTCTCGATCCAGATCAACGTCGAGTGAGCCAAAACCGCGACCGAAAACCCTAAGCCTTTGGTTCATTTCAAGTTCAGCAGCAGTAGCAGTAGCAGTGGCAGTGGCAGTAGCACGAGCCGTACTTGTAGCATCAATAGTCGTCATTGTTGTCGTCGTCGTAATCGTAGTGGTTGCGTCGTGGCCGTGATCCTTGTTGTGGTGGTGGTGGTTATGGTTGTGGTGGTGGCAGTGGTAGCGATAGTCGTGGCAGTAGTAGTAGTGGTAGTCGTAGTCGTAGTAGTAGCAGTGGTGGTAGCAGTAGTGGCATCAGCAGCAGCAAAGAGCCAAATAGCCATAGTAAAAGGCTGTGATGTTAGTGCTTCAACAAAGGTGTTTGACTGGACGACTGGGGAAGCTGAGTAGGTCTCTTTTGGGCTTGACATTCTGTTATGTCCCTGCATTGCCCCTCAAACAGCGGAAGGCAGCCCCCAATTTTGAGAAACCCTGTAAAAGCACTCGCAACTACCGCATGGTACCCTGTAAACTACCATGTAAATATGCGTCGAAACTCAGTCAAACCCTGCTAAACCGTACAGCTCCATGTCCGTAGCTAGCGGAGGCGGCTGACCCTGTCGATGAGGGCCACTGGTCATTGAAACTTTGGGTTGCAGGGCTCCATGCTTCCACCCCGCATTTTGGAGATTGATAATTTCTATCTGTGTAGATGGCTTGGGGTTTTGGAAGGGTTCAGGGTATGGAGGTGAAGAGGTTTTGGTTTTGGGTTGGTTTAGTCTCTGTGAAATGATTGTTGAGTTCCGGGCTTAGGTCGTAAAACCCTAACCCCCCGAATCCTTCTTTCCGGGCTCCAGTATCATACGTTTTAAAAACATCCCCAGAATCGTAAACGCCTTATCCAGTGCCCAAAGCCTTGTTGTTTGTGTGGATTTGCACTAAGGCCCGCGCTACTGAAGCTACTTGAGGTTGAACTTCAGATCCGTACAAAAGCCTAGATGGGAAATGCAATTTTGTTAAAGAACCCAGAGGGTCCATATACACTACCATTATGGAATTAGGTCCCAAAAGCCATAATGGGGATGGTCTTTTGGGGCCTAATTCCATAATGGTAGTATATATGGAGCCTCTAGGGAATTATTACTACTTTTTGATGACCGCTCCGAAAGCCCAAAGCTTGAGCCCTCTTCAGCCTGATCCTCTCATCCAGAAGCTCTTAACCCTAAACTGCCTCAGAATTCTTGAGGACTGAGGGCTGCTTGCTGCCAAACCAGGGCGGGTTTAGGGTTTAGGGGTTTGAGGCTTTGGCGTTTCTGGTCAAAGTATATAACAGTGGCTGTTCTTCAAAACCCAGCATCTTTCAGACACATGTGCTTCGTGGTTTAGAAACCCGCAGGTTAGCAGAAAGGGTACACAGGACAAGATTCCAACAACATCCCACAGCATCATGTAATATGCCATCAAAAATCACTTGCCACCCTAAACCGTGAATCCTGAACTTTGCAAAGCCCTTCATGGCAATCGTCAGGTCTTCCCGATCGCATTCTGGCAGCTGCCCAGCTTCTGGCCGCAAACCCGGGGCGAGCGCAGCATCCGCGGTATCTTCGCACCTTGCCGGCGTTGTGGTAGACCCAAATAGTATATACTTTTCCCCAAAGTACCCCTACCTAGACCCCCCAACTACCTTCTAATATACCCCAAAGACCCAGTATTAAGGCCCATAAGGGCTCTATTAAAGGGCCCTTGGGGGTCCTAATTAAGGCCAAAGTATATTATATTATTTGGAGACATGGATCCTTAGGGTTCGAACTTAACATGTCGAAGTTAGGGCTCAGGCTTTGAGACATCTGCCTTGCGTAGCGGTATAGAGCCCGCAAAATCCGTAGAAATCCTGTACGACTGCATACAAGACCTCACTGTGCCCGTCCTTGAGAAGAACCTTGCAAGCATAAGGGTAGTTGTCAAAATTATGGTCCCTAATTGGGTACCCTAAATATTAGGTGCCGTACTATATTAGGGACCCAAAAAGGGACCCTAATTTTGACAATCACCCACAAGGCTAACAACTGTATCCACACGAAAGCCGGTTCCGAGTTCCCAGACCATATAGAAAGCCCGGGTGGTTGAGTCTAAGCCGGCTTTATGGGATCGGGTTTATGGTGTCGTTTACGGCTTAATGGGCTTTAAGTGTATTATATTGCGGCTTAATGGGTTTTAAGGGTTCTACCTTATGGTTTTTAGTCTGTGGGTTTGCAGTTTAGTATTCAGGGAGTGTGTCTAAGGAATAAGTCGGGTTTACCCAGACCTCCCAAGTACCCTTATTTTGAACCCCCAAGTGCCCATTATTCAGGACCACCCGAATAGCCCAGGCCGGGGAACCCTACACTCACACAGAGCCAGGGTTTAGGGTTTAGGGTCTAAGGTTCCCTAAGCGGGAACCATGCACCCAAACAGTATACACTTTAGCCTTAAAGTAGTCGCTATATAGGTAATATAGGTACTTTCTTGCCAAAGTATGTACTGGTTGGGGTTCATTGTCGTGCAGTGGCGGCGGGGTACACAGTGCATAAGATCGAATACCAAAACCTTCCAACTTTCCGGAACAGGGCCCTTGCTTACCTTTGGTTAGTAGGGAATGGAGGAATGGGGTACAATTATAACTACTATTACTCCATTCCCTACTAACCAAAGGTAGGGAACAGGGCCCTTGCGGTCCTTGGGGTTTCGGGGTTTGGGTTTTCTCCAGTAGCGGTTTTGAGGGTTTTGGGAGGATACCTACCAAAACCTATTTTATGTCGGGTCCCCATGAATTCCTTATGGGTTTGGAATAAGAACAAGAACCTACAGAAAAAGTAGGTTTTGGTAATTCAAAGTAAGGTTAACCGGCACCCACGACCTCACTCACGAGCCCATGAATCATGAGGCTGCATTCTCCGAGCCCAGCGAATTCCGGCGAGGTTGTCCTGCGGCCTCGCAGAGTGACGCGGCCGAGTGTCGAGGGTGTTCGGGTTGGGTTGCGAGACATGGGTTTAAGGGATCTACACCCCTACCTTTGGTTAGTCGGGAATGGAAGAATGGTAGTAATAGTAGTTATAATTGTACCCCATTCCTCCATTCCCTACTAACCAAAGGTAAGCACCAGGGCCTCACGATCATGACTACATGGTCTAGGATTACACCCTCTCGGGACCATAATTAGTGGTATCGAAATGAACTCGTTCATGATTTCTCTCTTGCGAAGGCTTTAAAACGGGTTCGCCTTTGGCATAGCCGGTCTTCCTTGCACTTTCCTGGAGAGAAGGTTATACAAGGCCAATGATTAATAATTACACCCCCTCCCTGAATAGGGCTTATAATGATGATCCTGAGGTTTGAAAGAAGGATGTGTTATTCGGCAGGGGTCTACACTATAGCACGTTTTCCGGCCAGATCGGCATAGTGCCGGCCTGGGGAAACCTGAAGGGGCTGAAGGGCTGTCGGGTTTGTTCTCGGCGGGTCGTCCTAAAGACCTGGTGTCTATGTTTATGTCTGAGATACATTGCATGGAATTTAGGCTAGAAGCTTCATTGTGGTTTGGCTTGTAGGCATAGGAAGGAGTTGACCCTGGACAGGCCATGGTGCTCTTGTGCAGTCGAGTCAGGTTTACGTTAAAGACTCCGAACTTTGAGCTGCATCTCAGCGATCGAAGCCCGACAGTCCCAAGCCAAAATAAATCCACATGATCCCTGATCCTTTGTGGCGTTCTTTTGGTGTCCACTATCGCAACATCTGTATGTATGTATGTATGTATGTATGTACGTACGTACAGAATTATAACAACATCTGCTATATACACACATACGTATACACACATATGTCTCTCTCGCTATATATGTATATACATATACATAGATGTAGACTTATGCTTATATTCAGTACGGATGTATCATCCATATACAGAGAGGGCGCTCTGGGCTCTAGAGAGCCGAGGCTGCGGCTCGTTGGCCACAGCAGCCTCCCCAGCGGCGAGGCATCCAGGGCTTAGGATTACGGGGTACCCTAAACCCTATAAACCCTAAGCCATGAAGGGATGCTACAAGGGTTACTATAACGGTACTGTAAACTTTAGGGTTACAGGGCTCCTTTCAAGGATGCTGTTAGGGTATTATAGGGCTTAGGATTGCGGGGGTTACGGTTTAGGGTTTTTTGGTGGTTTAGGGGTTTAGGGTTTAGGATTTGGGGTTTGTTGGGGGTTCATGTGCTGAGAGTTCAGGGCTTCGTCCCAGAAAAGTCGGAGTGTTTTAAGTTGTCTTCTATTTTTCTATTTGGGTGGTTGTCACTATTGTGGTCCTTTTGGGGGTCCTTGATATAATACGGCACCTACTATTTAGGGTACCCAAAAAGGGACCCTAATTTTGACAACTACCCCTATGGGGCCTTTTACAGGTTGTACATACACGGCTGTTCAGCTCAGGGATATTGGGGCGTTTTTGAGCAGGGACATGCGGTCCTATCTTGGGATCATGCCACGGGTTTAGCCATGTACCGTGGTTTAGGCATTGGGGGTGTAGCTGGGGGCTTTGGGGTACAACCGTTCAGGGATCTCGGGCGTACTTGGAGGTTCATGGTTAGTTGTAAGTGGGGTTATAGGTCTTGAGTATGGGTTATAAGCTCTATCTCTCTCTATATATATATATACACATATATATATATATATACATACAAGATATATATATACTATATGAATATATATATATATATAGTTTCTATAGTTTGGTGGCTTCGGGCTTGGAGTTTACGACCTCCGTTTTGGGGCAGAGTACAAGGCTAAGATTTCGAAAGCTGCAAGACTTGGGAACGGGAGTCCTTCCGGGATGTGGTAGCACTGTCAGAATAACACTCGTGTGCCTTGATAGTGTACTCGAGCCGTGCGTCAGCATCCGATTCTGGAAGAGACGCCACGGCTCCTTTCAGTGCCGGCGAATTCTGAAGCGCAGCAGTTAGCAGAAATTTCACTTAATTCATTTCTGGATGCTATTGATCATCGTCAGAGGCTTCATTGCTCCATATTGTTACGACGGAGGACCGACGGCTGAAGCTCGAACAGTCATTGAGAAGGCGTATACGGAGCGACCAGACAACATTGTTGTCCGATACACAATGTTTGGTTTGTGGACTTGTCCACTTGTGTTTTGCAGTTTGAAAAGTTTGCCCAAAAATGCTTTAGTTTTGCAGCAGCAAATACTCTTTGCATTTTTCCTTCATGCCTTGTCGGCCTGCATGCTCTTGCATGATTGCAGATCACGAGTCGCATCTCTTGCCACCTCGGATCAAGCCGTGCGGCGAGATGCTTCTCGCTTTCGATTTCCCGCCCGACCCACCCCTGTGTGNGCAGATCACGAGTCGCATCTCTTGCCACCTCGGATCAAGCCGTGCGGCGAGATGCTTCTCGCTTTCGATTTCCCGCCCGACCCACCCCTGTGTGCACTAGCTTCCGGCTTTCCTGCGGTGCCAGCCTTCCTGATTGCCACCGCCAATCCTTCCATCTGCATGGCATTCCTGGACGTCTCACTTTTGCAGGTCTGCATTGGCTCTCTTGTTCCACCAGCCGGTGGTGTGGGCTGCCGCCCTCCTGCTACACTTCGCCTGCTCTGCTACACCTGGCCGTCCGGTGCACTCCTTGCCAAAAACGCATGCGATGCACTACAATCCCTCTTTCTCGGTCCTCCGGACCTTCTGCTCGGCTGGTAGCTGTAGTTCGCAGGCGGCTCTGCCGAGCCGGTAGTTTTCTCTCCGTAGTCTGCAGACGGCTCTTCTGAGCCAGTAGTTCGTGGGCATTCTGCCTCCGTAGCCTTTAGGTAGCTGTGGTCTTCTGTGCCACCAATCTCCGAACCATCCCCNATCTCGCTTTCGATTTCCCGCCCGACCCACCCCTGTGTGCACTAGCTTCCGACTTTCCTGCGGTACCAGCCTTCCTGTTTGCTACCGCCAATCCTTCCATTTGCATGGCATTCCTGAATATCTCATTTTTGCAGGTCTGCATTGGCTCCCTTGTTCCACTAGCCGGTGGTATGGGCTGCCGCCCTCCTGCTACACTTCGCCTGCTCTGCTACACCTGGCCGTCCGGTACACTCCTTACCACAAAGGGATGCGGTGTACCACAATCCCTCTTTCTCGGTCCTCCGGACCCTATACTCGCCTGGTAGCTGTAGCTCGCAGACGGCTCTGCCGTGCCAGTAGTTTTCTCTCCGTAGTCTGCAGACGGCTCTTCTGAGCCAGTAGCTCGTGGGCATTCTGCCTCCGTAGCCTTTAGGTAGCTGTGGTCTTCTGTGCCACCAATCTCCGAACCATCCCCTCTCGGGACTCTTGGTTCTCTGAACTCTTTTGCTGGGGTGGTGCATAAGTCGCCACCCCACTTCTGCTTCGATTCGGGATCAACCTGTGATTTCGAGGCATCCGATCGTCCTTGCATCCCACGGAAAATGAGAGGTCTCCTGAGTCCGAATATTTTCCGTTCTCGGGTTTAGTGGTTTAGGATTTTGGTTTAGGGCAAAGCTTTTCTAGGAGCAGAACGCTGGGTGAGGTTCCCCGCACTCCTGGTGAGACACGGATATTGCCAGAGGCAAAGGTACGGGAACGATGCAGATCAAGGTCTGCAGCATCTCGATCCCGGGATCCTAACCGGATACCCCCATATCCGCCGGAAACCCCAAAACAACCTACCTTTTCTAGAGTTCCTTATCATGGCTAGCTCCTTTTTATATGTCTGTCATTTAAAGGTAGGTTGTTCAGAGTCGAGACAAATCTAAAGATTACAGCACAAGCTCGGGAGGGATGCCCTTCATCTGAACCCCAGCCTCGAGGACGGCAAGCCTCACAATCGAAGCCCTGAGCCGTACAGCCTAGACCTTAAAAACCCATATAGTCATATTCTTGTAGAGGAACCCTAAAGTTGGAACCCCAAACCTTAAAGTCGGAACCCTAAACCATAAAAGTTCCCTGGACCCTAAACCCGAAACCCTAAAAGCTCTTGGCTTATCTGTGCCGCCGTGTCAGCCATGACCGCTTCTAGGGAGTGCAGGCTGACCACACCTGCCTCAAACGATGCACCGGGTGCGACAGACCCTGCACGCTGAATCTCAGCGTGAGAAGATCCTTGGGGCCACTTGCTCACTAGAGTACACTCTGGAGAACATTGCGTTGCGCTTGCAATGAAAGATGATCTCTACTTTTGTTGCTGCACCTTCTCTCCAGGGACCTGGCCGGGGCTGGAAGCCACTGCTCCCAGCCCCGTATTCCAAGGCAAGGGTTACGGTTGAAACCTAGCCGCTATGGATTCGCAGATGCTGGTCCTGCAGACCGTCCCGCGACTTCGCTTCCCCGAGCCGGCGCAGCCTGGCGAGTCAGCATTCAGCAGTCGCAACTTGGTTGGCAGGCAGTCGCGGCGGTTCGGGCCAGCGCACAGAGGTCAAACATCCTCCTGCGCATGGGCCTCCCGGATGCCGTGTTGGATCAGCTGCAGGAAGGGTTAAGGATGCAATACTGGGTTCTGCAAGCGGTGTCTAGGGGTTACGCGCCCTAGTCGAAGACCTTTACGGCACGCGGCTCGTCAGCTTTACTTGTCAACATTGCTGGATTGGCTCCGAGTGGTCTCGGAGAAATTGACCTCCGATCAGGCCGCCGGTATTCTCTTCGTTGTGAGGCACACCCCCAACAGTTCCTGTGCAAGTGGTAAATTCTCCACCGGTCACTGTCCGATACTGATATCGAGACAGCGACAACTTGCAAGCTTCGCGAAGCGCTCGACGCGAAAACTGTGTTTTGACCGGTCTCCTGAACCCTGAGCCCTAAAAATCGGAACCCCGAACCCTATAGCCCTAAACGTCGGAACACTAAGCCCTAAAAGTTGGAACCTTGAACCCAAGCCCTAAACCCATGAAGCCTTAAAGCCGTGAGTCCGAAAAAAGGCCCGGCTCGAGGAGGCTGTGGCCGTGGACATCATGGCGAGAGCAGCGAAACACGCCGTAGCTCAGCTCGGTGTTGGCTTAAGGGTTGCCTTACCTTTAGTTTTGATTGTAATTCCTCGTGTTGGTTTTGCCAGATAAGGAAATGCATATATATATATATAACAGGAACTACAATGGAGACTGTGGGTAACCCCCAGCGTATTGCTTACTTGTTTTCAAGACTTGCACAAAACAATTAGGGCCTGGGGTGTAGGGTTTCAGGTATTGCGTAACAATTGGGACCCTTCGATCTTTCAGGCTCTCGGTGCTGGGGTTCAGTCCGTCTGCGGGAATGCCGCAACACCACATCCTAAGCCATGGTCCCTTAAATCATATTGAAAGGGCTTTTGAGGCATTCAGATAGCGATGCTTCATGGGTTTCTACAGGTTGCTCTTCAGTTTGGGTTCGCCTGATGGTATCTCGTTCATAACCCCGTGCGGTTTCAGAAGGACCCAGTGACGGGCCAGGACAGGCCATGCTTTAGCAGGACACCAACGTCGGATTTTGTGGACTAGAAAGATAGACAAGCAGACAGATAGGATGCGTCTTGCGGAACACAGATCGAATCCATCGTCGTGGTCGTAGAAGCCAAAAGAGACCCTGTTTGAAAGCCTTGTTGACAGTTGCAAGAGCACGAACCCAAGACACAAAGCTATCCGAAGCACCCGTGTTGTTCTTCCCCTGGCAGGTCAGGCACATCCTGACCAGGCGTCAACTGCAAGAATCCAGCCACTCTGCTGCACAGCACGGTGCGCTGTAGGGTCAAGGGTTCTGGTGGGTCTAGCCCAGGGTGCCGCCTTAGATGGTTGTGGTTTAATGATTAGGTGTTCTGTTGCTTTTGAGTTTGCTGCTCCATTGCTGAATGGATGTTCGTAGGGCCCAAGAATATAAGAGCTACAGGACACTCCATAGCCCAAGCCTTCAAATCTAAAACTTTTCGTTATTTCAGCCCAATAGACGTACTGATAACCCTGTGCATACGCCCGCAAGCCGTAACCGTAAGCCATAATTTGCAATTCTAGAACCTTTCAAGAGCCCTTATACAAGCACGACTAATTCGCGTTGATTTGGTCTTCCAAGTGCAGGGCTCCTTTTCGTACGTATTCTTACGGGATTTCATGCGGGTCGTGCTGTATAATCAGTTTGTTTTTTTCTTTCTGTTTTGATACCTTTATAAATGATACACACATATATTCTCTGTCCAATAAAAACATACGTTTGTGAAAGGAAAGTATGTATGGGTGCAGTCTAAGTTGGAGCTGTTTTTGTTTGCGGAATTCAGCATGTGCAGACCTTGCAGAGGGCGAAAGCTTAACTCTTGCAGCAGGAAGCCGAAGCTCAAAAAACCCAAAGCCCTGAGCCCAAAACCTCGAACCTAAAGCCCTACACCTTCAAAGCACGCTTATAGAATCCTAGCCCATACATGAATCCTAAAAGGGGAAACCTCCTGAATCGTTAACCTGATAGTTGGTGCAGGGGAACCCACCTGTCTGTTTCTTAAGGTTAAACTGAAGGGTCTAGTTGGTTGGGGTTTCGCGTTTAGGGACCGTGTATGATCGTCTGGTGTAACGGACTTAGAAGAGGGTCTTGGCTTCCCTGTGAACAATCTGGTACCCTGCTTCAGACAGACCCAGACCTATCCAAAGTTATCATAACCAACCTGTACATAGCCTTAAATCCCCCCAAAACCCCACATCGTCTCGCAACGGTTTGTAAAATCTATGACCATTGAAACCGAAACGTGTTTCCTAGACGTTTTGGATTGCCACCCGAAAGCTCGAAAGCCCGCCTACATGATCATCCGTCATCAAACCCCCGGACCTAAACAATTTCTACCCTGAAGCACTACGTCAGAAATCCGAGGTCCTATATGAAGCTTGGAACTCTACTTATCTACTTCGCATGGCCCGACAAGCCCGCAGACATCTGCAGACCCAAGTCGTAAATGCTCAGCTCCAATGCCAATCTCTTAGAAAACCCTAAACCTGGACAATCCTGAGCCTTAAATCCTAAATCCTCAGCACCCAGGTCACTACTTCAGGGGCAAGTGGAAGCGCACAGCCCCAGAGGCCTCGCAGAGGGTTTGAAAAGGGTCAGTAAAGAGGTCGGCAAAATTGCAAAGTGTTATTCCTTTTGGGGTTCCTTGTTTTTCCTATAGCATAACGGACCTGTTTTGGTGACCTAAACAAGGACCGAAATTTAAAGAGCCGACCATGTACTTGCAGAGCCCGAGGCCTAAAGGTCTGGGCCGTTGGCTGCAAGTCTTACACTCCAGTGCATGAAGTGTTCATGCTGGGTTTCGGTTTTAGGGGTTTAGGGTGTAGGGTGTACTTAAAGGATCATGGGACTTAGTAACTAGGGTTATAATTAAGGTAACTATACTTATAACCCCAGTTAAGGTACTTATAACCGTACTTACTAAGTCCCATGATCCTCCAAGTAGAAGCATGGAGGAGCCAGATGGCTTCCAGCTACAGCGCTTCTGGGCCATGGACAATGCTGCGAGCCTTGAGTCCTTGAATGGGGAGGCCGGGAGCATGGATGGTCAGTCTAAGGCTTTTTAGGGTTTAGGGCCTAGGGCTCTTAAGGGTAACGGTTAAGGGTTTTGGCTTTAGGGCCTAATGGTGCCTTGTGCCTTCTTGGTGTTGTTTGAAAGTTGTTGCTTCTTGTTGATTGTTGCAGGGTTTAGGAATTGGGTGTTTGAGTCATCGAGTCTTGCGAGGCTCTAGGGCCTTCGAGTTTCAGGAATGAGGGTTGAAGGATGTAGGAGGTCCGAAATACCCACATCGCACAAAGCAGAGTAACTATGCTGAGAAATACGATTATGGCTTATTGGTGTAAGATGGTGTAGGTAAATATCCCCGATTTTGGTATGTAGGATATCAAGCCTAAAGAACCCACCTCAAAGCCTTAACCACCAAACCCTAAGCAAACACTACCTTTACGCGCAAATTCTTTTAAAATGTGAGTCCTGAGAGCCTTTCGATTACCCTAAACCTCAAGCCGGCAGACAGCCCTTAAAGGAACTCTTAAGTAGGCTTAGAGGAACCCGTAAAGGAGCCTTCAGAGGGAGCTGCTCTCCGGCGCCTGCGGAGGTCATCGCACAAGAGGCCCAGCTCTTAGCCACCGCGCCAGCACCAACCGCGCCTGCGGAGGTGGGAGCTCTTAGGTTTAGGGTTTAGGGTTTAGGGTTTAGGGGTTTAGGGTCTAGGGTTTAGGGGTTTAGGGTTTAGGGTTTAGGGGTTTCAGGGTTTAAGGTACCAGTCGTCGTCGTAGTAGTAGAAATTTATCCAGAGAGCCGAATGCCCCGACTGCCGTAATTACAGGGTGTTGGGCTCTCGAAGTGGCAGTGGCTGTAGAAGTAGCAGTAGTGATTAGTCGCAGTCGAGGTTACAGTAGCAGTAGCAGTCGCAGTTAAAGTAGTGGTCGTCGTCGTCGTAGTTTTTAGCGGCAGTGGCAGTGGCAGTGGCAGCAGTAGCAGTGGCCGTGGCCGTGGCCGTCGCCGTAGCCGTAGTCGTAGTTGTAGTAGTAGCAGCAGCAGTGTAGTAGTAGTAGTAGTAGCAGCAGGAGCAGGAAAAAAGAGAGAGAGAGAGAGGGAGGCAGAGACGTTTAGGGGTTAAACAAAGTCACAGCCCCAGGCCCTAGTAGAAGAAGATTCAACTCATACTGGCTAGGAAGCCTCGATTCATAAGCGTGCCTTGTCGGGGTGGTAACTGGGACAAGTTTCGGGATTTTGCGTGAGCTTAGGGTTTTACTATTTTTTATTAGTATGATTCGGAGAACTGCAGTCTGGGGGCTTTCAGACTTTCAGAGTTTAGAGTCTAGGGCGTTAGGGTGCTAGGGTTCAGCGGGTTAGTGTTTAGGGATTGGGTCGCGGGGTTTTAGTATTTAAGCTACAACTCAAAGTTGCTTCGTGCAAGAGGCCGACCTTGCCACAGCGATCGCACCAGAGGCTCCCATACCACCAATCCCGCCCTTGGTGCCGCAGGAGCACTGGTGGTTTTATCAGGGTCTCCTTCCCCAAAGGCTCCATGTACCCTTATAGTAGATACTTAAGCCTTAAAGGGGTCCCTAGAAAGGTACTTTAAGGCCTAAGTATATACTATATGGGCACATGGAGCCTTAGGGTTCCGGGATGTAGAACGGTTCTGTCAGTCTGTAGGGATTTCGGCAGGTGCGACGTGCGGGGCTTAAAGTGATGCGTGCAGACGGGTTTATCGTAGGGTTTGTGGGGTTTCGATAAGTGGTTTCCCGAAACCCTAAATCCCAAACCCTAAACCCTCAACCCTAAACCCCTAACATTTTCAGCAAAACCTGAACCCTAGACACAAACCTCAGGAGCCAGCAGAGGAGAAAGGCAAGGAGAAGCGCACCTTCCGCCTCCGGAACCCGGAGCTCGAAGATGAGGTGGGGGGGCCCTTTCCGGAATTTTAGTTTGAGGTTTAGAGTTTCCGAATTGTATTTTTTAGGGTTTAGAGTTAGGGTTTACCTGAGCCCTGAAGAACCTACTTTTTTCAGGTTCCTTATTATGGTTTCCTTATATAAGTCCTTAGAAAGGTAGGTTATTTGGGGTTAAGGCAGAGTTTAGAGTTTATGGAGGGGGGGGGTGCCCTTATAGGAACCCCAAACCCTCAAGCCCTAAACCCCAAAGGTGCAGCTGATGATCTGCGCCCTGCAGCTTCATCCCGAAGCTTCGTTAGCCCATAGTCCGGGCGGGCTCGGCCATCAAAGTTCTACCGAGCGCCTTGGGGAGAAGGTTTTCTGAGGTTTGGTGGTGTAGGGTTCAGGGTTGAGGGGTTTTAGGGTTTAGGGTTTTCTGGTGTAGGGTTCATTCAGGGTTGAGGGTTTTAGGGTTTAGGGTTTTCTGGTTTAGGGTTCAGGGCAGTTCGGGGTTTAGGGTTCCTACAAAAGAGGTTACCTTTAGGGACGCGAGGCTTTGGCTATAGGGTTTAGGTAGGTTTCGCAACGGGTCGGTTTGTAGCCCAGGACACAGATTCTAGAAATAACGCAAGATAGTGACAGTCGTACTCCACATGTGGGGTACTTAAGAGCTTGTACTTACAACGCTACATACACCCCCCACGCAGTGAACCTATCACTGCGTGGTTTACCATCAATGCCGTGATCCCGAACCCTACAGACGTGTATGGTCGAGGCCCCAGTGCATATGGACCTTGTTAAGATTCAAGATTTCGGCAGAGGGTTTAGGGTTTGGGGTTTAGGGTACCTATATCCCTAAACCCTAAACCCTAAACCCTGAACCCTAAACTGGAAAAAGTCTTGAAAACCCGACACCGACAAGAGGCGCCTTGCAACTTTAAGACTGGGCCTTCTGCACGTGGTTTCCTGGGTCCGGCTGGCGGCAGCTGCGTTTGGGACCGCAACCCCAAAGGCTCCATGTACCCTTATAGTAGATACTTAAGCCTTAAAGGGGTCCCTAGAAAGGTACTTTAAGGCCTAAGTATATACTATATGGGCACATGGAGCCTTAGGGAACAGGCAGTCTTTGTGCGCTGTTTTGTTTGCTTTAGGGTCTTCTGGTAAAGCCTGAATAGTCCATCCCTTAGCCGTAAAGCTACACCATAGATCCTGACCCTGATGAAGGAGAGAACCCCTAACCCCCCCAAGCCCTGATACCCAACTCCTGATGATGACGAGGGATACTTGGAGGTTCATGGGTAGTTATAAGTCGACTTAACAGTAGGGGAACCATTAAGGGACTTGTAACCCCACCTATAACTACGCACACGTACAGGCCCTAAACCCCAACCCCCCTAGATATAGTACCTTTTAGATCCCTTATAGGAGCCTCTTATGGTTCCTCTAAAGGAAGCCCTAAACCTCAAAGCACTCAAAAACTTAGGCTCATGAACTCCACATTTGGCATGCGGAGAGGGGCAGAGACTCGAAAGATCCCTCCTGGACCTCCTCGTTGTCCACGACGTACCTTTCCCCAAGGGTCCAAAGGACCCAATAATGAGGTACTCGGTTTTAGGATAGTAATAGTATAGTTATGTAGGTAGGATTTCGGAGAGTCTATGATTATCAGGTACTTGGACCCTTGGGGTTTGCTTTGGTAACATTGTACATTTGTATGGGTACCTAATGGGCTTATAGGGCTTTGGGGATCTCCTTGTCCACGACGTACCTTCGGTAACATTTTACATGGAGTTTAGAGGGGTCTACCTGCTCCTTGTCCACGACAGACCTTTGTGGGGGTTTAAGAGTTTGGGGTTTAAGGGTTTGGGGTTTTTCTCAGTGTACTATTGTTTTTGGAGTCTGGGGGTTAAGAGTTTAGGGTTTAAGGGTGTAGTATGATAGGTTTATAGGGCTTAGAATAATGGGGGGCTTCGGGGTTCTCCTTGTTCACAACGTACCTTTTGGAAACATTTTACATTTGCATGCGTACCCTAAACCCTCAACCCTTTGTCATAGTTGGTATCATTTTACGTTTGTATGGGCACCCTAAACCTAAACCTTAAACACCTTACGAATGTTGTCATAGTTGGTAACATTTTACATTTGCATGGGCACCCTAAACCCTACGATTTTTTGTCATAGATTGTAACGTTTTGCATGTTTATGTGTGCTTAAACCCAATATATAAGGTATCCCAACCATACACCAGGTAACTTGTGTGGGGTACTATTCTAAGTTAGCCGTTTCTACCACAACATGCATTTGTGGGGGTCATCGTATTCTTATTTGGGCGCTTTAACGTGGTGTTTCCAGGACCTGGTTGGGATTTATAAGGGCTTTACTTCTTCAATTGTCAGCCTTTAGGCTGCTTTTGCTGTCTGCAAGTCTTACTTGTTGTTTTCCGGTGGACGGGGAAGGTATACGCAAGCAGACAAGCAAGAGTTGGATGGGCCTTCGCTGGCCACCCTCCTGAACAACTTGGGTCAGCGCTTGTTCAACGTCTCGCGGCAATCTGTGACTGCTCTGGTGAGGTCCGTAGCGAGCCAGTTGCACATATCGCTGCCAAAGGAATTCCTCTTCAGACTTCGGGCGCACAACAGTGGATTGAGCACACTTCCGATGCGAGTCCCATCTGGAGAAAGTACCGGCGCCAGGTTGCCGCGCTGCAACGCTAAGCAGTTAACGCACACGAGGACGTCGCTAGACCTGAAGGATTCTCTGGGGGAAGTTCTGGATCCAAGTCTGCAGCAGTTCGGGGCGGGTGGCGACAGCGCCTCTGCCAAACTTGCAGCAGATCTCGTGAACAAAGACCTATCACTGTCCGGACGCTGGCACCGGGGACTCTTCCACCGTGGCGTTTACGTTCCCATCAGCCGCTTGGTTTTTAACCCAGAAATCACATGTTTGCTAAGGCATAACATCAGGGTGATATTGCAAATGTTATCTGAATCATGATTGTTTGAAATGAAACGATGGTGGGTCGGAATCATGAAATAGCACAGCCTGCTTTTCCGTTGGCATATGAGAAATGAGGCCAGATGCCAAACGTCACGGACCCCACGGTGGGATCTGGTCCCTGGCAGGACATGTTGACCAGAAGCTTTGCAACAGGAAGCGTCGCGCTGCAGCGCCCTTCCGGCGTACAGGACCAACGTGGGCCAATCCTAAATCCTGAACCCTTATGGAGGCTGGTCAGGCAAAGGCTGGTCACACCCTGAACCCAGAGAATCATTGCCCAGCCACCTACCGCTGCTTGAAACGTCTAGGTCTACACTCGCTTAGTAAGCCGCTTGTACATGTAGTCCGATCTCCTGGATTGCTATGCCCGACTGAATGACCATGAACGGTTGAGCAAGACCCTAAACACCAAAATCTCATCAGGCAAGACAGCATAAGCAGCATAAGATTAAAAAATCAGTTGGAAACTGTTAAAGTTCTGTAAACTCCGAAAGATTCCTCAAGAAAATATCACGAGACCTATGTTACCCGAATTTGGAGCTCCCAAACTCTCCTACTTCGCAATATCAATAAACCCTAAACCTCAAACCGCAAAGGCTAAAAGCCTACTTACCGAGGGGCCCAATGGGTTAGATCGTCGCAGGACCACCTCCTGCTGAAGCAGAAGGTCATCCGGTGCAAAGCCTTGCTGCGATGCGCGCAGGTGCTGTAGCTCGGAGCAATAGCCCCCAATCCCTAAACCTTAAACCCTCAGCCTCAAGCCTTAAATCCTACACCGCCCTAAGCCCCAAACCCTAAACCCTAAACCTCAAGCCTTAAATCCTACACCCCCCCAAGCCCAAACCCTAAACCCTAAACCTCAAGCCTTAAATCCAACACCCTAAACTCTGCAGCTTCAGAGGCTTTTGGCTGACATAGGTTTTAGCGTGGCCCCAAGCTGAAGTGAAGAGGCGTTCATTAGGGTCTCGGCAGTTTCGAAGAGGGAATTGAGCAGGCAGAGCCGTAAGCTGATTCCTGCTAAGCTTGAGGAACTGAAAATTCTTTGGTTTTGAAACTATAGGGGTTAAGAGGCTTGAGGTTTACATCCGTTAGCCGTACACCGGAAGGTGGACAGTAGCTTAAGGCATCTCTCCCCGCAAGACTGTCCCAAGTTCGGGCCGTAGTAGCTATGGTTCCTTTCTTCGGTAGGCAGAACTGAAGCCTTTTCACCGGTATACTTGCGATGCCCTACAACCCTACGGTCCCAAAGTCCCAGTATCCCTAAACCCTAAACCCTAAACCCTATCCCAGGCTGGTTGCGGAGCATCCCAGGAAGTTCCAGGGCAGCGGTATGGACACTGGACAGGACGACGTGGACAACTGTGCCGCCCAGATCCTGGGTCACTCAAGCTTAGGGGTTTAAGGTTTAGGGTTCAGGGTTTAGAGGTTCAGGGTTTAGGGGCTTAGGGTTCAGGGTTTAGGGTTTAAGGTTTAGGGTTTACGGTTCAGGGTTTAGGGTTTTGTGAACTCAAAGGTTTTTTTAATTACCTGTATAGTAGAAGCCAGGCTTCCACAGTGGGAATTACTATCTGGGCTTGGGGAAGTATCCTCCGTATGGATAGTTCTCTAAATTGGGGTCCCTTTTTGGGTACCCTAAATATTAGCTGCCGAAAAAAGGACCCAAAAAGGGTCTCTAATTTTGACAACCACCCATGTCGGTACTTAGGGCGCTTTCGGGGGTTATACAGACGTATTGGGGTTGATAGTTGTGCATTACAATCTGCACCCTACACCCAAGCCCCAAAGCTTCACACAGTGCCTTGAGCTATAGATATAGTTCCTTACACTAAGGGTCCATATGCTGAATATCCGTGTGCGTCCACATACTCCCGTACATGACTACTATCCTGCACCAGATAAAGAATTCTTATAGAACCCTCATTGCAGAATCCTTGAGAAGCGCCGAAACAAAATCTTTATACGCAAGAAGAGCCGAGGAGAGAGGGCCCAGAAACTGCCGTGAACTCCGTGGAGGATTCCCAGGCGTACTCTGAAGTATAGGGTTTAGGGAAACTCCAATAACCCTAAACCCCTAAACCCCTAAACCCTAAACCCCTAAAGCCTTAACCCCCGAAACCCCTATAAACCCTAAACCCCTAAACCCCTCAACCCTAAACCCCTAAACCCTAACCCTTATCCCTAAACCCCTAAACCCCAAAAAGCTTGCCAATACTGCACCTGCAGGCATGCTACAACATGCACCAGCCCCACTCTAACTATTCAGGATCCTATATGGGTGGTTGTCAAAATTATGCCCCCTTTTTGGGTCCTTATTAAAAAAAATACGGCACCTATTATTTAGGGTATCCAAATAGGGACCCTAATTTTGACAACCGCTCATATGGGAGTTTCCGAAAAGGGGACCCTAGTAATAGTACCCTAAATAGTAGGACCCTTATTATAAGGACCCCAAAATAAGGTACCCCCTATTTTCGGAGACTCCCATACTTGGAGGACCATGGGACTTAGTAAGTATGGTTATAAGTACCCTAACTGGGGTTATAAGTACTTATAAGTATAGTTGCCTTAATTATAACCCTAGTTACTAAGTCCCATGATCCTCCAAGTATGATGTAGAGGGTTTTACCATGGGCTTCTGCATGATTTTCCCAGGGCTGAACGAGAATTCTACCGGCTTCCATTCGGGCCAGCAGGTCTTACTTGGAGGATCATGGGACTTAGTAAGTATGGTCCCTTAAAGGGTTCCTTAAAGGGATCTATAGGGTTTAGGGTTTAGGGTCTACTTGGAGGATCATGGGACTTAGTAACTAGGGTTATAATTAAGGTAACTATACTTATAATTACTTATAACCCCAGTTAGGGTACTTATAACCATACTTACTAAGTCCCATGATCCTCCAAGTAGACCCTAAACCCTAAACCCTATAGATCCCTTTAAGGAACCCTTTAAGGAACCCTTTAAGGGACCATACTTACTAAGTCCCATGATCCTCCAAGTAGACCCTAAACCCTATAGATCCCTTTAAGGGACCATACTTACTAAGTCCCATGATCCTCCAAGTAGCTATTAAAGCTTACCTTCAGTCTCCACTCTAGTTCATCTTTGGAGTTCCCTTATAGATCCTAAGACTATCCCTGGGGCTCCAAATGGCCCAAAGTAGGTACTATTTACAGACTTTCGACCCGAAAGTAGGTGCTATTTGCATACTTGGAGCCCTAGGGTATAACTTTACGCCCAATTTCAGGAACTGCGATGGAGACTATAGGTAGACTTTAGTGCTTAGCGTTTCGGGCCTGAAGTCGATGTTGTTGGCAACCCCTGGTTACTGCAGGCTGTCGCCGTCGCAGTAGTACTCGCAGTAGCAGTCGTAGTCGTAGTCGTAGCGGTCGTAGTGGCGGTGGTGGTGCTGGTGGTGCTGGTGGCAGTAACAGTAGTAGCAGTAGTAGTAGTCGTAGTAGTAGTAGTAGTCGTCGTAGTAGTCGTAGTTAGTAGTAGTTAGTAGTAGTTAGTAGTAGTTAGTAGTAGTTAGTAGTAGTTAGTAGTAGTTAGTAGTAAGTAGTAGTAGTAGTAGTAGTCGTAGTCGTAGTAGTAGTAGTCGTAGTAGTCGTAGTCGAAGAAGTAGTGGTACTAGTAGTAGCAGTAGCAGTAGCAGTAGCAGTGGCAGTGGCAGTGGCAGTGGCACAGTAGCAGTAGCAGTAGCCGTAGCCGTAGCCGTAGCAGTAGCAGCAGGAGTAGTAGTAGTAGTAGTAGCAGTAGTAGTAGTACCAGTACCAGTACCAGTACCAGTACCAGTACCAGTACCCGTACCCGTACCCGTACCCGTCCCCGTACCCGTACCCGTACCAGTACCAGTACTGGTACTGGTACTGGTACTGGTACTGGTACTGTACTAGTAATAGTATTAGTAATGGTAATGGTAATAGTGATAGTAATAGTAACATTAACAGCACTAGTAGCTATAGTTAGTAATAGTAATTCATAACAATAGCGACAGCAATAGGAATAGTAATAGTAAAAGTAACCGTATGTAGTAGGAGTCGTCGTAGTCGTAGTCGTAGTCGCAGCAGCAGACCCTCGTCAGTGACTAGCATCGGGATCTTGGCTTTGGGATGTCTTTGGGATGGGGTAAGTTATTTCTCATAAACCATGCAGCGCAGGCGTCCAGCTACAAGAAGGTCACCACAGTGGCCGCAAGGGCCCTCCAGACCGTGGCGAACCTGTTGGGAGAGCTTGGTGAAAACTGTGTCTGGGCATCGACAGATTTTGGCCTTTTGGGCGCTTCAGGGTTTTGGTCGGTGTCATGCTGGGACTGGTTGTTTGCTACCGATGACGACCAGTTCAATGGGGCTGGCAGTGAATGCGATGAGGCTGATGGTGCGGAACGATGATGACGATGGTGGTAGTGTCGATGATAAGGATGATTGCGATAGTGACCATGACAACAACAAGAACGATGATGACGATGATGGTCATGATGATGATGTTGATGATGATGGTGAAGAAGAAGATAACGCTTGTGGTGATGATGAGGATGATGATTATCGCTGATGATGATGGTGCAGGTGATGATGACGACGATTATGACCATTATCAGGACTGTGATGAACAGTACGACTGAAAAAATCAAGGCTGTTAATTAATACTCACCATAACAACAATGCTGATAGCAACACATGATGATGATGATGACTGCGACGGCAACGGTGATGTTGATATTGGCACGGATCCTTGTAATGATGGTGATGATGATCAAGATCGTGCTCATTGTGACAGTGATGTTCCAGATTTTCTTTATAGTTGCGGCGCTGATGTGCCCACGGATCCCGACCGTTAACGTGCTGCTCATGATTCGGTGGTTAGCAGAATCAGCCGCGCAAGTCAGCACCAATGTATGCGGCCCTTGTGTCGTCCCATCCGTGATAAGGCCCTTCAGAGCTCTTCGTGGCCCTGTTTGCCCTGCGGGGTTACATCTGCGAGCAGGAGGGCGATGTAGATGCCTGCTACCTGCACCTCGGACTTTGTTGAAGGCGTCTTCAAAGTCAACCTTACACCAAAACCTGATTGTGTGTCAGACTCGAACCCTCATAGATCCTTCGCGTGCAGGAAAAGTGCCACGAAACCTTCTCACGGATTTGAACCTTCAGCCCGCCACCACAAACTCCAATCCCCCAATCCCTGAACCAATGCACACCTAACCCCAAACCCTTAAACCCCAAAATCCGTAGACCCCGCTATTCTCAACATCAGCCGCACGATCACAATAACTCTGAATCGATCGGACATTCAAGCTAAGGACGCAGCAACTCTATATGGTATTTGCTTTGTTTTATGTGTTGATTAGCCTTTTTTGAATGCTGTGTATGAGCAAGTATGAGCCGATATGCGACTATGAAGATGATGACGTTCCCGGGTGTTCCCGTACGACCCTTCTAAAAATTCGGCTCTCCCGCCTCCCGCCCCTCTCTCCTCCCTGTCCCGCCGCCTTTTCCTCGCCCCTCCTGCATCCAGTCTTCTGCATTTAGGGCTTCAGGGTTTGGGGCTTAGGGTCATGCTGATGCTTCTCATCACCCTGAGGGTGAAAGTACCACATACTCATATTATATACGATCAGTCAAATACTTACCATGATGACTTCTATCTCCAAACCCCAGTATCGGGTCTTGTGGAACCCCTAGAGCTCTATAGCCACCTTACCAAAGCCCTGGCATACCCTATCTATACGCGTATATATATATAAGATAAACCTGTGAAGCTCTATAGAACCCCTATACGAACTCGATAAAAGCTAGCTAAGACAAACCTTCAAAACACCCTATTAACTCTAGTAATAATTCATGTACAAGACAGGCACTACCTACAGTCGCTGGCCGCCCTGGACGATGCGTGGGGAGATCCGAGGCATCGGCGACGGTTTCGGGTTGGGGGTTCAGGGTTTAAAGTTCGCGGGTTTATGGTTTAGGCGCTTGGGGTCTTTAGGGTTTTGTAAGATGAAGGGGCTTAGGCCACCCCCCTCCACCTGCAACATGAACTCCACAAAACTCCTCGACTGAAAACAGGGAGGATCTTGCGCTGAGGCCCTAAACCCTAAACCCTGAACCCTTCTAATTATGTAAGCCTCTTGGGGTTGATTGTTGCTTCTCTACAGGGTCTACAGTAGAAGCCAGAAAGTTGGAACATCATTAGCCTCATGCTCCTAAAGTATAGGGAATCCCAGCATGATTCTTCCTAAATCTATGTTCCAACTTTCTGGGGTTCACTATAGGGTTTCGGGTTGAAGGTATTTTCGGTATTTCCAGGTTGTTAGGGTTGGGGGGGGTGGGCTTTGCAGGACCCCATGCAAGGCATTGTTGTCGTTTAAGCGGAGCGTGTCCTTCTCCTCCAAATTTCCTTTGATCGCGAGCCCTGATACCCAATACAGACTTGACAAAATAGCTCACAGATAGATCATAGAAATTACTCAATAGCACTTACGATTTTCTTCATACTGTAAATAGATGGACAGAGACACCTAAGGCACTTGAAAACGGATTGACATGCTCTGCACATTTATGTATGAGATACACATGATGTTGCGGGAACCTGAACCCTAATTCTCCATGTACACATACAGTACAAACTTTGGACAGAGCTTGACGTAGCGTACCTACATAGGAACCCCTTTAAGGCCTAAGTGTATAACATGGAGTCCTAGGGGAAAGGAATGATATTGATACATAGCAAGGCCCCTGTAATTATCATCCTCTAAAATGTTGGGCGTTAGGGTTAGGGGGTTTAGGGTATAGGGCTTGACGGACCACCTAGCAGCACGTAAAAATGGGTTGGCAGCATGAATACGAAGAGATGTGTTGATAGTGGAATGATTACCAGTTTGCTATGGACAACCATGCGGCTCTCCTAGTGGAGCTTTTGAGCCCTACATCCTAAACCTTAAAAAACCTAAATCAAACCCTAAACCTAAAAATCCTCACCGCCTACTAAGCTGAGCCCTACACTGCCTGCTCCCCTAACCGAAACCCTACAGCCTACAGCCTACACCCTATATCCCATACCCTATACCCTATACCCCATACCCTACACTTTATGCCCTGCACCCTATACCCTCTACCCTAAAACCCTATACCCTGCACCCTGAAACCCTATCCTTCAAGGAAGCCTGGTAGCCACGGTCATCCCTTCGCGCTCTTCTTGCTCTGGAAGCTCGGGCTCATCTCCTATGGAAGGAAAGATCTCCTCAGCATTTCAAAGCCCCTCGGGCACTCTTATTTAGGGTTTAGGGTTTAGGGTTTAGGGTTGGGTATGCGGGTGGGGGGGGGGGGTTTAGGGATGCTTAGGGTTTGTTTGGTTTTCTTTAGGGTGTATTTTGCATGCGTCTCTCTGAGTGTGTTCATAGAGGTACTTTCGGACCAAAGTATATACTATTCGGGCACGCGGAAACTTAAGGTTACTACTAGGGATCCTAGGCGCGGCTTCGAAGTAATACCGGGGCCTGACTACATTGAATATGGTTTTGGGTTGAGAAATTTTACACCCATGATGACATGGGATTTAGGGATTGCAAAACAGCTGAATATCGTCTTGGGTGGGTTATACAATAATCGCATCTGGACAGTGACTATGGGTCATCCAGACCCCATACATTGGGGTAGTTGTGTTTCCACCTAGCTGTGCAAGGATTTCAGACGATGGACTATAAACCCTAAACTTTAAGTTTGAGCCTCGGGCCCAAAATCCGCTGTAAGCCCCAAACTGTGATAACTGATGATGTCAACTGTCGTGGAGCTGATCCTGGTGATGGTCATGGTCACAGTGGCTGTACGGCCTACTGATTCCTGATGGCAGCTGCAACTGACATGGTGATAACAGGTAAAAGTTGATCATCAGAATGGAGCTTACAGAGAATATGCCGTCAAGTGCTGGTATAGTGATGACTCTATGGTTTGTTTGTAAGACTCCAACGGATAGAATACAGCGAATACGAAAGCCTACAGCTTTACCCCTTTTTCTCCTAACCTACCCCAGCATCAAACCCGCAAACCCCCACATCCTGCGAATGATCACAAATAAACTACGCAGCCCTGCAGAAACCTAGAAAGACTACCATGAAATGCCCAGGTTTGGTGACTATTTCCGGGCCCTCCTCCTGTTCTATGGAGATGACAGCCCATTTTCGTGGGGTCCCTCGGGCCTTGCGGAGGAACATCGGCAACTTCTGGATTCGGAGCCTCAGCATGCCAGTGTGGCCTGACACCCTAATATAGGGGCCGTAAGAGTTGTCTATACGACTTTGGGTGTTCCTTACTATAATTATACTATAATGGGCCCCAAAACCCTATTCTAATTATTAAGGCCCAATATATTGAACCCTCACCTCGAAAGTTTTAACCACTACTAAACCAGGGTTTGCGGTTTTAGTTTTAGGGTTTGGGGCTGCATCTGTTCGCAGTTGAGGGATTTAGGGGTTCCTTTTTTCCACTACTGCCCTAAGCCAAGGAGAAGGGCTGTCTCGAAGCTTTGCACCGGAGTGAGGCTAAGCTCGGCAAGCGCTTGGAGAGGCTTTGCAAACCAATGCGGGTCTAGGGTTTAGCGTTTGGGCTCTAGGATTTAATGTTCAGAGCTTCATGCATTTGGGCTTCTGGGTGCCGAAAAGAAGGTTTAGGGTTTTGGGTTTGTGCTTTGGGTTGGCGGTGCAGGGTTTTCGGGGTCCAAGGTTCATTATGGCGTTGCAATCGGATTTACACAGGATTCCAAGGCACGAACTAGTTTTGAGTTTGTGGGTGGAGATAGGGGCTTCATATGGGCATACTAGGGGCTCTATACAGACTTCTCGAGGCTTCTCTAACCGTTTCCCCATGACAATGTTTCGAGGTTTTTGAGAAGAGAGTTCACCAGGTTTTTGGGAGGTTTAATGGCCCCTTTGATGGTTCCGGGTCTTTAGGAGTCTTGGGTCCCTAAACCCTAAACCCTAAACCCTAAACCCTGAACCCTGAACCCTGAACCCTAAACCCTAAACCCTAAACCCTACCCCCTTTTGATGGTTCCGGGTCTTCAGGAGTGTTGGGGCTTAGGGGTCCCAAGGATGTGCAGCCACCAAACAATCTGTACTCAGATACAAAGCCCTAGAGACGTCCTATTATACGTCCTTAACCCTGAATCCTGAACCCGTGCACCTGACCGTAAACCCTAACCCCTAAACCCTAAACCACCGTGAAGCCTTCCTCCTAAGGAGTTGGTGGCATCGGCATGATATCTTGGACTTCGGCGACGAGGGCTTTCCTCCGTCTCTGCAGCTCTCTTTCTTGCAGGCCGTGGGGGGCTCTTAAGATAGGATAGGCTTTGGGGTAATTATATCATAACGAAGCTTAGTTTTTACCAGGACTGCCAGGCACCACTAGCAGAGGTTTCACGGTCCTTACGAATCGGCTGTTCAGGGTCTGCTGGAGGGTAGTGTAGGTATCAGGGGCTTAGGACTGATGGGTTTACCTTAACCCCAAATAACCCACCTCTTTAAGAACTTATATAAAGAAATCATACTAGGGAACCCTAAAAGGGTAGGTTCTTTGGGGTCCAGGTAGGGCTTATGAGCCTTGAGGGTTCTGAGGATCTGGGAGTTGGGGTTTAGGCGTTTTATAGGTTCTAGGGCTGCAAGGCTGCGAGCGGACCTATTACGTGCACCCTGAAGCCTACTTGGAGGTCCAAGGGTACTTGCAAGCAGGGTTATACATTGTAAGTAAGGTTAAGGGTTTACGTTGTACAGTGCAGTTCTTTTTACACTCAATTACTTTGCAGCCGCTGTTGAGGTATTTGTACACCAACTTACAGATGCCACGGACTTCCCAGTAACCCGTCTAGTGGTTTGGTTTCTTAGGCTTTGGGGACTGGCACCATAGCTCAGACCAATACTTCCGACCTCAAAACCCAGAACCCTTAGCCTTAAGTAGGGAACCCTGCAGCCCCAAACTACCCAACATTGCCGAACCCCGAGGCCTCTGAAGCTCTACAGTGAATATGAGATCTCTTGACAAGTCGGGTTTAGGGTTTAGTGGTTTAGGGATGTTTAGGGTTTAGGGATCACTTGATACACCTCCTCTAAACGCGCGGGCAACTCCAAGTCCCGCGGAGGTGCAGGGGAAAGAGCGGGACGCACAGCGGGACAGCAACAGCGGCATTGCTGGAGACCGGCAGGACGTAATATAGGGGCCTTGATAATAATTAATTACCTATACTATTTCGGGTTCATTATTATACTAATTGTAGTATATCATAACCCCAAACCTTATTCTACTTATTATCGCCCTTTATAGTACAAGCATCAGGTCATTTTTTCGGCTTACACGGTTTGATGGAGGTTTCACAAAGTTCTTACGGGTATATTGACAGAGTTTCACAGGGTGTTCATACGGGCTGTATGCATAATACGGGTTGTTGGGCTGGAGTTGCGGGTGGAGGTGGTGTTTCGGGCAGTAGGTTTTAGTGCTTTAGTCAGGCTTTCAGAAGGTGGGGTCCGGACGGAACCTTATGTCAAAGCGTCCCAAGTACTTATACGCTAGAATTCGGACTCATTATTATGTTTTGGGAATGTATGCCCGATGACAGCACCAAGGGTAAGTCAAGCCCTGAGGACAATGTACTGCACCCAATAGTAGACTCTAAACCCTAAACTTCCCTAAGCCGCTAAAACCTAAACCTCTAAACGCTTAGACCCTACACCCTTACACCCTAAACCCCAAGCCCCCAAACCCTAAGCCCTAAACCCTAAACCCGAACCCCTGAGGACGTCTGGCGCGGCACCGTCTCTGGGCCTTGGAGTACCATACTTTAATACTTTTTCCCACTATGAAATACAAGCTTACAATTTTGTCTTAAAGGAACCATTATGAAATACAAGTTTGTACTTTTTTCTGCCTGGTTACTTAAAAGCCCAGGTCTTCACCTTCGGTTTTAACGAGCTGGGCCAGCTTGGCATAGGTGCGAGTACATCGAGCTCCCAAAGCAGAGGCTCAGGCCCGGGTTTAGAGGTTGAGGGCTTGGGGGTTTAGGGGTTGAGGGTTTCGGGGTTTAGGGGTTTGGGGGGGTTTAGGGTTTAGGGCTTAGGGTTCAGGGGGTTTAGGGCTTTGGGTTTAGGGTTTAGGGGGTGGGACCCGGAAGTCCAGCAATGCGGCACTGTTAGGGGGGGCCGGGGGGTTACCGGCATTTCGCAGCCTGATAACAGCGAATGGGAGTGTCAGACAATATAAGGGGACCCTAACAAGACGATTTCGATGTTTCTGAGAGTGTTGATTTCGATGTTGATGATGACGATGATGACGATGATGACGATGATGGCGATGATGATGAAGATGATGACGAGGTAGTGTCATGATGAGGCACATGTATCCTTTCAGCCCCAAAAGCCTGTGATCGTGCGTTATTAGTTGGGGGCAAGGCCTAAACCCGAACCCTGCATATGGTTGTGGGGCCATTTCTTGCAGTCCTACAGTCCATAGATGGCCCTATGCAGATCCTGTAAGTCCTAAAGCCTCCTCCTGAGTCCACTTTAAGCCCTGTGCCCTTAGCTAGAAGGTCCAAGTACTTAGAGGATCATGGGACTTAGTAAGTACGGTGATAATTAAGGTAACTATACTTATATTTAATTATAACCCCACTTAAGGTACCTATAACCATACTTACTAAGTCCCATGATCCTCCAAGTAGACCCTAAACCCTAAACCCTATAGATCCCTTTAAGGAACCCTTTAAGGGACCATACTTACTAAGTCCCATGATCCTCCAAGTAGACCCTAAACCCTAAACCCTATAGATCCCTTTAAGGAACCCTTTAAGGGACCATACTTACTAAGTCCCATGATCCTCCAAGTACCCAAGTAGTGGGGCCTCCGGTCCCAAACCCCTGGACCCGAGAGATTCCTTGTGCCGAAGGCCCTACTTGGAGGATCATGGGACTTAGTAAGTAAGGTCCCTTAAAGGGGTCCTTATAGGGCTCCTTAAAGGGATCCTCAAAGGGATCTATAAGAGTTCTATAATAGGAGGATCATGGGACTTAGTAAGTAAGGTTATAAGTACCCTAGGTGGGGTTATAAGTGTAGTTACCTGAATTATAACCCTAGTTACTACGTCCCATGATCCTCTAAGTAAAATTTGGATACTTAGTTGGATCTCGAGGGTTAACCCTATGAGGAGCCCAACCCGAAGGTGACTTGACGTGGAGTGGCTCTCCCGTCCGTGTGGTGTCCTTCAAGGACCTTCGGATCAAGGACGTCGCATGTGGGGAGGCCCCGATCCGAGTTTCAGCGGCGAGTAGGCCTTCGGGGCTTAGACGATTTAGCAAGGCATCTGCTAGAATTTAGGGTTTAGGGTTCTGCTATCCCCAGCTTCGCACCACGCAGTGTTGTCAACGCCGATAGGACAAACAACAAATCGATCAGTCAAGCCATCCGTCAGCCACCCGCCCACGCAGACACTTCCATGGGGACCTAAGTACCTAGACAGTAGAAAGCACGTAGACTTTTTATAGCAGGGCTCTTCTGGTTTGGGTAAGTACCCCACCAGATTATTTAGGATCCATTCGGGTTCCCTAAACCCTAAACCCCTACATAAACCCCGTAAACCCTAAACCCCTTTCAAGACAAACAAAAGCTGTGGACCAGGCCCACTGCCTGGCTCTGGACATGGAGGGGCAACTCTATGCATGGGGCTTTGACGAGTTCTGCCAGGCAGTGTTTAGGGTTAAGACTATTGGTTTAGAGTTTAGGCTGTGTCTTGCAAAAAGGGGTGTATTTGTTGAGTCTTCTTAGGCTCGGTTCTAGGTTTGTGAGGCTTATCAGGGCTGTTGCGGTTCTGCCGAATGCACAGCAGCACGTTTTCTCGTCGAAGAAGAGATTTAGGAGGGTTTTGCCTTTTCGCGGTCTGCTAGCAAACTTTTGCTTCTAAGCCCAAACCCCTAAACCCCCCGAATCCTGAGCCTTCGACTCCTTAAGCCCTAAAGCGCACAGCGCCTTGGCCCAAAAGCCTACGGGGCTCAGGCGCCCAATCTCGAAGTCAGGTTGCTGGGAAGACGGCTGCAGACGAGGTCCTGGTGCAAAGCCCCCTTGCCTCACCGCGAGCTCCACGAGGGAAGGACACATCGGAAGGAAGCTGCAGGATGGTTCCGAAGCCTCATCGGCTCCTTAGTAGCTGAGTGGATACACTTTACACTTTTTGGGATCATATTACCCACTATAAAACTGAAAGTGTAGACTTTTGGGGGCTTATGAACTCAGCAACTAAGGCTCTCTTGCTCCGTCAGTTTCGTAGGCATTGCGTGTGGCGCCCAGTTCTCTTTGGCACTGGACACTGCCGGCGGGGTTTGGTGCTGGGGCAATGGGGAGGCTTGGCGTTTCAGCAAGCCGTTCTTCTTCCGGGCTTTGGAGTACCATGCTTGAATACTTTTATCTTAAAGGAACCCTTATGAAAAAACAAAGTTTATATTTTTTCTCCCTGGTTATTTAAAAGCCCAGTCTTAGTAGCTGAGTATGTAACCGTCAACCTTTTCAAAATATCTTAACCTCTCATAGCTAGACGCTCAACCGTGCTGTGGCCAGGGCGCGCAGCGACGAGGTCTTGGCAGCCTGAGGCTAAACAACAACCCCCAGGCTTTTAAGTCGATCCTGCTAAAACACCTAAAAAGCCAAGACCGTATGAAGCTTGAAAAGACCCTAAGAAAGGCCCCCTAGGGGCAGACGGTGGGGCCAGGAATCTGGTTTCTTTCCCAGACCCGGACTTGCAGTACCTTTGGGGGGTAACCTGCTTTATGCCAGAAGGTTTAGGGGTTTAGTGGCGGTTTAGGGTTTGGGGTTTGCAAGACCATAGAACAAAAAGCAGTCTCTAACAGGGATATAGTGAATATAGTGTATGTGAATATAGTATTCTAACCTTTATCATGGTAACTTATGTCAAGCTCCTTCAACTTAATTCATAACGCCCTATCAAACCGCATACAACTCTTTAGACCTGCTAATTTTAAGATCTCAGCCCTTGTGAACCTCTGAATCCTTCTGTTTTTATTAACGCCCAAAAGAACCTTGTAATGCCAGAATTCATGCCCTTATAGTTGAGGGTGAGATGCCCTAAACCCTAAACCCTGAGCCCTTGTAGTTGAGGGTGAGATGCCACCAAGGAGGGAGGGGTGCTTGGCCTGGGATCTGCCTCCCTTGGCTGCAGAACTTTGGCACGGACGCTGGGAACTTTTAAAGTATCAAATGGGAGTTTCCGAACATCAGGGGTCCTTATTCTGGGGTCTTTCTAATAAGGATCCTACTATTTAGGGTACTAGATTAGGGTCCCCTATTTTCGGAAGCTCTCAAATCCTCGCTTAAGGGTTCCTTTAATTTATGGGTGGGATCTATAATCGAGCTTGTTTTAGGGTGTAGCGGGTGGGGAACTTTAGGGCTGTAGGGCTATAAGCCCAGGCTTAATTCAGATCTGGTAGTTTCCGAAAAAGGGGGACAGTACCCTACATAGTAGAATCCTTAATGTAAGGACCCCAAAATAAGGTACCCCTAATTTTCGGAAACTCCCATCTATTCCTGTTCTGCAGGGCTGACGTAGGGCTTAGGGTTGAGTGTAGGGTCTTAGGGTGTTTAGGTTATATGGATTAAGGGTTTAGGGCTTAGGGGTGTTTATGTTCTAGGGATTAAGGCTTTGGGGTATGGCTTCGATGGCTGAGACCATTTGTAAATGGTGCAAACCCATATGTCCGCAACCCTAAACCCCTAAACCCCAAACCCTCCAAATCATAAGCCGTAAACCCTATAAACTCTAAACCCTTCTTGAAAGCTTTTCGTTCAATTCAAGCGCCAGCCACAGCCAGGATACCGATCCCTTCAGCGAGATCTGCCTCAGAGGAGTGTTGCAAACTCGTTTCCTGTGGCTCTTACCACGCAATGGCCGTGTCTAAAGCAGGGGTGCTGCGACTCGGCCTGGGTTTAGAGTTTAGGGTTGGCTTGCTCTTAACCCTCACTCTTGGATCTCTTAATGAAAACCAAAATCCAAACCCAAAATCCCATACCCGAAACATGCAGGGCCATCCTTAAGTGTCCAACCGACTCCCGTTCTTGAGGGAACCCAAACAACTCTACCTAAAACCCTACAGCCCTGAGCCCTCATTCCACCCTGATCCCGTCCTTCCTGAACCTCAGTGACATGGTGACTGAGGAGTTCACCTTAAATTAATGAAGGGTTTTCAACACCCTAAACCCTGAAAACCCCGTAAGCCTTAAACCCGTAAGCCGAATCTCAACCCTAAACCCTACACCCGTTTGATTAAGGATCTTGCTCTACAGTGCCCTAAACCCAAGCAGCCGCACCACGAGCTCAGGTACAGCTGGGGTCGAAGTGAAGGGGGGCAGCTGGGTCTCGCCGAACAGCAGGTGGGGCTTTCTGTTTCGAATTCCGGGTTGAGGGTTTAGGCTTTAGGGGTTTAGGGTTTAGGCTTGAGGGTTTAGGCTTTAGGGTTTAGGGTTTAGGGGTTTAGGGCTTAGGGTATTTTAAACCCTAAACCCTGTAAGCGTGTTTAGGGCTCACAGTTGTTGGTGGGGCTTCCCTGAGCCCTACAAGGACCCGGGCTCCATCCTCCGACTTCCTTATCTAAGTCCTCCAAAAGGTAGGTAGGGTATTTGAGGAGGGTTTGGTTCATTCAGGGGATAGGGAATTGGTTTTATAGGGTTTAGGCTGAGTTTGCTTCATAAGTCGCATAGTCTTCTGTGGCAAGGTTGTTTCAGGGTTAGGGGTTATCATTTGTTCAGAAGGTTTTTCCAGCCTGCTACAAGGTTTAAAAGAGGTAGAGGGCCGGAAGGTTTGAGGTGTCTACTTGGAGGATCATGGGACTTAGTAACTAGGGTTATAATTAAGGTAACTGTACTTATAATTACTTATAACCCCACGTAGGGTACTTATAACCGTACTTACTAAGTCCCATGATCCTCCAAGTAGTATGGGGCTCATGGGTTTATAAGGGCTTGGGTTTCGTGTTATTAGGTGTTGATTGCTTAGGCAGTTTAGGGTCTAACGGTTTAGGCTTAGGGCTTGATGTTTAATGTATGATTTAAGGATTGCGGACTTTGTGGATCGAGTTTTGACGGTTTAGGGTTTAGGGGTTTAGGGTTTAGGGTTTGGGCTTTGAAGGTTTAGTTGTTTTGCGGTGTTTGATGCAGGGCTTCGTCTTCGAGTCAGTGCACTCCTGGGACTCCTGAACCGATCTTCGTTAACTAGCATTCAACCAATCTTGAACCTAACGAGGCTTTAGAGTTGAGGGATTATGGTTTCGGGTTGAGGGTTTAGGACGCATGAAAGATGCTAGCAGCCTTATCATTACCCTCTTCAGCAGAACCATGCAAGGGCCGCGGCAATCTGGAAACTGGAAACACACAGATGCGCAACCACATCTGAACGATCCTAACCATGAATCTCGGACATCCTGTTGTTATCCTCTCAAGGCCCCGGGAACAGTTCAACCCTGAACGCCTTGCAAGCCTTAAAACCTAAAGTCACGAAAGCTGAACCCAGCTCCCTACACCCTCAGCAGTACTAAATCCTGAGACCTAAACCCCGGGGCCAACTCACTAAGCTCAAACCTACACCACCACTCTCTAAATCCATGGAGGAGGGTATGGAAATAGAAACACAAAGCTGGCCGATAATTTCCGTACATTACTATGTGTGGCAGATCCCCAAGCCCCATGCAATGATTGCGGGCCCTATGTGAAGTTTCATGCGGCCCTGGTCAAAAGGCTTTATCGAGCCCTTCTACGATGCCCCAAAACATTGTTAAGCCCGCAAAACAAGGATAAAGGTTATGTGCAGAACCTTATAATACAACCCCATCACCGTGTTAAGTCCTTGCAGCAATAATCGATTCGTTTTCAACCCTTACATTATATCCGTCAACTTAAACCCTGAACCATGCACCCGAGATTTAAACAGATCCTGTGTCTGCAGAGTTTGGAGAGACACACTTGAACAGACAGCAGGATGTCCTGGTGCAAGTGGACTTGCAAGGACAGCAAGAAAAACAGTGGCTCAGACAAGCGGTGGATGGGAGCGCGAGTCTCTCTCACTGCCCCCACTCAGTAATAGTTGAATCATATTCATAATATAGATATATTAGGACCTTAATAGTAGCCCGATTATAGACTATTACTGTATGGGGGCAGTACCCAAGAGTACCCCACCGAGCAGACAGTTATGTCCCAGGAAGTGGCAACCAGTTCGCCTCGTGGATATGATCAATAAAAAAACAGCGACGTAACCTCTTAAACGTCTGAACCCACGACTCAAAGCCCTAAAACCCCATAAAATCACACAACATCCATACACCTCGAGGTTGCCTCGCACATCGAAGAGTTCGGCCTCCGCGACACCTGTGTTTGCCAGCCGACGCTGGGGTCCGATGTGTAGGAGGGTTTATATTTACGTCAGCTTAATGGGTTGAGGGTTTAGGGTGTTAAAGGCTTAACAGTCAAGGGTTGGGGTTGAATAGGACTTTCAGAAAGGGGAGAAGCAATTGTCTAGGGCTTAGAGGTTCAGGGCTCGGGGCGTTAGGGTGAAAGGTGTAAGGATGTTTAGGAGTTCAGTTTTGCAACTTGCTTGTGAGTTTGCGTTTAGAACTTGCAGATTCTCTTGTATTGTTCAATCCCGGTGTTCATCAACATGCTTATATAAGGAGGCATATTTGTTTGTGTCTTCAGCTATGCATCGACGAAACGGCACATCGCCGTATGTATGCATGTATGTACATACCCGTATGTATGCATGTAGGTAGGTAGGTAAGCAGGTAGGTAGGTATGTGTGTGTGTATGTGCGTCACAGCAATAATAAGCAAACCACAGTGCTATTATTATCGTATTTTAACTTAACAGCCACCAATACATGTAGTAACAATGATAGCAGTCATTACGATAAAATAGCAGCAATTGAAATAGTAATGGTAGGAGTTCACGGCCAATCATAGCAACGAGAGAATTAGTACCTGTAAGAGCTATGGCATTCCGCGCATCCATATCCGCGACAGCAGCAGAGCCAATGACAAGCAGTGACTACAACGACAACAACACCAACGACTTGCGCAACAGCCCCGGCAGCAACAAACGATGGCAATAATCATCCACAGGCAGCAGCGCCAGAGGCCAGCTCCTCGAGGGTTCAGGGTTTAGGGGTTTAGGGCCTACTAGCAGCACCAACGGCATTAACGGCAGCAGCATCACCGCTGCGCGACTGCATAGTAAAGTCCACGGCTCTCCTGGCTGGTAGGGGCCCGGCCAAAAACTGCACCCCAACAAATCCACAAGCACTAAACCCCTAAACTCTGAAGCCATCAACCTAAAACACTGCGCGCACTTATACCCTGAAGCCCAAAAGGCCGGAATCTTACATCGCCAACCCCCTACCCGTTCGTACAGCCGACAGTAGCCCAGGACACCGGTCGCGTTCCCCGACACGCCGGAGAAGGGCAAGGCGAGCTAAGGTTCTATCCGGAGAGTTCAACTATAGGGCTTCGGGCCAGGTTTGGGGTTTAGGGGTGGGAGCCCCTATGTTAATTTGGGAACCTTGTTAAAGTTATGCCAGGCTTCTGATCATGGTGATTATTTTCTTCGAATTCGCAGCCGCTTTGATACGCACATATGTGTGTGTATATATATATATATATAGAGACACAAATGTATGTATGTCGTATAAAAACCTATGTAAGCCCTGTCAAATCCTTTTCAAAGTCCTTTGGAATCCCCAAAGTGTATATTATCACCATCATCTGACGAAATTTAAACACAAAAAATGATATGACGGACGCGCTTACAAAATCATGGAAAACAAATCTTCTAAACACCTGCCAATTTAACGACTCCCTGGTCAGGCTAGGATCGAGAAAGTCGCTGGTGGCGACGTGCACAGCCTTGCCGTGGATTCTGAGGGCTGCATTTGGTCCTGGGGCTGCTGGGAAAGTGTTAAATAAGCAAGTTTAAACCGCAACACTCCAACTAGAAGGTCCAACTGCGTATTTTTCAATCAGTCAGGGCTGCTTGTATACTTGGATTCCGAGGTACCAGAATTGGGATTGGCCCCGCAGTTTAGCCTGTCGGGTTGTGGACCCTGTGCCTTAAGCGCTCAACTCTTTAACCCTAATCCTGAAAGCACTGAGGTTGGGGGGAGTTTGGCCAACTGGGACTCGGCTTTTCGTCCTCCTCCTACGAGCTGGGAATGGGAGGCCTGATGTAGATCCTGAAGTTTATGCGCCGGCAATGGATTATCATTGACCGTTTGCACCCAACCAGAACCACAGGGTTTAGATCCACAGGGTTTGTTCGACAGAATCGACAAATAAAGACAAATTAAAGACGAATTAAGACGAATTAAGACAAATTAAGACAAATTAAGACAAATAAAGACAAATAAAGGCAAACAAAGACAAATACAGCCAAATAAAGACAAATAAAGCCAAATAAAGACAAATAAAGCCAAATAAAGACAAATAAAGACAAATAGAAACTTTCAAAGTTTGTAAAAGTTTTAAAACAATTCCAGACGCCAGGAAGAGGAGGATGAAGAAGACCTGGCACAGGGGGGTTGAGGGTTAGAAGGCAGAGTGCCGTAATAGGAATAGGGTCTAAGGATAATGAAAGGGTTATGGTTTAGGGTTCAGGGTTTAGAGTTTCAGGGTTTTAGGATGGCCATTGCTGAAGGATGTCGCGTTTTGCTAAGTTGACCACAGTGTCCAGCGAATCACGTCTGCAACTACTATGGTATGCCGATTAATTTGTTGCACAAACGAATTAAGCTGTCGAAAGCCAGCCGAAACCAGGGGAAGCAGAGTACAGCAAACCTTGCATATCAGGTCCGCTGTTGGGTGAAACGACATCGTCTCCACTACTGTGCTGCTACTGTACACTGTAGTACCACTTTACTACTACCGTCATACTACTGTACTACTGCACTACTGTACTGCTATTGTACTATTGTACTACTACTGTACTACTACTGTACTACTACGGTACTGCTACTGTACTACTACGGTATTACTACTGTACTACTGTACTACTACTGTACTACACACCACTGCACCGCACCAGGCCTCAGACGTGGTCGATTGTGGAGGGGGGTGTGGCAAAAGTCTTCAGAGTGAAAGGTTTTCAGTTTTGGTAGTTATTTTGGAGTGACCGTGGCTTGGCTTCGACTTTTGGTCGTCCCCAAACCTCGCTAGACAGCTCCAAGTACCCGTAGACCCTCGTACTGGACTACTACTGCGGTACTACTGTACGACTGCCGTGCTACAGTACTGCTATTGTACCATTCTACTACTACTGTACTACTACTGTACTACTACTGTGCTACTACTGTGCTACTACTGTACTACTGCACACCACTGTACCGTACCAGGCCTCAGACTTGGTCGATTGTGGGAGGGGTGTTTAGGTTGGAGGCAAGAGTCTTCAACATGAAAGGTTTTTAATGTTGGTAGTTATTTTGGAGTGATCGGGGCTTGGTTTCAAGCTTTTGGTGATCCCCAAACCCCCCGACCGCGGCGTTCGCGCAGAACCGCAGACCCTCCACCCAAGCCAGCCCCGGAACCGACCCTGCGACACCCCAATTCCCTTGTATCTTAACCAAAGCCATCCAGACCCTAAGCCAGCCGAACCCCGGTCCAGGGAGTCACGGACACCAGACCATTCAAGCCAAAAACCTTTGGTCAGGGGGGGGGGGGGNGGCTATTAAACGGGCCGACTGCAGGGCAGCCCGGCCTCGTCGATGCTGTCGGCCAGGTAGAACAATCACAAACAAAAACCTAAAATGATAATAACAAGAACTTTACAAACATATTTAACAACGAATAAAGCCAAAATAAAACAAATGACGACAAAGTTCGCCAAATACGAACATAAATAAGGTTTTGGACGGTCTTGGACCCTTCTTTCATAAGTCCTGTTGATCTAAACCCTGTGGTTCTGGTTGGGCGCAAACGCCTAAGGAGATTACTAGGGTTGAGGGTTTTAGGGGTCTAGGGTTTATAGGGTTTAGGGCAGACCCTAACTACCCTCTACGAATTATATACTAGTGTTATTTGGGTACATGGACTCTTAGGTTGCCATAACCTTTTTGGTTTGCAAACTCCCCATGCTGTTCACATTATCGGGGGCCCCTAAACCCTGAACCCTAAACCTGTAACGGGGCGGCTGTGGTCGGTCTGGGTTTAGTGTGCCGGGCCCTTGCGAGCTTCGGATGGGTCCTGGGGGGCCTTCAGAGTTTAGACCACAGTTTCGGCTTAGTGTTTAGGATAATTGTAGAGTTTCGGCTTAGGGTTTGGGATTTGGGGTTTAGGGTTTAGGGTTGTAGAGTTTCGGCTTAGGGTTTGGGATTTGGGGTTTCGGCGGTGTCGGATACTATGTCATTGTAAACATGCACATCTTTCAACCCACAGGTGCATCGTCGCGCAGGCCGACGCCGCAACCGATCGCGAAAGAGTCTTTTGGAGGCAAGGTTTTCTCAAAAGCCTGCACCTTCACCCCAGAACCCGAAAACCTAAACCCTAAACCTAAAATCCTGCCGACCCTGCACACCTTAAATTCTAAACTGCCCTAAACCATGAACTTACTAACCTTAAACCCTAAACTGCCCTAAACCATAAACTTACTAACCTTAAACCCTGGAAAGACGATTTTGGAGGCAGGGTGCTTTCTATCGCCTGCGGAGGAGCCTTCTCTGCGGCCCTTGTTGCCGGAGAGCTGAATCTGGGTCCTGGAGTTATGTTCCTTACTGTAGTAGGTAACCTTTAAGCTTTTGGGGTTTGTATAATCCTACCATAATTGGAAAGGTTGATCTTTTCGGGGCTAGGGTACTCAGCACCTGAGGCTCTGTGTACCCTAAACCCTCCGCTTCGCACGAACAACCCTAAACTCTAATGCCTCCTTTTCTTACGTACTGTGTTTGTTCACGGACGGTTTTAGTTACTTGTTTTGTTTCCGATACTAAACCCCATACCCTAAACCTATAACTGATACTGATGGTGGATCATAGACCTGAAGCCTTGTGCCCTGGAAGCCCTGTCACCCTACACCCTCCGTCCCCGAAAATCCTCAAACCCCCCAAACCTAAAGAAGACCTTAAGCAACGAGTGCAAGAGCTGGGAACACTGCAACCCGAAAATGCTAAACCTCTAAAGCCCTGAAGCCTCCATCAACTCGTCCAAAAGACTTATACTTAGTAGTAGTAGTAGTAGTAGTAGTAGCAGGAGTAGTAGTAGTAGTAGTAGTAGTAGTAGTCGTAGTAGTAGTAGTAGAGTAGGTAACCTTTAACCTCTTAGGGGTCTTATAACCCCAGTCTTTTTAGGATATCGGACTAACCCAGGAGCGAGGGAGGGCATCTTGCCATGTGGGGGGCCAATGACGTCGGTCAGTGTCTTGGCTGCCACCAGAAGTTTGCCATTAGGCTGCGTGTACCGAAAAGGGTTCCTTTAGGGGTTCCTTTAAGGACCCTAAACCAACCCAACACCCGGCCCCTAAACCCAAACCGTAGTTGTTATGAGTGGGTTTCCCTATTTTTAGAGCTATGACCCACATTGAGGGGCTAACCCTAAACCCTAAGCCCTAACCCTAAACTCCAAGTAGTTCTGCACCGAGAAGCCAGGTGCGGCCTGCCAGCGAAGAAGCCCATGGACATAGCGGTGCCCAAAGAGGCGTGGGGTTTAGAGACACGCTGCTTTCAGGGTTTGTGAGGTTTGCAGAAGGGCTTTATAGGTGAGCAGGGCTCAGAGGTGCGGGAGAATCCTAAAAGATGCGAATGTCTAATTACATACACCCTGAATCCAACACTGGCCCGAGACTTCTTGAGAGTTTCATGCGTAACCCCGGAGTCTTGTGGGGCGCCTGGGTTGAGAGCTGGCTCAACATGGTTGACTCGTGTTGTTGTGGGTCGAGTAGAAAGTTGAGCGGTCAAAACAATGCTAGGAATGCAGGGAGAAGCCATACAATCCTCCGCAGCCTGAATGCTAAGACAATTTCTCCGTAGTAGTAGAAGCAGCAGTAGTTAATTACTTCCAAAGTACAGACGGACGTGACGGTCATGGAGTGGTAGGCTGCGAGGTTCCGACTTTGGAGGCTAACCGTAAACCGGGTGTACTCTTGCCGAAACCTTCATAGCGCGAGCAGTTAAGTCGCTCCACCCGTACTCGAACCTTGACCCTACAGAAAGTTGGTTGTAGGGTATTAGGCTTCGGAGGGCCTAGGATTGAGGGTTTAGACTTGGGATTTGGTAAGTAAGAGTGAGAGTCATAAGTCTGCTGACGGAGACTGGCCCATTTACAGGCAGAGGTCTCTCGCAGGTCCCCCCCTGAATCTCTTAACCAAAGTAATTACTAAACCCAAAATTTCGGAGCCCCTAGCCTTGAAGCACAAGAAGGAACCTTTGAGAAAAATGGCCATCGATGAATACACCTTATGGAAGCGTGTGAAGCCCTTGCAGCAAGCCTTACCGATAAGCAAACTAGATCACTAAACCCTTATACTTAATCCTGAACCAGTAAGCTCGAACCCCGAAAGCCCTAAACCATGTGCCCAAACCCTAAACACAAGCCCTAGATCATAAACTCCAAACCTTATAAACCCTATACTAAAAAATGCACGTTTCCCAGAGCCAGGTACCCGGCCTTCGCGGTATCCTCCTGCGATCTGTGGCCTGCGGGACCGCGCAGACTAAGGGCTATAGGAGAACATAATAAGGAAACGGGTCCTTTAGGGGATTTAGCGTTTAGGCTTTAGCGGGATTTGTGATGGTTTTGAAACACTAATTAGGCCAACAGGTTCGTAATCGGGAGTTGTGGGGTGTTTAGAAGGGTCTTGTGTGTCAGGTGCTTTTAGGAAGATGGGCTTACGGGCTTTGTAGTACTGGGTGACAGGCTTTAGGGTTAGGGAGACACGCTCACTGAAGAGTTCTCAACTTCAGGGTCTTTTGACAGAGACTGCAAAACCCCTAAATGAAGGAATATACTTGAAATCTTATTAGGGATCCCACTATAATTTAAGGTGTATTCCTTAGTTAAGGGGTTTGGAGACTCTGGGAAATCTCATGCCGACATGTCCTTCGTTGTGGACGTCTCGCAGAGTCTCGGCAGATGCCAAAGCGGCACAATTCGCCCCTGGCTCGGAGAAAAGGGGAGCCTGAACCCTACCAGGAGGATGCGTGCGACCCTAGCTAGGGTTTGGGGTTTAGGGTTTAGGAAGTTTAGGGCTTAGGGTTTAGGCCTAAACCCTAAACCCTAAACCGCCAAGGCCGTGGCGGCCAGCCTCAGGCATGCACACAAACCTTGGATACAGGTGTCGTCGTCAGGGTGGGCCCGCCTGATCGACTTGCTAGAATGGCCGGCAGAAAGTCGCAGCGGGCCACAGTGGGCGACCTCCTTGAGGTTGTCCGCAACAATGACAAGTCCAGATATGAACTCGGTGAGCTTGACGGCGTACGATGCATCCCGACGTTGACTCACGGCCCCAGGAACATGAGCGGAGGATCACAGGGCCATACGGTTGATGATATAAATCCTGCATTACCCATAATAAGGAAGAAACCATAATTCCCATAGCCTAGGGTCATTGAGTCATTAAGGTAATGCAGGATTTAGATCATCGACCGTATCTCAAGGGCAAATTCGACCTGCTTCTTGGAGACGTGGACTTGAGCTGAAGGGCAAAGACGCGGACCTGAGCAAAGGGGAAATGTCTGGCCTCTTAGCTTGCCCCGTGAACAATAAAACCTTAACCCCGAACCCGAAAGCTTTCTACCGTGTAGGTACTTAGGACCCTTCGAGGAAGGAGCCCATAGTTTTATCAACAGCCAGTCATAAATCGTGGAGTTGGGGTTCTTTGATCGCTTCAGGGATCACTTACGGAGTTTCCCAACATTCTAAAGGTCTTTGAGATTTTAGGGGTTAGGAATCGGAGTTTGAGCCAAGCCAAGCCTAGGGTTTTAGGTAGAGTTTCCCGTTTCGGGGTCAGCTTCGAAATCCACACGCCAGGTTTCTACAATTTACGTTTGGGCAAAGTATCCCCCCTGGAGGCACTTAGGACCCTTTGGGTTCTTTTGTGTGTAAAGTTTAGAATTAGGCCCTAAACCCCAAACCCTAAACCGGTTCTACGGTGTTTCGTACAGGCTTTTGGTGGGGGAGCTGTGTGGGGTTTAAGGCTTACTATGGGTTTAGGGTTTAGGGGTTTTGGTGTTTAGGGTTTAAGGCTTACTATGTTTTCGGATTTGAGGGTTGGGGCTTATGCCAAGCGGCATTGTGGAGTTGACGGTGGAGAGCCCTCGTCAGTTGCTGCCCAGTGCGACTCGACGAGCACCATCTCACGGTTTAGGGTTTAGGGTTTAGGGTTTCAGGGTTTCAGGGTTTAGGGTTTACGGCTTGATCCCGTGCTGGGACTGTTGCCAAACGTTGGAGTCGTTTAACACTATCAACTAGCAGCGCCGCAAAGTCTTGGTACTTTGTCGAAGAGCGAATTTGGTTTGAAAAACCTGAGACCCACGCTGCACCCTGAGAGATCACTAGGACGACGCATGCTGTGGCTATTGATCTCGGCGGGCAGGCCTTGTTGTCAGGTTTGAAGGTATCAGGCTAACAGGGTTTGGGTGTAGAGTCCGGGTCCCGGCAGTAGCAGTTTGCCTTGATGCTGAATTGTATTACATTGAAGGGTTACTGTATTCTCGTCCTATATGCATATGAGAGGCTACAACGACTGCTCTTGCATTGCTGCGCATCTCATGTTATGCAGTTGCTAGACCCTGTCCCATAGACCTGTCCCTGTGCCGAGGAATAAGCGAACAGCCTTCCGATGCATGCGTGCGTACATGCGCCTGTGCAAATGCTGATGTGGCAACCCTGTCTCAAAACAAGTACAGCGTGTGTATAGCATACCAACGCTGGCTAAGAACCCCAAACCCTAAACCCGAAAACAACAACTTTTGCTGTCCTCATAAACAGCATCATCACAAGCCTCATCAACACCACTGCCATGATATGGCTCATGACCAGTGCTGTCTGCACATCACCACCACCACCCCCGCCGCCACCGCTACTCTCATCACCTATACCGCCAACACGACTGCCATTTGGAGGTCTATAGTAGAAGCCAGAAAGTTGGAACATCATTATCCTCGTGTCCTTAAGGTAAAATACAAGGGACCCTAGCACTAATCCTCCTAAAGCCGTGTTCCAACTTTCTGGCTTCTACTATAGAGTTTTGAAGGGTCAATGGTGCAGGTTTCTTGGCTTGGGTTGTGATTAAGAGGTACTTGGAGGATCATGGGACTTAGTAACTAGGGTTATAATCAAGGCAACTATACTTATAAGTACTTATAACCCCAGTTAGGGTACTTATAACCATACTTACTAAGTCCCATGATCCTCCAAGTAGACCCTAAACCCTAAACCCTATAGATCCCTTTAAGGAACCCTTTAAGGGACCATACTTACTAAGTCCCATGATCCTCCAAGTAGACCCTAAACCCTAAACCCTATAGATCCCTTTAAGGAACCCTTTAAGGGACCATACTTACTAAGTCCCATGATCCTCCAAGTAGTGGGTGAGGAGGGCAGTCGTTCAGGGGTCGTGGTGTAGATTTATGGTTTTCTTGGCACCAGGGGCATTCGTCTTCGTTCTGACTGCGCGACTCGTGCTCGCAGAGAGCACACCGGTCCCAGCAATCCGTGAGAATCACTGAGCATCTTGCAGCTCGTACCTTCAAGACTGCCGCCATTGCGCCACTGATGCCGTGGATTCCTCGCAGCAGGCAAATCCGCAAACTTTAAGAGACCGGGAGCTCTCCGCGATGCACCATGTTGCCAGCCGTGGCGCAAAAATATACCCTCGCTGCCGGGCCCGGCAGCAAATGCAACAGCGGGTTTCAAAGCCACTTCCCATACCATTTTAATTGTTAAGGCCGCTTTAAGGCTCCTATATTATGTCCTCCTGAGTCGACTGGAAAGTCTGGCGCGGAACTTGGTGTTTCACGGTTTTGGAGTGTATTCGCCCCCTTCTCAACCCCCAACCGAAAGAAAATCTGAAAGTACAGCTTTGTAAAACCCAGAGCCAGCAGCCCCGACTCTCCACTACTACTACATGCTACAACTCCAGATGGGTAGTTGTCAAAATTATGGCCCCTTTTGGGGTCCCTAATATAGTACGGCACCTCATATTTAGGGTACCCAAAAAGGGACCCTAATTTTGGCAACCACTCAGATGCTGAACGAGGAAGCCGTTAATGACCGATTGGGAGCTTTATTCCCGAGAGCCTTAGGAAACATAGTCGTCCAGACCCCAATACACGGCCTGCATACTACCCTAAGCACTTTGCCAAGCCAAAAGCAGCATGGGCCTGAACATATGAGAGTGTGGAGTTTGAGCCCTGAATCCGAAACCCTACACCGGACCTTGAGCTTTAAAAACAAGAACTTCCTGCAGAACTAATGACAATCACGGGGCACCAGTTTAGCTAGTGACAATAGGCACAGTGATGGCAACAAAAGCTCTAGCCCTAGACGGAAATAAAGCAAGCAGGCCTTTTCGTGGGGCTCGGCTCACTACGGGAAGCTGGGACGTTTGGATCCACCCCAAAAGCAGCTCGGCATTACAGAGGGAACTGGAGTCATGAGGCTTTTACGGCTCATCTAGGGTTCAGGGTTTAGCTGGGGGTTTAGGGTTTAGGGGTGCAGGGGTTTAGGGTTTAGGGTTATTTTTCATAGGTTGGTTGCTATGGTTGAGGGGTTTTGATGGTTTGTTTTGTGGGCTCGTGGAGTCGCAGGGCTTCAGTTTACCTAAAAATTTCCATAGTTCCTTTTTGGGGGTTACCTTATAGGACCTAATTAGATATTTGGTTAAGACAGAAGAAGGAACTACAACGGAGACCAAAGGTAGGTTTGCAGTTCAGACGTTTGCGGTTTCTAATGTAGCGACTGCAGTGTAATTGGCCCCAAAACCCTATTCTAATTACTAAGGCCACTATATTCTAGTACCCTTATAGATCCCGTATAGTAGCCCTTTTAGAGGAACCCTATTCTATAAAGGATCCCTAGTCTACTTATTAAGGCCCGAATATTTGCCTTTTCGGACTCCAAGTTCATATTTTGGACTTCGCCTGAGGGCCTGCAGGGGTCCCAGAGACTCCAAAACCCCTTAATTAAGGAATATACCTTAAATTATAATAGGATCCTTTATATGATTTAAGGTATATTCCTTAATTTAGGGGCTTTGGAGTCTCTGGGTTCAGGAAATACAGGATACCTAAGACTGTCGGGATCCCTTAAGGGATCCGTTAAGGGTTCCTTCACGGGATCCTTTAAGTGATCCCCTAGGGTGGGAAGGGTGCTTGAAAGGTTTTGTAATGGGGTTTCCGGTTTTACGGCTTCTAGTCTATTGCTGAGGGTTCGATTTCGGATTCGAGTGTTTAAGCTTTATGTAGATGAGATTTCGTTTGGGCTTTAGACTTTCCGTGGTTTCGGGTTTTCAGGTGCTTCGGGTGGCTTAGGGTTGGTAGGTTTGCGTTTGGGGCTGGTAAGTGTTTCAGGATTGTTCGTTTACGTTTCCAGGGGCGTTGCATTGATTGGTCTCGAGTGCTTGGGGGCTTCAGACCTTTTTTAGGATCTAGGGTTTAGGCAGCCTTTCTGGCGTTTCTCGTGTTTGGGTTGCTAGAGCTTTGCCCGTTTACGGTTTTCGTGGTTTGAGTTTCTTTGAGTTTCGGGTTGAAGACGATTTCCCAAAGTATGTATATATATAGATATATATATATATAAACCCTAAACCCTAAACCTTGAAGCAATAGAACCTCAAACCTCAGCTCCAGAAAGCTTCACCCCGAAGCCCTAAAGTTAAACCCCGAAGCCCTGAACCCTGGAGCCCTCCACTCTACAAAGCAGCCGTACCTGTAGGCTCATACCCTATCCCTTCTTTTCTTTTGGGGATCTCCTTTTCTGTACAGCAGTTCCTAACCATGTAAAACTAGGTATCAACAGATCCTAACCATGTAAAACTAGGTATCCCCCAAGAAGGGGAAGGGTATGAGCCTCTAGGTACAGGAACCCTCCAGACTTCGATCCCTTACAGACGCCCGAGCAGATCCAGTACAGGAGTGAAGATCTCATTCCCTGAACCTAAGATCGAAAGCCTTAAACCCGGAATTGCTTCCTAGCACCCTAACTCCCCAAGCTCTCTAAACCTAAGCCCGTAATATAATCCCCAATCCCAAAACCCTAAATCGAAGTCCTATGTTACAGAAATGCAGAGCGAAATCCCAAAACCCTAAAGCCTAAACTCCTACACCCTAAACTCCTAAACCCCAAACCCTAAACTGGCCCTTTGCTGTCGAAATCGGAGTTTTCGAAAATTAGGGATACCTTATTTTGGGGTCCTTACTATAAGGACCCTACGATTTAGGGTACTATTTTGGGGTCCCCTTCTTCTCGCAAAGTCCAGAATGAAGATCTCAGGTGGTCCACTCCGATCCTGCCGGAGCCCTGTGAGCCGGGAATCATCCGAAGCCTCGCGCGGCTGCGGATCTCCAAGGCTTCCCCTCAGCTTAGGGTTTAGGGTTTAGGGGCCCCTAAAACCCTAAACCCTAAACCCTCAGGGTGTATAGGGTTTAAGGGCCCCTAAAACCCTAAACCGTTATGGGGTTTAGGGACTAGAGTGACTAGAGCTTAGGGACAAGAAAGTCTAGGGCTTATAGGGATTCAGGGTTCAGGAGTGGGGCAGGGTTTTACAGGGTTACACTGCTTAAAGGGTCAGAGCACTTGGAAAGTCAGTGTATAAATAAGGTACCGGAATTGTAGTTGAGTATATTCATAGCCCTAGTTAGGGCACTTATACCCCAATTTCTAAGTCGAAGTCCTCTCATTCTGTAAGCGGCGACGTGGAGGGGTTGAGTTTAGGGTTGTGGGGGGTTTGCGGCTTCGGTTCAGGCTTTAGGGGGAGTTGGGGCTGCACAGGATTTTATATTGGGTTTGCAAGGTTTACATTGTAAGTAGTTCCAAGATGGTTTTTCATGAATTCTGTGATTCCTATAGTACTAAAGGCATAACATGGGGGTTTTCATGGGGTCATTCTTGGATAGTTCTTGCGTCTGAAGCTTGGGTGTTTGGATTTGCTTAGGCTTTGCTGAAAAGCAGCCACTTTCCCCACCCGACTTTCCGTTACTTTCGGGCTCAGGGGTGTGTGCATGGAAACACCGATATGGCACTTCCTCGAACCGATACGTAAATCAAGCCCCAAAAAATAGAACCCTTAGATCCCAAGCTCCTCAGGCTCCAAGCTCTGCTATATGTTTCCTGGAAGGCATGCCCGAAAAATGCAGGGTCCTGATTACCAGGGCACCCGAAGCAGGGAGATCTCTTCCTTGAAATGACCTCGCAACTCCAAACCCTAAACCCCTAAACCCTATACCCTTAATCCTAAGCCCGGAACCCTAAAAACCTAAACCCTAATCTTCCTGACCCCTGAGTCTTCTGGATATGGCATGGGATGTTGCAGACGGAAAAAGGAGCTTTAAAAACACAAGAAGCCTTAGACCCTAAACCCTAAACCTCAAAGCCTTAATTCCTAAACCCCTAAACCTTAAACCCCAAATTTCGAAACCCCTAAACCCTAAACCCCTAGACCTTAAACCCCAAACCCCCTAAACCCTAAACCCTAAACCCTTAACCTTAAACCCCTAAACCTCAAAAGCCTCAGGCAGCATGTGGCCTGCACCACACGCTTCTGGCCACGGAGGCGAGGAATGGGAATGCAGAGTTGGGTGGAGGGTTTAGGGTCTGGTGTTTAGGGTTTAGGGCTTCGGGTTTAGGGTTTGGGCTTTGGGGTTTAGTGTCTAGTGTTTAGGGTTGAGGGCTTCGGGTTTAGAGTTTAGGGTTCACGGTTTGGTTTAGGGTTATGCTCCTTCAACTCAAAACCAGCCTTGGGGCTTTATGCAGTAGCAGATGGTGTTGCTTGACGTTTTTGAGAGACTTAACTATTCGCAGTTTGATACTTGCTTGTGTAACGACCAAAGCCCGACACTCCAAAATCCTAACCCTAACCCCGGAACCCCAAACCCCTGAATGCAATTACTCGGGTTTAGGTGAGTCCGGAGGTAGAAGCAAAGAGCTATCGTACAAAGACTCATTTCAGGACAAGGATTGCAGGGGGTTCAGGGTTTAGGGAGGTTAATGACTTAGTATACCGTATACCCGTGACCCACCAACTCACGAGCCTATAAACTGCAAGGAGATCAAGCTTCGGTTTGGTTTGGACCGGGGCACCTGTGCTTTTGTTTGTTTTGGCGGTGTCTCAGCTAATATGGGGGTCGGACTCCAGAGAATGCACCCCCGAAGCCCTGTTCTAATTGTTCAATGCACTACAGCAACCCGAAGCACTGAACTAACGTCATTGGCGACGACCAGGGCATGGTGGTCCCCCACAGCAAGTAGATTAGAGCGAGAGCTTTCCTATGCCCTGGCTGGAGTTGTCCGGCTTCATATATCCCGCTTACTTGCTAAGTCTGCACAGCATTCAAGTAGACCCTAAACAGACAACCACTAAACTCCGAAACCAAGGCAGACAACCACGAACCCTGAAACCCTCCCTATGTCCCCTGAACCCCTCAACCTCCAAAATAGGTTCGTCGAAGACGGATGGAGTCGGTTGAAGAGGCTTCGACCGGAAGCATCTTGGAACGCCACAAGCGTTCTGGGCAGTTATGGGATTAGAACAAGGGGATAGGTTCTTGTTGCTTCAGGGTTAGGGTTTCCGGCTGTTAAAAAGTGAAGGGTGGTTAGTGCTTGATTGAATGTTAGGGCGGTTTGTCCACGAGGGTTTAGGGTTTTGATAAACCTCAATCCGCACGGGCTGCTAAAATTGTCCACGTACCCAAATAGTATACACTTTGGCCCAAAAGTACCTGTGTAGGGACTACTTTAAGTAGGCCAAAGTAGATACTGGGCCCATGGACCCTTAGGGACAGAACGCAGCGCGGGGCTACCGGCATGACCATTTCTAGGTCACCTGAAACCATTTAACACCTAAACCCCGTAAGCACTAGACCCTGAGACCCTCAACTCTAATAAAGCCTTTGAAAAGCCCTAAACTTTGAAGCCCCGAACCTCAAAGTCCTATTTAAGGGTTCAAGGGATTTAGTAAGTACGGTTGTAAGTGGGATTATCCTAATTACAACCTCCTTAAAAGCTTGCTTACTAAGCCCCATGAGCCTTCAAGCAGCCCTATGAAGCCCTTGTGGCACCATAAACCCTACACCTTAGACCCTAAACTCCCTGGTTCTTAGTAGGGAATGGGGGAATGGGTTATTGTGACTACTATAAGGGACCTGAAGGGACTATCATAGGGATCCATCCCCCCATTCCCTACTAAGACTAAGAACCAGGGAGTAAACCCTAAACCCTTTTCAGCCCGCTGAGCCCTTCTACGCCGCTATAGAGCCTGAAAACCCTTAGGGCCCAGAGCAGAGCCTGACCTGACCCTACTCTAGGGGCCTAGATAAGTACGTATACTATATATATATATATATTTTTTTTTTTTTTTTTTTTTTTGGGGGGGGGGGGGGGGGGTTNCCTATAATATAAATTATATAACGGTTCCTTCAAGGGTTCTATAATTTATATTATAGGGGCCTTAATAATTAGAATGGGCCCCAAAGCCCTATTCTAATTATTAAGGCCCCTATAATATAAATTATAGAACCCTTGAAGGAACCGTTATGTAGAGCCTTTAAAACGAACCCTATTCTAATTTTTTAAGGCCCCTCTATGATGCGACAGAACATGCTGTGAATCCAAGGCCAGGCTTCCTCGAAGATGGAGTTGTCTACATCCATGGTTTAGGGGGTTTAGGGTTTAGGATTTGGGAATAGAAGGTTTAGGGTTTGAGGTTTGGGGATTTAATAGGGTCTAGGTTTTAGGGTTTACTTAGGGGTCTCGAGATCTGTTGTTATGGGGTTTGTGATTCGATAGATGCTTCCAATAAGAGTGTTTCACCCTCCCCCAAATGTGCAGTGGGGGCGATGAAGCAAAAAGTCTTCTGGTCCCAAATACTTACCAACAGCCTGCACCCCGAACCGTGCTAAACCCTGAGCCCTACAGCCTAAACGCTAAACTCGACACCCGAAACCCGAAGCCCCAAACTCTTCACATCCCTACGAAACCTGGACAGTGTCAAAAGGACACTGCTGGCTGAGGACGTGCACAGAATCAATGAGTTTGGGCTTTTCCTTGCAAAAACACAGTTTGGTTATTGTTAGTTCCAGTCTTTCGTTTAAGGGGTAGAATGGAAGTCATTGCAAGATCTAAGCGAATGTTTGCTGGGATCTCTTGAAGTTTTTGGAATCGGTCAAACCCCGAATCCTTGTTGTATAGTCCTGTTTGCAACCGAGAAAACGGCCTCAGCAGCACCTCGTTCAGCAATTCAGCTGCTGCCAACCGGACCAGCGTCGCATGAAAAGCTTAGCTGGACCCCAGCACCGGGAGGGCGTTGAACTCCGAGCAATCATCTCAATTGATCACAGCCGTACAGTCCAGGAATATGACTCTACCCCAGACATGGGACTGATAGTCCTAATTGTGAGTTTCGCTTCACAGTACAAAAGGTGAACCGCCGCCTGTTAGCACACCTTATTACCCCGAACATACATCAGTAGATCTTACAGTCTTTCGGCCCCCTCCAACCTGCAAGCAGGAACAAAGAATCGTCTGCCGCATGCAGACCGTGGAGCAAACACTACTGGTTAGCCATCCCCGCAACTAAGAAAGTTCCAGAAAGCACCTTGAAACCCCCTAAAACCCCCACAGACGATTGAACCCTGTAGGAAGCCTGTGTAAGACTTTGCTACGTATGTCGGGAAGGAGGTTGCGTTCTGTTGCCCCTACACCCAAATCTAAGCCCTCACTGCCAAACCTAGCTGACGGTTGTATGTTTACTATAGGGGCCTCAATAATTACCTATACTGTCTTGGGGGTTCCTTATTGTATAGTTATAGTATAAAGGGCCCCAAAACCCTGTTCTAATTATTAAGGCCCCTATATGATGACCTGCTAGCATTGAAATTGACCCGTGACATTTATCAAGCCCGGTTGGGTTAAGGGTGTAGCACGTCAGAGTTTGATTTTTAGGTTGCTCGCGCGGTGTATGGTTTTGGGGACTTAGCCGTAAATAAGTCTCTGAAAAGGGATGTAGTTTAGGTGTCGGGTTTAGATTGGAAGAGCTGGGACGTACTACTGTAGCCGATGTGCTTACCTCGCACCGTTCGGCTCCACTGCGGGACAGCTTTGCAGATCTGTCCATGTCAGATACCATGCTCCTAGCTATCTCTTCAAGTTTGGCTGCGGCAATCACACTCCGAATCCCTAAGCCCTGCACCCATGAATATCCGTAAAACCCTAAAAACCGACGGCGCAAGACCAAATACCAGGGTGGAAGAGCCTGAAACATGCCTCGACCAGGGGAGGAATCAGCTACAAGAAGCAAGACAGCCTCGATCCTTCCACCCGAAATACTCAACTCTTACAATATCCTCCTCGACCCTTAGGGTTTAGGGTTTAGGGTTCATGAAGCCCAATGCAGCTCTAAACCCCATTCGTATCAAACCTGAACCCTGAACCCTGCCCCCCCCCTGACTCCTCCGGCGCCAAGGGGATCAGGGGATGGCAGGAGATGGAGCCCTTGTCTCCGGGAGATGATCTCCCAGATTTCGCCGATCTGGAGCCTTCGATTTAGGGTTTAGGGTTTAGGGTGTAGAGTTTAGAGTTTTAGAGTTTAGGGTGTTCAGGTTTTAGGTTCAGGGTTTAGGTTAAGGTTCAGGGTTTAGGGTTTAGGTTCAGGGTTTAGGGTTTAGGTATCTCGGCCTGGAGGACCCAAGTTGAGGATTTGCATCCCTGCCAATGCAGGAGACCTGCCATGCTCTCGGACAGGAAGGCACGGCCAGCTGGCGCACTGTTTGAGGGGCCTTTAAAGGGATCCTTTAGGGATGCATAAGGGGTCTATAGGGTTTAGGGTTTAGGATAGGGGCATTAATGATTTACCTATACTAGTCCTTGGGTTCCCTTAAAGGGGTCCCGAAGGATTACTAAGGGGTATTCTGGGGGCTTAGTGTAGGGGCCTTAATAACCACCTCTACTATCTTCGGGGTTCCTTATTACAAGTACAGTATGATATACCCCAAGACTCTAGTCTAATTATTAAGGCCCCTGTACTTACGGGTTCGCAGTAAATCTAATGTATGATGTTGCGAGAAGATGCCCGATGCGATGCATTGCAATTACTGTAGGGCAATATATGTAAGGTAATGTACCGCAGTTTGTAGTGCCTTTCATGATGGAGTGTAAGGCAATGTACGGAAATGTTAGGCCATGTGGTGTCACGAAAGGTCGTGTCATGTAATAGCTCGATGTAATGCATGTTTGATGGAGTGTACGCAGCTGTGCATGTAGGCATGGGTGGATACATGCATTGCAAGCGCTAGACCCCAAGCCCTACCAAAGTGTTACACTTCCATCAGGCCTCTTCGGTCGGGGATGGCTTCCCCCGGAGGCGCGGGAAGTTTTAGCCGGACGGCTATCTACGTTTAGGATTTTAGGCTTTCGGCTGGGTTTCGAGATTAGGCCTTTGGACTCAGGGTTTGCGATTCTTTGCGATTCCCAGTTACTTGTGGCACGTCGGCTTTCAAGCGGTGGTTTGTGCCAGGATTTCTGCTGCTAAACTTGTGGCCGTAATTTCTCATACTAGGGGTCGCCCTACATCCTAAGCCCTATGAGCCCTAGGTCTACAAACTTGATAACTTCAAGCAGGCTTCAATTTGTAGGACCAGGTGAAGGGGATCAGTGAAGGATGAGGGAAGCTAGTAAGTAGCTGCTGGCTAGACAGATAGGGTGCACCTTAATCCTAGACCGAAAACACTAAACCCTAAACTTCTGTTGGTAAGGAATTCTTTCTGTACCTGCAGTTGGAAAAGAGCCCACAAAAAAGATTCTGCTTTAGGTTATCCTACTTACAACCTTACATAAGTCTGCTTGCTCAGTTTGGAGGCTACTCTGCGTTTCAAGGACAAGGCAAAGCCATCATGTGAGCCGTGCAGTCCTCGTCATATTCAAAGGTATATGTATATGTGTATGTACATGTATATGTATGTGTATTATATGAAAAGTGTGTGTGTATGTGTGTATATATATATATATACACATTTTTATTTGTGCATCTATGCATTTCAGTGTATCAGACATTAGTTATACGCTATTATATACTATTAATACACTTTATGCTACATATCATATATGTCATGATATCGGTTGGTAGTACATTACATGAAGATGGTATTTTGTTATATCATATATGTACATATATAAAATATATATATATAGATACGCGTGCAACTGTCGTATATCACTGATTATATGTTACATTATGTTTTGACATAGTATGTTATACAATACAACATATAGCATATGTGCATCTATGTAAGAATTTTCTTCTATCTTTTACAAAGCATTTTCGATTGTTGTTCAATCAAACATGTGCGTATGTGTGATACATACAGACATATATATATACACATACACACATATATATATATATATATGTATACACACAGCAATACATATATAACATATATGACATGTGTGTGTGTTAGTCTGTTAATTACATATGTATATATATATACACAAAATACACATATGTGCAGACCCATAGAGCCAAGGATAGAAAGAGCGAGAGAGAGAGAGAGAGAGAGAGATAGATAGAGAGATAGATCGATAAATAGACGGACATACAGATAGACAGAGAGATGTAGAGTGAGACTTATAGGTAGACAGACAGGTAGGTCGAGAGACGTAGAGATAGATAGATGGACAGATAGATAGATCGATAGACCGACAGGTCGATATATCAGCAGATAGATAGATAGCTAGGTATACATACAGATAGACAGGTAGATAGATAGATGCGCACAGTTAGTCTGGTATATGTAGACAGACAGACAGACAGATACACACACAGCTGTTCTTCGTATAGATCTTTAGGTACAGTAAGACGATGCTATTGCTTGTTATTCGACCCTCCACAAAACCAAAATCCTTGAACCATGAAGCTTCACTGCTCTCACTAACTTAATGAACCCCGAAGCCCGAAGCCCCAAACCCCGAACCTTGAGCCACAAAGCCCTGAATCCTCAACACTGATAACCTTCAAAACTGTCTGAAAAAGTTGTGACTAATTGAGCAGCTAGCCGAAAGCATAACTCCGAAATCCCAACCCAGTCGCCCGCAGGAACGCAGTGAGAAGAGCGAGACTTACAGTGAGGGAGATCCGCGCACGCCGAAGGAAGACGGCTGCGGGGTCCCTTTTATTTCGTTGGGGTTTAGGCTCTATAGGGGCTTAATTATCGGGTTTACTGGGTTTAGGGGTTGATTTAAGAGTTCAGGCTTTAGGGGTCCATGTTTTCGTTATTGGGATCTCTATTATTGTCAGTGCCTCCTAGGTTTGAAGGGGTGTGTTGAGGTTTCTATAATATCAGGTCAGCTGAAGGCTTCATAAGCAATGCTTTCATCCGGTGTTGCAAGCATTCGAGAACGGCTTTGTCAGGTTCACTAGCAGATCCAAGAGCTGCAGGGTTACGGCTTGCAAGGATTTCAGGTTGAGGCTCGTCTTATAAAGGGTTTAGGGTTTAGGTTGTTCGTGCTAGTGTTGTCAGTGCCATTGGCGTTGTTATTCACATGCTGCAATTATTGGTATGCCTTGTTGTTGGTGTGGCCAGTGTTGTGGCTGGTACTCTACAATCGCCGATGCTGCTGCCAGTACCCAATACTTATCGTCCTTGCTCATACTGCTCAGCCGAAACCCTGTTTCCCACTCGAGACCCACCCTAAAACCCAAACCTTTAATAAACTCTAAGCCCTAAACCGTGGACCCTAACGCGAAAACCCTGAACCTTCATATTAGGCCCATTGCAGACTACCTCGAGCAAGCGGACCATCTTGCAGCACCATAGAACCCCTTACAAATCCTAAACCTGTAACCTGAGAACCTGCAGATCCTCTTCCGGAGCCCTTAGAGACGGTTTAGGATTTAGCGGTTTAGGGTGTAAAAGTTGGGGGTCTGGGTTCAAGGGTTTGGACTCTTACATGTAGGGCCCTTTGGAAACCCGTTCTAGTACAGAGCTGTTAAATAAACCCTACACCTTAAACCCTTAGAGTATCGAGCTTTTACATTCAACGCTGCAATAAAGCCCTTCTAGTATAGAGCTTTTAACTAAGCCCTAAACCATAAACCTCGGTAGTGTACTTGGAAGCTACGACTACGCGGATGGATCGCCTTGCCTCCTGTTGCAGAAGATAGCCAGCCAGCCTCTCCTTCTACACGGATCTTGTGCCGAGTTGGTGGTTACAGAGCAATGTTCTCTGTCACCAGACGACTACTGCAGGTGATGAGGCTTCCATGGAGATTTTCTACATGGAGATTTTCAAGTGGTCCTTCATGGATAAGGCTAGCGTGCGCGAGCCCCCTGCCTTGCAGGCCTCGGCACTTCTTTGGGAGAGGTTCCTGCATGAGGGCTTCCTCACTTCCACTGAGCCCCTGCTCGCATATGGCAAGCCACTCGAAGAAGCTGGAGACCTGCGTAACTTCAGTGTGGAGCATGTGGAGTCACAGACACGCACTTGAGTGTGCTGGCTCTCCTGCTATTCTTCAAGAGGAAGGGGCTCGACGTCCGGGTGGAGGCTGAGCAGCTATGGAAAACCCCGTTGCTTGGCTACAACGCGACAGCGGGAGGAGATCTCAGAGATGGTTCGTGGTCGTCTGTTGGACAGGCAGAGAGCTCAGAAAAGTTCCATGCTTGCAGGCCTCTTCCTGGCACGGGACCTCATGAGTGCAAGAAGCTCTTAATCACGGGAAGCGGATGGTTCCTACTTCGTTGGTTGGTGCCAGTACACTGTAGCCTACGGTGGCTGTGCTTGTGTAAATCCAACGAGGTCTTGGTGCACTTCGTCTGCGACTGGCTCTACTTGCGTTTCACGTGGACCAACGTCCTTTACTTCCACTAGTGATGGATCTTGTTCCTTGTCATCAAGTTCATCCCTTGACACGAAGCAACGTAGTTGTTTGAAAACCTTTGTAGTGTAGAGATTTTACATTGCGCCCTAAACCCTAAACCCTAAACTGTATACCCTTCTAGTGTAGAGCTTTTACATAAATCCAAAAAGTGAGCTCGGCCCTGAGAGTATAGATCTCCTACGTAAGCCCTAAACTCTAAGCCCTGCATTTCGATAAAAACGACCTCTTACATAAATCCTTCTGGAAAAGAGCTCTAACGGATAGGTTTCCTAAACTCATAAACCCTAAACCCCTAAACCCCTCAAACCTGAACCCTGACCCCGAAACCCCTGAACCCGTAACCCTACGCCCTAAATCCCTGAACTTTAAACCCTACACCCTCAACGACTAAACCCCTTAACCCCTAAACCCCATACCCATAAACCCTGAACCCTACGCCCTATCCGACTTCCGAAGGAGCCCGGCGAGCCCAAAACCGAGCGCTCTGATGGGAGCCGGCACCGGAGGCTTCGGGCTGAGGATCTCCAGGCCAGCCTTCATGGCTTGTTTTTAGGGTTTAGGGTTTAGGCCAGCCTTCATGGCTTCTTTTTAGGGTTTAGGGTTTAGGCCAGCCTTCATGGCTTCTTTTTAGGGTTTAGGGTTTAGGGTTTAGGCCAGCCTTCATGGCTTCTTTTTAGTGGTTTAGGGGGTTTTAGGGTAGGACTCTTGTGATTACTACCATTTTGTGTGGGGTTTTAGGGATTAGGGGTTTGGGGGTTTGGGTTTTAGAGGGCTCAGGGTTTACAGGGCTTTGGATTTGAGGATTCAGGGGTTTGGGGTTCAGGGCAGGACTCCTATGACTACTACCATTTTGTTTGTGGTTTAGGGGTTTAGGGTAGTTTAGGGGTTTAGGCTTTAGGGGGCTTAGGGTTCATAGTGCTTAGGGCTTTAGGGTTTAGGGGTTTAGGGTGTTGGGAGCAGGAATCTAATGATTACTAGTGGTATTGTTGTTTTTTGGTAGTGTTTCTACTCGTAGTCTGATTGTTCGCACTATGATCGTTTTTTTGTTGTTGTGAATGCTGTTATTTCTCTTACTCGCATTATTCTTTTGATTAAAAGTCTCAATAATTATTAGTCAGAAGAAGAGTATGAATAAGAATCGTAATCGATAGCAATCGTAATCATTACAGCCATACTAACAACAATCATAGCAATAATAGTAACAAGGAGAGTCTGAATACCAAGAATACTGACAATTATTTTTACTCCTAATATGCATAAAATGCGCACTGCCATTTACAATATTAGTCTTGTTCTTATTCTTATTCGTACTTCTACCACTATTATTATCCAGTGATGATATATGATGACTCTGATTATATCATATCATTGTTTTGTCGCTTGTCTTTTTTGTGGGCTTCAGGGTTTGAGCGGTATTATTGGTGGTGCTACGGCGGTTTTAGTGTTTTTTACAACGACTTCGGCTCTGTTTTGAACCCGGGCTTGGATAGTGTGACTGTTTCTCGTTTTGTACTACGCCGCTGACATTTATTGTCCAGGATTTTGATGTTTATCTTACTAACATATCACTTTGCAGGGAATAAGCTGTGTGTTTGACGGATTGTTACGAGGGAATCGAGCTGGCATGTGGGTCCGGCTACTTCGGCGTCTACTGAATCCCAAACCCCGAAACTCTCAACGGCCCAAAACCAGACCCGAAACCCCAAGGCCCTGAACCCTAAGCTCTAGACAGCCCGAAACCCGAAGCCCTAAACTACCAAAAACCACACCCAAATCCCCAGCTCTGAACCTTAAACACTAAACCCACCCTAAACCCTAAACCTTAAACCCTATAAAACCCTAAACCCTATACACCCTACACACCCTATAAGCCCTATAAACCCTATAAAACCCTAAACCCTACTTGGAGGATCATGGGACTTAGTAAGTACGGTTATAAGTACCCTAAGTGGGGTTATAAGTAATTATAAGTACAGTTACCTCAATTCTAACCCTAGTTACTAAGTCCCATGATCCTCCAAGTAAAGTCCTCAAAGCCCGAAAAAAACCAGCTTACGAGGAACTCCAGGAGCCCGAAGCAGAGGAGGAAGCCAATGGCTCCTTGTCTAAATTTATAGGGGTTTAGGGTTTAGGGGTTTAGGGTTTAGGGGTTTAGGGTTTAGGGTTTAGGGGTTTAGGGTTTAGGGTTTAGGGTTGTCTAAAAGGAACTCTGAAGAGAGGAGGCAGTTGTCTTTTTGAAATAAAAGAACTCTGAAGAGGCTGTGGGCTTTAGGATTTAGGGTTTATAGGGTTTAGGGATGTTTAGGGTTTAGGGTTTAGGGATGTTTAGGGTTTTGGGTTTTGGGATGTTTTGGGGTTTTATAGGGTTTATATGTGTATATAAAGGAACTCGGAAGAGGTGTTGGGGTTTACAAGATCTAGGATTCAGGGCTTGAGATTTGATTTAGGGTTCAGGCAATAGGTCTAGGGTTCCTTTCAAGAATCCGGTTTTCAAGGTGCCTACAGGGTTTTGGGGGTCTGCATAGTCAGAATACTTGGAGGATCATGGGACTTAGTAAGTACGGTTAGAAGTACCCTAAGTGGGGTTGTAAGTAATTATAAGTATAGTTACCTTAATTATAACCCTAGTTACTAAGTCCCATGATCCTCTAAGTAGGGTTTCTTTGAGAGATCCGGGAAGGTGCCCCATACAGGTTTTTTGCACCAGACGCCCGATTCACTCCGGGCAGCATCGGAGGTCGACTTGAAGAATGAGTCGTAGTCTTGAACCCAGAGACTCCAAAACCCCTTAATTAAGGAATATACCTTAAATTATGATCGGATCCCTAATATGATTTAAGGTATATTCCTTAATTAAGGGGTTTTGGAGTCTGTGGGAATCACCGTATCGCCCCGACTATACTAGTACTGGAATCTCGCACACACCACCCCTACCCCCTTGCAATCATTGAGGCCCTCATACGGGAGTTTCCGAAATTGAGGGGCACCTTACTTGGGTGCCTTATAATAATTTAGGGTACTATATTAGGGTCCCCTATTTTCGGAAACTCCCATACTTGGCCCCTTTCGTAAACACTTCAGATCCTTTTGAAAGGAACCTTGTTCCTCAATCATCACTAAGTCCTCACAAAGGTCCCCAATCCCAGACCGGAACCCGAATATAGGGGCCTTGATATTTACCCATGCTATTTTGAGGGTTCCTTATTATAATGATTGTATAATGGGCCCCAAACCCCTATTCTAATTAGTAAGGCCCCTAGCCCCATCCGAGGATGGGAAGTCGTGGCGGCTGCCAAGCCGAGCCGTTCCTCCTCCTTCAGCGACAGCGGAGCTGGAGACAGGGCGCCATGGCGGCAGCCCTGAGGATACTATAAGGGTAATATAGCGGCCTAAATAATTACCTATCCTATTTTGGGGGTTCCTTATCATAATTGTCGTATAATGGGCCGCCAAGCCCTATTCTAATTATTAAGGCCCGTACAGAACTATGTTATGGGTACTCGAATAGCACCTATAGCTTTTGGGGTAATGTAGCGGCTTTTATCATGAATTAGACTAGGATTTTGGGGTGCATTAGTTATAGTCCAGCTTATATAACACACCATAAGGAAGAGTATGAGCAAGTATAAAGGCCATGGCTGCAGTCCGAAACCCTGGGAATTGAACCACTTGATTATTAAATCTCCACGTTGAAAGCCGTGAAGCACTGAAACCCTTGAGCCCTTAACACGCCTCTAAGAACTTCGAAGCCCAGAAACCCTTAGAATTTAGTAACACACGGAGCAGGCTTGACTCCAAAAGCCTTGAGGCTACTTACTGGAATTACCGGAAAAGTAGGTTATGGTGGTTCAAGAGCCACTCCAGGCCCCGAGCCCTAAAGAGCCTTGCGAAGCAGATCACCCTCACACACCCCTTCTACAACCCTAATAGAGCCTGGATAACTTATATCACCGCTTCTCAGGAACCCGACACCCCTTATAGATATGTTTTAGGGTTTGGGCTTTAGGGTCCCTTGAAGCCTGAATCAGGCAGCTTCTCGACCACACGATGTCCCTGAAGATTTGGTGATGGGCTGCCGCTTGCCGGATGTAGGGGGCTACTGACAACAGTTCAGAAGAGTTCAAGTAGTTGGGGTTCGTTTAGGCTTTAGGGTTTTAGGGTTTGTTGAAGACATTTAGGGATCTGTTAGTTTTGCCATAGGGTCCAACGGTTTTGCGGCTTCATGCTTGGATTGAAGGGCTTTGGGGGCTGTAGGCGAATTTTAGGTATTTGGGCCTGGAACTTGAGGAGTTACAGCTGCATATTACACTAGCCAGACGGCCTAATCTAAACCCTAAGCGCTCAGCCCAATACTAGCATAATGTTTCAACAGTAGTAGTAATGAGAATATATGAAGCAGTTGGTTCGATTGTACGCCTACTTTCACTGCCGTGAGGCACTGTCGGCATCCCGTGGGCGACGCCAAGAACTACGGACACGCTGAATATCCGAAGACCAAGTCTGTCTGTTGTACTGCTATAGTATTACAAAACTGTAACATCGTAGTATCATTCGCTCCCAAACATATCTAATCAGACTACAGGCCGTTAGCAACCAAACGACCGCGTAGCGGGCTTCTGTTGGATACCTTTGTGGCCTAAGCAAGTAGGTAAGTATGTATGTATGTATGTATGTATGTATGTATGTGTACAATTCTGTATAATATGTATGTATGCATGTACGTATGTATGTACTATGCGTACATGTAGAGATACATACATGAATAGATACATACATACATACATATGCCATGTATATGTACATGCATATGTACATGCATATGTATATGTACATCTTGCATGTACATATGTATGCATGCATACATACATACGCACGTGCATACCTTATTTTTATGTCTATATACATGTATGTAAATGTATGTGTATATGTATGTGTATATGTGTGTGTATATGCATGTGGATATGTATGTATGCACGTATGCATACTATGGCCATACCTGTATATGCATAAATAAATAGGTGTACGCATATATATATATATATATATATATATACACATACAACACAGATATATACGCATGTACAACTACACACATACATACATACATACATACAACCATGCATACATACATACATAAATCTTTACATACATAAATGTGTATACAAAGAACTCATAGGTTATTCACTGACACTGCTTGAGCATTCTAGTGGGCCCTGCAGACCAAAGAAACAGACTCCCAGGCTTGGACCCGAGCTGCGACTCCCTCTTCGGGCCCGGTTGTGAGAAGCTGCGGCTTGGCTGGAGACCTGGAACCCAAAAGCACTGGATATAAAACACATATGTATGTATGTATGTATGTATGTATGCAGGTCTGTGTATATACATACATGTATATGAATAATTGCATTCAGACATGCATACATAGGTGGATGGATGGATGGATGGATGGAAGGGTTGAAATATGGATCGATGGATAGATAGATGCATACATACCTGCAGCACACATACGTACATGCATACGTAGGTGTGGGCATTAGGGTTCATTGGGTGAGAGGATTGACAGTGTTCTGGTACTTTATTAGAAGCCCAAATGCAAACCCTAAAAGTCTAAGGTCCTCAAACATTCGCCAGAACTTGCCTGGCTTTCAAAGCAGAATACGTCAACTCAATAAGGCCTCGAACTGCGAAAACCCAAGACTCTCAACACATGAGCAACAGTGGTTGGGGTTTTGGGTGGGTAGCTTGCAATTCAATGAACACCCCCTTGTCCCGGAAAGCCTGGATTCGGTATACCCTAAAGCCATAAACCCCAAAGCCCGAAGCCGCTAAGTCCTGAAACCCTAACGGTTTAGGGTTTAGGGTTTAGGGTTACCCGTCCTGAAACCCTGAACCCCTATAGTCCTCAATCCGCTTGAAGCCTAAAAAACCGACCTGAACCCCAAAGGCCAACGGTAGCCCACAGGAACTGACCACATACCCAGAGAGCCCAAGATACCCCTTAATTAAGGAATATGGCTTAAATTATATAGGGCTTCGTATTATGATTTAAGCTATATTCCTTAATTACGGGGTACTGGGCTCTCTGGGTACAGTGCTTAGCGTTTAGTTTATGCTCTAGGGTTCCGGGTCTTCGGTTATGCTACCCTAAGGGTCCATGTGCCCAAATAGCATATACTTTGGCCTTAAAGTTGTCCCTATATAGGTACATTGGGGCCAAAGTATGTACTATTTGGGTACATGGACCCTTAAACCCTAAACCCTAAACCCTACCTTAAAGGGATCCCTCGGTTTTCGGTTATGCTCGACTGTGAACCAAAAAGCCAGAAACTGCTCCTAAGGCGCTGTTGCTGCTGTCGGTTCAACTTCTGCAATCGCCATCTTCGAGGCGTGTGATGCCCTAAACCCCTAAACCCCTAAACCCCTAAACCCTAAACCCCTAAACCCCTAAACCCCTAAACCCCTAAACCCTTAAACCCTAAGCCCGGATTATGCATTTAGGGATTTAGGGAAGCCGGTAGGGATTTACAGGCTTTAGGCTTCAGGGGTTGTTCGATTGCTTCGTCGAAGCGTTGTGCAGTTTGGTCTCGAGGGTTTGACTATGTGCCTTAAGATCAAAGGTCTACACCTATGCGGGCCTTGATAATCAGAATAGGGTTAGGGCATATCATACTACAAGCATAATTATGAGGAACACCCCCCAAAAAAATAGTATTGGCAGCATTGGTGATTATTTTGGGCCCCTTCTTTTATCGTTTGCCCCGTTTGTTTCAGCAGCATGGTCTCCTAAGTCCGTATTGGGGTTGCGCAGGGTCCGCCAGGTTCAAAAGCGTAAGTTAGGGTTTAGGGTTAAAGGGTTTAGGGTTTAGGGTAAGTCCCAATCTCAGAACCCCCCCCAAGCCAACCTTGTCAAAATGACCCTAAAATCCTGGTGGAACCCTGTCTCCAAGAACCGCTTCTGTGGGTGTAGGTCCCTGGCTTCTGGCCCACCATCGGGGTGAGGGATATGCAAACACGCTGGTGGAGAACCTGGGATTCTTGGCTCAAAAGGTCTCCTTTGAAGGGTTTTTACCCATGGCTCCATTGTAGTTCCTTTTTGGGGTTCATATTTAGAATCCCAAAAAGGAACTACTATGGACTACGGAACCTATGGGTAAAGAGGTTCTGCAAGGTTTCTGAAAGGATTTCTGGGGGCTCATGGCGCCTGAATGCTTGGGACAGTGTTTGGGTGTGAGGTATACTAGAACTATGGGGCTATAGACAATCTCTTCCTAAGCCCTAAATCCTATGCCCTGCTGTAAACCCTAATCGTTTCAGGTTTGCTGCAGAATCTTTGAGCCAGGAGTTTAAGGTTCTGGCGGCCATGTGGCAACCTTAACGCACTTTGGATGTAGGGCTTTTGGCGTGCAGGGGTGTATAAGGGCTTAGGATTTTGGATCTAGGGCTGTGGGGTTTTGGAATCTGCGGGATGGCCGTTATGGTTGGGTTTCAGGAGTTATGAGGGCGAGAGGGGTAGTTACTGTAGCTGTTTGAGGCTTGAGTTTGGTTTACGGGTGGTCTTTCTGTAGCTCCCAATGCGAAGCTACCCTCCTCATAAATGCATTTCCCCACCACACATCCCCACACAACGAAGCCGGGATCCGATAGCGGAGGATCCAGAGATTCAAACCTGAACCCAAAAGCCTTAAACTCCGAAACTCAAGAATCCCAAGGATTAAGAACAATCGGAAAACTCAGACCAAAAACTCGAAGCTCCTCGTGACAACCCGAAGTACGATACACTCTGCCGTCGAATGTAGGAGTCGGGCTTCATCCCGAAGCCATGATGCCCAAGCACTCCAGCCGCAACCACCCCAGCCCTCAAACCCGGCAATGGATTAGGGTTGGGGTTTAGGATTTAGGCTCCCTGCACCCTAAACGCCATGCCAAAGCACGAAGGTGTGCCTGCCAAAGCCGGCCCTATATTCCTGTGCTTTGCGTGCCACGAGCGGATGCCATTCCCCCTGCAGCTCACTTCGACAAAAGGTAGGGTCTTGGGGCTAGGTAAGGTTTTGTTTGGTAATATAGGAACCTGATTAAGAAACCCTGAGCCTATAACCCCAACATTTTAGGATTCATATAAAGAACCCTAATAAAAACCCAAGGTGTCTTAATCAGGTTCCTACCAGTATGGAGTCCCCTGAACTGAACCCTAAACCCCCAAACCGTAAGGCCATGTAAGGCCCTAAACTCAGGAGACTTTTGATCCCCCCCCCCCCCCCACTATTCGACCTCTGAACGCTCCCCCGCGGAACCTCTAAGAGTTTCCTGGGGTATGTAGTATTATTAATAGTAGTACTATTTCTGTCGGCCCGAAACCCCTGAACCCTGGAGTTGCCCAGCTGCTGATCATTTGCTGAACCCTACCCTAATGCTCAATGTGCCCATACGGGTTGAGGGTTTAAGGATGTAGTTAGTACAATTTTAGGGCTTGACGGGGTCCCTCGGTGGGTAGTTTTAAGGCTTGAATATATAGATATGTATATATATATAATCTATGTTACTGGTACATGGAGTCTTCGGGCTATAGTGCAAAATCTTAGGTCCTGAAACTCAGACCTTAATAATCAAAATAGGGTTTTGGGGTTTTCGTTTAGTATCAGACCTCTATAATTGTCTATTCCCAAAGCCGTAAATCCATAAACCTCTCAGCATTGAACCCTATGAAGCCATCACAGTACAAACACCAAGAAACAGCCTAACGTCACTTCACAGCTCCGAGCCCTAAAACGAGCAACTCCGCTTCTTTACATATAACAGTTGAGCAAAAATGTTCCCATATGCCCAAGACTTCTCCATAAAACACCCTATAATACAGCCTAGATATTCGGGGTTTCGAACCCACTACACTGAGGCCAAGTGAGCAAAGGGCTGCAAACCAGATTTATACCTCGCCGCTGCAGCTTCTTGGCGTGGCTGTGGGTGCTTGTTTGGGGTTTAGGATCAGGGTTTAAGGTGGTTTCTGCAAGTGCGGATTTTGTTTCTGTCATTACTTTTACAACATAAGATCCCCTAAAGTCCGTCTCTAATCTACCCCAACACCTTGTTCTAATGCTCAAGGCCGCTATAGTAGGCGGTGGCTCTGGCTTCTCAGACCGCCGCCGTGATTGGGAAAGCAGCAGAATCAGTGATCCCCTGCTGGCTTCAAGTAAGCCTGAACCCCTCAACCCCAAACCCCCAACCCTGAAACCCTAACACTGACCCTAAACCCCAAAAACTTTAAACCCCGAAACCCCAAACACGCCCCAAGCCCCCAAGATATTGGTTTGCTGCCTGTCGAGTCTTGGAACGACCACTTTGACCCAGGCCTTTGAATATTACTATACTATACTGTACCATGTTATAAATACGATACTACCCCAAACCCTAAACCCAACCCCCCCCCTCCCCCCCCAAACCCTAAACCCTAAACCCTCACTTTGACCCAGGCCTTCAGAGGCCGGCTACTTACCCAGCGAGGTTTTGGCGCTGCGGAAGCTCCCTCTGGCGGGCCTGCGGCTTGGCTCGGCTCCGATGATCTCTAAGAGGGGGAGGCTCTTGCCCTAAGGGTCCATGTACCCAAATAGTATATACTTTGGCCCCAATGTACCTATGTAGGGACTACTTTAAGGCCAAAGTATATGCTATTTGGGGACATGGTCCCTTAGGGTTGTATCTATAACCAAGAGGGTCCATGTACACTACCATTATGGAATTATAGGCCCCAAAAGACCTTCCTAGTAATGCTTTTCTTGGGTATGGAGCCTCTGGGTAAAGGGTTACAAATGGGTTTTCTTAGGGCTTCGTCAGGGTTCTATCAGGGCTCTACATCACAAAAGTAGGCCTTTTGGGGGTTCACCCAAACCGCAACAGGAAAATTGTGCACGTCAAAACAAGCATTTTCTATAATGTGCTTGAGGTTTAAATGGGTTAGGGTCGGGGTTTGTTGTTCAGGGTCCAGCCCGAGGTATGAGGCGGAGGAGTCAACGCTGAGACGCTCAGCAAAAGCCTTGTTGCTGCGACTACTGGAACAGCTGCGCGAGCCTTGGATCAAAGGAACCCCGCAGAACCCAGCACGCCTTAACGCAGGAATATATCAGCAATCACAGTAAAAGGCTATATCTATCCATCTATCTATCTACCTAGCTATCTTATCTATCTGTCCATACACATACTATGGCTACTATGGAGTATGCCTTCTTTCAGGGCAGGAGGCTCATGGGGTGTTCGGTTCAGGAGCCCACTTTCGCGACAGGCCAAATCCCACACCATAACTTTGGATCCTGCCGGGGCTGTCCACGGGTTTAGGGTACGGTTTAGGGTACCTGTATACTAGCATGCAGGGTTTCTACAGTCAGGGAATTTCTTTTGGGAAAGTATCCCCCAGGACACTACCTAGAAAAGAGCAACGTTTTTCCTGGGATAACAAACCTGAAAGCTCTAATCAAGCATCCTGGACTAGCAAGGCGCTACTTTACCCTATACCCTTAACCCATGAACCATATACCTCTAGTTAGTCGCATAGCACGCGCAGGTCGGTTTTCGAAGGGCACTGTAACACCCGAAGAGATCTACCTAAACCCTAAACCCTAAACCCTAACCCCCCCCCCCCCTTAGGAACTCTGAAGCCCCGAACCATGAAGGCCCGGACCCTTGCGTCCTTCAGCCCTCGATGGGACCCTGCCCTGTAAACTCGAACTAAACCCTCAACTTGGCCCTACCAGGACCCCCCAAGTGCCCATTAATGGAGCCCTTATATGGTCCTTAATAGTGGGTATTTAGGGTATATTAGAGGGTAGTTTGGGGGGGTCTAGGTAAACCCTAAACCGAAATCCACTCGAACCTTGAACCCGGAACCGAAGGGGCTTGGAATCCCCAAAGGCCTACACAGACGAAGATTTCGCTCAGCTAGGGGAAGCCCAGAGCAATGCACCAATTTAGGTTTTCGGTTTAGGGTTTAGTGTTTCGGTTTAGGGTTTAGGGTTTCTTTTAGGGTTTAGGGTTTATTTTAGGGTTTAGGGTTTAAGGGTTGCAAGACAGAGATAGGTTGTTCTGTTCTTTCTTCCAGTTCTGGGTTGAAAGTATATGCGGTGTTTGGGCCGTTTGGGCTTCGGGCCTTCGCAGTCCATGGCGTATTGTGTAAGCCCAACCTTAACCCTGAAGAACCTACCTTTCTAAGGACGTATATAAGGAAATGATAATAAGGAACCCCAAAACGGTAGGTTCTTCAGGGTTAAGGAAGAGAGCACAAACCATCATTTATACTATCAGTCCGTCAGTCCTCTGTGTGTAGGTTCTCCCAAACCCCCAAAGCGGGCGAGTCTAAACCCTGAAACCTGATGAACCGCACACATCTCTGTCCTGGAATATGCACCTGCTTCAATGCCCTATAAGACCTTAGCCGAAGCATCGAAGTATAGCAGGCACAGCCTTAAACAGTATGCTCCCTTCTGCCCGAAGCCCTTAGCCCGGGCACCGAAAGCCACTGAAGGCCTTAAATCATATACTCTCGATTCTGAATGGTTTAGGTTTTGCGGGCTTTTACGGGTGTTGTGCGGATTTTATCTGGGGTTTTAGCTGGGCTTAGTCCCTATAAACCCCAGACCTTGAACCCGAAACTCTAAACCCTAAACCTTCGCCCCGAGCCCAACAAAAAGCAAGGTACGCCTGCGGCCATGGACTGAACCGGAGCGGGAATGGCTGTGGGGCATCGCACGGGCCTCCCGCCCAATCATCGAAGTGGCCTTTAAGGTTTAAGGGGTTTAGGGTTCAGGGTTTAGAGTTTAGGGTTTTTTGGGTTTAGGGATTTTCGGGTTTTTAAAATTTTAGGTTTGGGTTTAGGATTCGGGGTTCATCGTGAGGATTTAGGGATTGGAGCAGAGGCTTTCGGATCGGATTTGAATTTTCATGGTCTAGGGTTACTTGGAGGATCAGGGGACTTAGTAACTATGGTTATAGTACCTTAAGTGGGGTTATAAGTACTACTAAGTATAGTTACCTTAATTGTAACCCCAGTTACTAAGTCCCATGATCCTCTAAGTAGGGTACCCGGGATTTAGTCAGGGTCATTCTTGGAAGCTACTCTTGGGCCGCTGTGGGACTTATACATTCGTGCTTCGAAGCGGGGACGAGCGAACAAGAAGAAATGGGGTGATTTCACAAGAAAGGTTTTCTGGAATAGATGTAACCTAGCGATCCTTATCCCGAACTTCTACCGATGCCCCCCCCCCAAAAAAAAAAAAACATCATGGCATCTTCATGTTTGTGTGATCTTTGAAGGCCTGATTCGGTTTGAGGGGCCTTGATCGGTACAACTAACGCTACATGCAAACACTTCCGCAACCCTCAACTCTACAACCTAGACCCAGCAATCTCTTGACCCCAGGTCGCACGTAATCATAGTCCCCATGCCTAGGTCCATGTACCTATCGGGTCTGTGATATGGCTTTGAAGGGTTCCTCTATGTACTTTAGCACCAAAGCATGTGCTATATAGTATCCCATATCTATAGGAAGGCCGAAAGAACCCCTAGAACACTCTACCGAAGTTATGGAAATCACTTGAGTTTGCATCTCAACCACATCTTAACCTGAATCATAATCCTCGACCCTCAATTCTACTCCCGAACTCCTACACCGTCTGGCCTTAAGCAGTGCATAAGACCGTATGTCGTATGAGACGGAATGTGTGTAACAGTAACAACCTTCCATCACGGCTTCAAATCCAAAAACTTATTAAACAAACTCCACAACCATAAACCGCTAAGCCCAAAGCCCTGAACCCGGATGGAAGCCAGAATGGGAGCCAAAATGGAGCCCAAAATGGGACCCAGAAGCCTTTTAAGACGAGCTCAGGACCTCGTGGACAGCGATGCTCGCTGGCTCGCCCAGTTCTTCCGACAGGCGCGAGCTAGCCCATAGCACAGCGTAGGGCCTATAAGGTGCTCGTTAAGCATTTAGGGTTTGAGGCTGTTTGGGTCGTTTATAACGGTGACTATGTGTATCGATCTATGGGTTTTGCTCGGGAGCAGCAGGGCTTTCTGGTTTTGTAGTGCGTCTCGCAGGGTGCGACTGAGGGGAACGGGGTTTTCCCCCCACCCCCCCCCCCCTTGTTCCATTAAAGTTACTAGCCCTGGAACATAAAGCCACAAATCACCCGAAGGCCCTATAGAGCTGAACTGAAAATACGCATATCAGATTCCGCAAATTCCCATAAACTCCAAACCCCAAGTCTGTATGATGTATCCCAAGCGGCCCAGGCCCAAGTAAGCAAAGGGCAGCTACTTTCTTCCGTACCAAAGCAATTCCGTTTGCATGACATCATCCGCGATTGTGCGAAGCTTGGTTGCCAGTACGTGCCAGGACGCCGCAGTATACGCACATACAAAGCCAAGTCATTACCGGATCCTGCGGAAAAGCAGATTGCCTGTTTGTTGTCATGGAGAGGAATAGCACTGGACCTGCAGAGGGCTGGCATTCCTGTATACAAACAGGAACGGTGAGCGTAGAGCGGCTACGGGCCAGCCTACTGCGCATGCTCGCGGAAGGAGCTCGTACAGTGACTCCCCAGTGGTTCCAGATGTTGTGCCAATTAGCATATTTGAGATACAATCATCGACACTTCAGCAAAGGCCGTTTTCCCGGATGGATGGCAGGAGACTCTTTGATGCAGCAGCGTGTGACGGCTGTGGCTCGTTCTATGCGGCTCTTGCACGATGGAGGGAAAACTCCACCCTTTACGCCGCGCAACCTTATCACGCTCATCTAGTTATACTTAGTTCCCACACCCCACTACTGGGGATACTCATGAAGACAGCGCCATGAATCCCACGACCGTATGTAGTTAATAGGTTTTCGGTCATGCTTGCTATAAGGTCTATACAGCTCAAGGAACCGAATATACAGGACCGATTTACCACGCCCTGCACTATCAGGCTGTCTATAGTCGGGCGGGTCTTGGGCTGGATGGAGATGCATCTGCAGATAGCGGTTTTCAACAACTAATTTCAGAGCCGTAAACCCAAGTCGCTAGGCCCGTATCAGCATGTTTTGAACAGTCCATACTAAGCCGTATAAGAGGAAAACAATCCCGGCTGTCGCCTTGTGTACTAGAGCCTAACTCCTTGAACCCACCCGAAATCCCAAAGCCCTAGAACCTGCAGGTCAACTGGGATTCCCGGGATGAAGCGAAGCTGTTCCTTGCCTGATGTCTTGCAATCCGAGCTTGCTCGCTTAGACTTCTACAACTATACGTAGTGGTTAGTTTAAGGGTTCCTTCAAGGGATCTGGAAAGGTTCTGTGAGGGTTTTGCTTTAAAATATGGGTTTGGGACTTTAAAACTTTGGAGGTTTGGGATTTGCGGCTTAGGGTTTCGGACTCTGGGGATCAGGATTGCAGGTTAGGCTTGTGAGAACGTTAGATCCGATAAGTTGCAAGGCGGCCCTCATGTTGGATGGGGGTATACCCTATTCAGAGCCTTCCGCCCTCACAAGTAAAAAGTCAGATGTCTTGCAACCCCCCTCAACCCTAAACCCAAAAGCCCGAAAGGCTAGTGCCGCTCCAAGTGCCTTTAGAAACAACCTTGAAGAAGGTCTCAAACCCTAAACCCCAGGAAGCCCTTAAATAAATTCCCTAAACCCTAAGCCCCAGGAAGCCCTTAAATAAATTCCCTAAACCCTAAACCCAAAACCCCAGGAAGCCCAAAAATAAATTCCCGAAACCCTAAACCCCAGGAAACCCTTTAATAACTTCTCTAAACCCTAAACCCTAAACCCCAAGAAGCCCTTAAATAAATTCCCTAAACCCTAAACCCCAGGAAGCCCATAAATAAATTCCCTAAACCCTAAACCCTAAACCCCAGGAAGCCCAAAAATAAATTCCCGAAACCCTAAACCCCAGGAAACCCTTAAATAACTTCTCTAAACCCTAAACCCTAAACCCCAGGAAGCCCAAAAATAAATTCCCTAAACCCTAAACCCCAGGAAGCCCTTAAATAAATTTCCTAAACCCTAAACCCCAGGAAGCCCTTAAATAAATTCCCTAAACCCTAAACTCTAAACCCCAGGAAGCCCAAAAATAAATTCCCGAAACCCTAAACCCCAGGAAACCCTTTAATAACTTCTCTAAACCCTAAACCCTAAACCCCAGGAAGCCCTTAAACAAATTCCCTAAACCCTAAACCCCAGGAAGCCCTTAAGAGCCTCCAAGCAGACCGAGGTGCGTCGAGCTCCTCGAGAGACACCATGACGTACTGCCTGGACGGGAGGCCCCCGTTTGGCCCTGCAAGAACGTGTTTAGGGCTTTAGGTTTAGGTTTAGGGCTCGAGTTTAGGGTTTTAGGGTTTAGGGTTTAGGTTCTGGGGTTTAGGGTTTATTTTAGGGTTGAGGGTTTGGGGTTTGGGGTTCAGGGATTATTTATTCGGGTTCATGATGAGGAACGAGGGTTTGGGGCTTTCAGAGATTGTTGAGATATGCAACAACGGAATCTCGAGACCTATATACAACTTGACAACGGCCCAGCAATTGGGGTTCAGAGTCATAGCAAATGACCTTCAGGGACTAGGGTTTCAACACGACACATTTGTGTAGACTTGATTAAGGTATCCCGCGACGTAGTAAGCGTCTAATGGTAAAACCCATACCTGTACGGTACCTACAGCTTTATCGACATGTCACCCAAAGATGGTACATACCCATGTTCCTGCTTACGAGGTCGCGTGATCCCTGAAGTTCATACATAGCTTTCACAGCTGTAGCACGTGCACCAGCTACTTGCCTTTGGTTAGTAGGGAATGGAGGAATGGGGTACAAGTATAACTACTATTACTACCATTCCTCCATTCCCTACTAACCAATGGTAAGGCTAAGGCACTTGCAGCCCTACTTCTCACCACCCATGAACCTTCATGTAGACCCCTGCGCCGGAAAGTTCTCGAAGCTGATCCTCAACCATCCAAAAACCTACTGTTTCGAGTGTTCTGCCTCATCATCAAGGGATCATATCCTGCCATTGTGTAGGGTTTGGGCTACGGGTATGTACGCCTAAGCCTCAAACTCCACACGCCCAAAGCTTCTGAGCCTAAACCCTTTGGCAATGGCAGGCACTTCAAATCCTTGGGGTGCTGGGGCGCGCCGCCGAGCTAGCCGCCTTGACGCTGGGAGAGCCTCGCCACACGTATCAGCTTGGGGTTCCGGATGTTGGGTTTAGGCTGAGTACCCTAGGGATCTAAGGGACTCATATATTGAGACTTTTGGGCCCAAAGACCATACTATATAAGGCTTTTGGGCTATTTGGATGCCCAGGGGTAGATGAGTAGGTAACCTTTAGCCCTTTGGAGTTATATAATCCTAGCATAATTGAACACGTTAACCTTTTGTGGGCTAGGGTACTCAGCCCCTGAGTAGGGTGTCTACTGCAGGGGTCGGGATATTTAACTACCTAGACCCTCCATCTACCCTTTATTAGACGCTAAATGCCCCTGATTTGGGACCATACACCCCTATTTGAAACCCTAAACCCTAAACCCTTATTATTTGAGGGTACAAGGAGGGTCCTGGTACAGGTAGTTTCCAATTCTGGCCCTTCGAGTTCCTTGCTCTTACTATATAGTAGAAGCCAGAAGTTTAGGGTTTAGGGTTTAGGGATGTTTAGGGTTTAGGGTTTTGGGATGTTTTGGGGTATTATCGGGTTTATATGTGTATATATAGTAGAAGCCAGAAAGTTGGAACATGACTTTAGGAGGATTAGTGCTGGGATCCCCTATACTCTACCTTAAGGGCATGAGGATATTGATGTTCCAACTTTCTGGCTTCTACTGTACTATACCCCAAGGGTCCAAAGGACCCAATAATAAGGTACTCGGTTTTAGGATAGTAGTTATGTAGTTTAGGATTTTGGAGAGTATATGATTATTGGATACTTGGACCCTTGGGGATAGTATACTACTGTCCCCCCAGCTACGAATTGAAAATATGAAGGCCTCTAGATTGCCATGTCCACGGTATCAGGGATACGAGTTGCTACAACAAGGTATCAGGTTTAGGAGGTCTCAGGTTGACTAAGCCAGCTTTGCGCTGTAAAGCCCTAAAGCCTAAACGCCCTAAACCCTAAACGCCCTAAACCCTAAACAAAACATGAAGCCCCTGAGCTCCCGAGCCCGAACAGTAAACCCTGCAGCCCTAAATTCTTAAATCCCCCAGCACCCCCCCCAAGTACCCTTTAACACAAGCCTTACGGTCTTTAATACTGGGTACTTGGGCTGTAATAAGGGGTACTTGGGGGGGGGGGTTGCTGACGCAAACCTGCGCTTCGGTTCCAGTCTCAGGAGCGGCGGCTGGGTCTGGCAGCCAAGCACGCAGCCCAGCGGCTGCAGGAGCATCTTCATCAAGGTTCTCTCTACAGCGAACGCCAGAAAGTTGGAGCATGGGTTGAGGTTGATTGGTGCTCGGATTCCTTACACTTGATCTTAAAGTTACACTTTTTCTTAAACGCACTCGGATGATAACCATGTTCCAACCTCCTGGTTACCACTGTGACTGTAGTCATCTCCGTAGCTGAGTATGTAGGCATCCGAGCCTTTCGGGTTTTCAGAAACCTACTTTATCTTAAAGGACTGACTATCAAGCATGTTGCTGTAAGGTCTGTCGATGTTCTACCTATTTCAATGCGATTGTTTTCTCGATTATAGGGTCCCAGTCATGCTAGTCATGAGTCAAGACATTTTGTTTTGACACAGTAGAGCAGCTACGTGGGCTGGTTGGAGAGAAGCTTTTTGTCTGTACCCTTACCCCCCCCCCACCCCCCGCCCTTCCGCGGCTCATAAGATTGAAGGCGGGCTAACGTTTATCAAGCCCTAGGGTATAGGGTTTATAAGGGTTTAGGATTATAGTTTTCACAATCGGGGTTCTGCTCTCTGTTGAGGTGATGCTAGGGATGCCGCGGGCGATGGTGATTGCGATGGCGGTGTTGTGGATAGCTACATGTAGTGGGAGGATGTGGTGAGATTGGTGAGGACTGTTGAGGAACGGCGACGACGACGAGAAGCAAGAAATGAGTCAGAATGACGAAGTGTAGTGGGAGGATGTGGTGAGATTGGTGAGGACTGCTGAGGAACGGCGACGACGACGAGAAGCAAGAAATGAGTCAGAATGACGAAGTTAGGGAGGGTGGCAATGATGGTCATAACGAAGACGGTCACATTGATGATGTTTGTGCTGGTAAAGATGATCAGGATTCGGTGTTGCCAGCTGTGATATTCATGGTTATGGTGATGGTAATTTCTGTAGGGAGTCTTCTACTTACCTGTTTCTGCAGGAGCTTAGCTGCTCGGAGCTCTGCTGCTGCTTGGAGCTTCTGCTGGACGCTGGCCACGAGCTCGGCTCTGCCGGGACGGGTGGACGGCGGGCCATCTTCGGGGCGCTGCTGGAAATGGCCCGTGGCAAGACGCCCGCAGCCGCCGGTCTTTGCAACGAGCTCTTCTGGGCACTGAAAGCCCGAGCGGGTCAGGCGGAGGAGCACTGGGCCGGTGTTGCTTTGCAAGAACTCCTGAGAGACATTCCCAGTGAAAGGGAGCTGGGGCTCTTGAGGCAGCACTCCTGGGTCCGAGACATGGAGCGGGGTAATTACGAAAGCTGCAGAGTAGAACCTTGGGGCGATTCGCGCAAGTTCCCGCTTGCAGTCTGGCCGCCCTACCGATCCTGCCTGGGAATGGAGGGTTTGCCCAAGAAAACCGACAGCAAGTCAGCTCCCATCGTCGTCCGGTGCCGATTCCACGACGAGGCTGCGAGCACTTCCAGCCCTGCACCGAGCCCTGCCCGTGGTCCTCGTCCCTCTGCAGCCTCCTCGATCCGACCCTCCAGCAAGGAGGTCTCCGAACGCCGGAAGTCCTCCGGCGTCCTATTGAAGCGGGACGTCGGCATGCACCGGGAGCAGCAAGTAGGACAGACATTGCGACTGCTGGAGATCTTGATTTGGGAGGATCCGGAGCTCCATGTCTTGCTCCGAAAGAGCGGCCTTGTCTTCGAAGACGTGCGGGCCACCTACACCATCGTCATGACGGGGCATGGCACTGCCATGCTTGAGCATCCAGCCTGTGTAAAGTATGGTTCTGTGCCGTTTATACCCGAATCCACAGAGGTTGGTGTGAAGATTCACGGTCAACGTGTTCACAGCATGTCTTCTATTTTCTCATCGATGAGAGGATGTGCAAGACAAACGAGAGAGCTGCAAGCAAAGCAAGTTAACAAAACAAAACCAACCAACCTAACGACCCACCCACCAACCAGCCGTCAGCTCGCGCACCCATCCCAGCCAGCCAGCCATCCATCCAATCATGCATGCGTGCGTACTCGCTTGCATGCATGCTAACTTGCTTGCTTACATACCTGCTTACTTACTTATTGGCCCTTGCTCGTTCGCGCGCTCTCTCTGTCTCTCTCGTGCTCTCTCCCTCCCTCTCTTTGTCCCTCCCTGTTGTGCACCTGTAGGTATGCACGTTTGCACACCTACCACCTGCATTGGAGCCTTCATCTTTTTTTACGGCTCCCCAGGTACATCGACGGTGCGCGAACCCTTCGAGAAGTACGCTCCGGTGGCGACTCCTCCGCCTCTGCACTAGGCACGAGGCTTCTCTTCTCGCCTGGCGAACGAGGCACTCTCCTCACATTCCTGCGGCAGCACAACAACAAGCAGGCTCGTCTGAGTTGGGGGTGTAGAGTTTAGTTAATACAGAAGCTTGAATAACTACCGCTACTTTCGCTCTGGGTTCGGTAGATGAAAATATATGGTCAGGCGTCTGGCGTTCCCAACCCCCCCCCCCATGGTATGGTCTGGTAGGGGTG